>CAUDMG010000725.1:0-543725 GCA_958450375.1 Homarus gammarus | reverse complement strand
AAGACAAAGAACATTATCTACTCTGAATTTATTGACGATGAATTAAAACACATTCTAGGACAGTCTTGGAAGGGCAATTTACAGTCTTGCTCTAATTCCACAGTGAATTTGATCAAGGGGGCAAAGCTGGACAATTTTGTAATTAAGAAGATTTGTAATCAGGTGAGAAGGTCGGGTCACCTGACCATCTGACCTGACAACCAACCGTTGTGTGCTATTTAAAGATTAGTAAGGTCATTACCTAATACCTGACCATTGTGGACCTGGTCTCACCCTCCTCTGTATATATACACCTTGGTTTGTATTTCTCTTTAGTCTTTACTCACCCCTGAAGATGTGAATTACACGAAAGCGCTTGGGAACTTCGTGTTTTCTTCTTTCCTTGTGGTTATCAGCATATATATATATATATATATATATATATATATATATATATATATATATATATATATATATATATATATATAATATATATATATATATATATATATATATATATATATATATATATATATATATATATATATATATTAGGGTGGTCCAAAACTATATGGTAAAAAATATAAGTAGTAATATATTGCCTCCACAAGCCTTAAAATTGTCCATTTGGTTAATAAATAAGGTCTGTAAAATTTTATCCATATTCATTAACATTTAGAGGTCAATCCATTTTGCATATTATACTTGTAGTGTAGGACTGAATTTTCTTGTCCGCATGATACAGTCTTAATATACACAACACATTATATTGGTTATATTTCAATGTATATAGCCTAGTTGCCTATTTGGAAAGGGCAAAGAGTCAAGTATTGAGTCATAGGGACTGACAATGACAGGTTGAAACAGGAAACACAGACAAGGGTTACCATTAATCAGATGAAGTTACTTATTTCATTTATATCTCATCAGTTCTACAATTATTTCATTATCAATCTAAATAGTATATTTTGCTGAATAAAGACAATGTGTTTATAATGTGTTTATCTAGCCCCGAAAAATCCTTATTACGTACTAAATGGAAAAAAAAGAGGACATTGGATTGACCTCTAAATATGCTTTAAATGATCCAATTTTTTTCTGGGATGCATTTTGTACCTAATGGACAAAAATAAACCTTGTGGAGAAAACGTATACAAATATGTGATATTTTGGACCACCCTAATATATACTGTATATATATACACAGTATATATATATGTAATATTCAGAAATTTCAGAGTAATTTCGAATGCCCCGCCATTGGCGATACTGAGCTTTCAAGGTCGTCTGAGGGTAGAGAGCGCTCCCCGCACATAGTGGGAGGTTGTGGAACTAGGCCTATATGATATTAAATGTAATTTGCCGAATTAATAATGATGCGATTCATGAAGTTAAGGGACTATTATTGAATTTGAAATTATTATAGATCGTTTATCAGTCTGAATAATGTTAAGGGTGTCCCAAGGAGTTATTAGTTAGGCGGAAAATATGTCATGTAGGCCTAAGCTAGCGCCTTGGAGAGACACGACGCTGGCTGGTCCTCAGTCACGTGAAAGCGATTGGACCTACAGGACATCCCTGCCCGTCCGTCCACAGAAATAGTCACGTGGTCTACGCTGCGCTATTGCAGTATAACAAGTAAATCTCATTCAATCTCAGACAGGGTTTAGATAGGGCAGTGATAAAGTAAACTAGAGCTAACAGTGAGTTCATTTCAGGGTTTCCTCCAGAACCCACTTGACTGCACGAGATTGACTGCCGTTTGAGAACTGCTGTTGATGATTGAGGGTGGCGATTGTCGCCATTGGACTGATCAGAGTAGGCCTGTCACTGTTTAGCTGGGTATCACAGGATCTCTTGAGGGAATCTAGCCGTCTGGGTGCCCAGCTGACGACGGGACGATCGTTGGGGTCATCAGCGCTCCTCTACCTAGGCTCACAATACCACATGTTTCAAGCAGCTTAGTGAAACCCTCTTGCTAACGGGAAGCTAAAGCTTCTCTCAACTGTACAAGGTCTGATTGGCTCACTCCCTTCCGCTTTCTGGATGTACTGGGGGTAAAGTGAAGCCAGCTGAGTGATACAGGGTGGCACACTGGGGCCAAGAGTCAGTGGAGTTTAGAGGTACACTTTCCAAGGTGGAGAAAGGCTGATTTGGGCCTTCAACTACGGGTGCCTGTTGGTTGTGTCTTAAACCACTACGGAGTGCAGGTGGAATCTGTGTGTGTGTTATGTTAGGGAACATGGTTCACGGGTATTGGACTCAGTAACGTCTTTATAATAATGACAGTATTTTTGTGTATAGTTAATACTATTTTTTCAGTTACTAATGTATGCTGTGTGCATTTAATATTTCTTTATAGTTCAATCTCAGATATAACCTTTGTTCCCCAGAGTAGTCTTTAAGTTAGGTTAGGAGGTGTGCGTCTGTTGGTGTAACATAATTATTGAGTGCCCTTAAGGCCTATTCATTGTAGAGTTATTAATTTCTTATTTTTTTAATACCATTTTCTCAGTGCTTGATATAAATTTGTTGAGTGCCCTTAGGGCCTATTCATTGTAGAGTTATTAATTTCTTATTTTTTAATACCATTTCCTCAGTGACTGATATTATTTTGTTGAAAACCCTTAAGGCCTGTTTCATGTGTGCAAGCAACATTTCTTAATACTTTAAATTCATTGTTGCCTGAGTTTCTAATAATTTCAATATCATGTATAACTTTTATTCCCCAGAGTAGTGTTTTAAGTTCAAGTTAAGAGGTGCGCATATTGGTGTACCATTATTTGATTGTGTTTGTAGTGTTGGAGGGAATATAAGTGTCTAAATTTTACAGTGTGTCTCATTCACCCCAGTCACAGACGCTATCCTTCCACGGGTCACGGACAAGTCATTTTGTTTAGTAGATTTAGGTGTTCGTGTGCTGGTTCGGGATTTTTCTCAAAGGGGCGCTTCCACTGCCATTACCATCTATTAATCTTTAATAAACCCCAAGTCAAGTGAGAAAATAAAGTCCAGTAAATTCCGACCGGTTGCATATATATATATATATATATATATATATATATATATATATATATATATATATATATATATATATAATGTTACGAACCACGCCATCAATTGTCACGATCTACCTACCTAGCACTACGAACCACGCCATCTATTGTCATGATCTACCTACCCAGCACCACGAGCAACGTCATCTAGGGACGAAACCCGAGTATGACTAGTCTTAGCTACCACTCCGGGGTTTCCCTTCTCCATATCCTGGTTGTTGCGTCACTTCCTCCAAGTTTTCCTCATCAGCTCCAGATCGAGGAGAGTTGAGTTCACTCTGGGAAGTGACCACACTAGGATCACCTGTCCTGGAAACCTAGAGCACAATGACTACCTACCATCTTCTTCAATACTCTGCCTTAGTCGTCAGCCATCTCAGCACTGCACTTGAGTATTTTGTAATCTTATGCAGTATTACCTCCCACCTCCACTTGCTTCTGTCTGTTGTATGTTGTATAAATATGTATATACTGTTAAGCCAATGTTGCATATGTTTAGGTTAAGCATGGTTAAGGGTAACTTATAGAAAGCTGAATGTTTTGTTAAGGAATTTATGGTACTTTATTATACACAACAAAAACTCGCATCCTTTGTCTACCCTTTTATAGTCCGATTGTCTTTGTTTTTTTATTGTTGTTGCCTGTTGGGATCTGGGTAGACTTTTAACAATATTCTAAATCCCCAAGTCGTAACAAATGGTGACAGGACACGACCTTAAGTGCCATATTTCTTCCCCCCTTGTTACTCCTTGTTAATTATTCCTCCCAGTCACTTCTGTTCACAATTGCTTTACGGTGGTTTGAAGTTCCTTCATATGTGTGTGCATATTTTGGTATTATCGTACAGTAAGAGTGACAGACGTAGGATATTAGGTTCCAAGTGTCATAAGGCTTACCTGTTATTACACGTGGCAGTCGTGTAGTAAGTCTTATCGAGTGTAGGGAAGAATCCGGATCTGTTTAATGCCGTACCCTCGCTCCAGAGTAGGCTGTTCCATAGTTACTAGTTTAGGGTGAAGTGACATCTTGGGACGCCCCGCTTTACCAGGACCCCATAATTATAAAGCCTCAATTATTGTTCTTCTCATTATCTCATTCGGGGTCAATAATAAAGTAACTCAAGGGTTGTTTATCCGGATCTTTATATTAATGCCGTAATACGCCCTTCCTGTTTCAAGTATCTTTCCAAGTCTCTTATCCTTATCTAAGGATCTTATCAGAAGAACAATATTCATAAGTGTAATTTCCCTAGGTATAACTTGGGTAGTTTCCGAGACTTTCTGGTTAGCCATTGCCGTGATATTTTCTAGGGTAATCCACTTATATTATCTTTTGACCATTAGTTAATTTTTCTAGTTTTTCTTAACAATGGCCACCTCAGGTTTTGATCTCCAGGATTTTATTGAAAATCCTTCCGTAGCTAAATTACGTGTTAATGTCCTGAAGAAAGAATGGAAAGAAATAGCCAACTATTACAATATCCCATATTCACAGCAACTGACTAAGGAAATGTTATAAAATCAGGTAATTGAAATGTTGGTTCAACAAGAAGTTTTAAAAGAATCCTCTGTTGACCGATTAACGCTCATGTCCAAGAAACTTCAACCACTATCCACCACCCCTCCTCACTCAGAAGTTGCCTCAGGTCTGGCTAGCCCTCAAGAAAAAACACAGAGTAGACGCCTTAGAACTAGAACGAGCTAGGTTCGAGTTCCAAATCAAAATGAAAGAACTCGAGTTGGAACAGGCCAAGTTGGAGCAGGAGGTTAGACTGAAAGAACTACAGGTGAAAGAGACTGAAGTCACCTTAACATCGGAGCTTAAATCAAAAGAGGTGGCATTAAAAGAGAGACTAGCTGCTTTTAACCCTGCTAATGCTTCTTCCCTTGTTCCCGAATTTGATGAATCCGATATGGACGGGTCATTTAGGACTTTTGAGAAAATAGCCGGGAAGAATGAGTGGCCAAAGGACCAGTGGGTGTCGGTGTTAGTTCCTAAATTATGTGGTAAGGCTCGTAGAGTTTATAACTGTTTAGACCAGACTGATGACTATGATAACGTAAAACAGAATATCCTCACCTCTTACGCTATTACGCCAGATAGATACCGGCAGAAGTTTCGTAAACTAACCAAAACATTTTCACACACCTTTGTTGAGTTTGCTCAAGAAAAGCTTAGGTTTTTTAAGAAGTGGTTAGAGGCTACAGAGACCTCCACATTTCAGGATTTGTTAAACTTGGTAGTCCTGGAGGAGTGGAAGAGCAAGATACCATTTCACATCTTGAAGCATGTGGAGGAGCGTGGAGAGGTAAATTTAGGGCGTGCGGCTGAGCTGGCTGATGCGTAAGCCTTGCTGGTGGAATCACTGGGCAGTAGGGAACGTGGTACTTTCCGGCATGTTAGGTCCTCCTCTGATGATAACCTTGGGGACGTTAGTGGTAGGTCAAAGGGTCCCACAACTACCCCCCCCCCCTGATGCAACCAAGTTTTATTGTTCTTACTGTAAAAAACCAGGTCATACGATCCAGTCTTGTAAACACCCAAAGTGTAGAACTTCTAAAACTAGTTCCCTGGATCCCAAATTCAAACCAATAGCAACCACCAATGTGGAAATGCCCCATCAGGATCTCTCCTCTTCATTCACCTATGAGGGAAAAATTTCAATCATAGAGGGGTCTCGTTCTTTCCCTATTCGTATACTACGTGATACGGGCGCAGCACAATCTATCCTCCTGTTTAACGTCATTCCTGATATATCTACCGCATTTACTAATGAGTGTTCTAATTTCAGATCTCTCATCCCATTCTTCCTATCCCTTAGCTAAAGTGCACCTCCAATGTCCCTTGATTACTGGGGAAGTGCAAGTAGCCATTAGGAAAGATCCAATGCCTGTGAGAGGCATTCATTTATTATTGGGTAATGACTTGGTAGGAGATCTAGTCGTTCCCAACATAAAGACAGTCGACTCTCCCTTACCTGTCAACTTCACCACTGACCTTGAAGAAACTACTCCTCACCTTTTCCCATCTTGTGCTGTCACCCGGTCACAGAGTGTGCGAAATGGGCCCTCTTCATCTAAAACCACCTCCAATATCTTCCTACCCACAGAAGATCTGTACAATAAGACCATTAGTAAGGATGAGCTCATTAAAGCCCAACAATCTGATCCATCTTTGAATATACTTCATCATGCAGCAGTTGAGGGTAAAGATTTTAACACCCTTCCTTGTTTTTATTATCAGGAAGGGGTTTTGATAAGGGCCTATAGACCCCCTGAGCTTACCCATCTAGACACTTGGTCTGAAATACATCAAGTGGTAATTCCCTCCTCAGTCAGACCAGCATTAATTGCCCTTGCCCATGATGGTATTTCAGGACATTTGGGAATCCTGAAAACATATAAAAAGCTCCTCCAACACTATTACTGGCCTGGACTTAGGAAGGATGTGTCAAAGTACCTAAAATCTTGTCATATTTGTCAAATGGTAGGAAAACCAAATGAAAGTATACCAGCAGCTCCCATTAAGCCCATCCCAATATTTTCTACACCATTTGAAAAGATTGTTGTGGATTGTGTGGGCCCATTACCAAAGACTAAGAAGGGGAATCAATTCCTGCTCACAGTTATGGATACCAGTACACGTTATCCTGAGGCTTTTCCCCTTAAAAGCATCGCTTCAAAAAATGTAATCAAACCTCTTTTGCACCTTTTTACTTCAGTGGGCATTCCTAAAGAGATCCAATCCGATCAGGGCACCAATTTTACGAGCAATCTTTTCAAACAGGTGATGAAAGACCTCAGTGTGGACCATTGTACATCTTCGGCTTACCACCCACAATCCCAAGGTTGCTTGGAACGGTTCCATCAAACTTTCAAATCAGTGTTAAACAACTATATAGTCCATACTCCTGATCGCAGAAAAGATTCACAACTTGTTCACAGTAATCTCATGAAACTTTACCATTCCAGGCAGTCAGAGGAAGACATCCCAGAGGCTATAAGCTTACCTGTATTGCATACGGTTTTGTCAGGGCCGGAGCCGGAGACAGATGACATGGACCTATTGGAGAATTTAGACTTCCTTTTACCTAAAGAAAACCCTGCTAACAGTCACATACTCAACAACTTGGATGAGTATTTTTCTGTTCTGAATCCATCTCAAGCAAAAGATCTCACTAAGTTATTATCAACATTTCCTAAAGTCACGTCAGACCTCCCAGGGTTTTGTAATATACTTAAACATGATATTAAGCTAATCTCAGATGATGTACAACCCATTAGGCAATCAGCATATCGCCTAAATCCACAAAAAAGAGAGATTATGAAAAAGGAGGTAGATTTTTTGTTAAAACATAACTTAGCTGAGCCTAGTAACTCCCCCTGGGCTTCACCTTGCCTTCTCATTCCAAAACCCGATAGCACTTTTCGTTTCTGTACCGATTATCGTAAAGTGAACCAGGTCACTGTCTCAGACTCCTACCCTTTACCTTTGATTGAAGATATAATAGACAGCATAGGCTGTGCAAAATTTATAACTACGGTGGACATGCTGAAAGGATATTATCAAGTGGGACTCACGGATAGGGCAAAAATAATCTCAGCATTTATAACTCCATTTGGTCTTTTTCAATATTTGGTTATGGCGTTTGGCTTTTCTAATGCTCCGGCCACATTCCAGAGGGCAATCATTTACCTGATTCAGGACCTAGATGGGACGTTCGCCTACCTGGATGACCTGGTGGTGGTGTCGGACGGCTGGGACGAACATCTGGTGCGTTTGGAGATACTGTTCGCACGACTGCAAGAGACTGGATTCACCATAAACCTGGCTAAATCTGCTTTTGGCCGGGCCTCAGTGACTTACCTGGGACATATCGTTGGGCATGGTATGGTGAGACCCAAGGACGCAAACGTTAAAGCCATCTTGTCCTTCCCCACTCCAAGGACGAGGAAGGAACTCATGCGCTTCCTGGGGATGTGCGGCTACTACTGTCGGTTCTGCAGAAACTTCTCCAGCATGGCCGGACCCCTCACAGACCTTACCAGTTCTGCGGTCCCTTACATCTGGAACCAGAGATGCGACCAGTTTTTCCACCGCCTCAAAGCCTTCCTTGTCTCCAAGCCTGTAGTCCACCCCCCTGACTACACCTTGCCTTCCATCTGCGAATCGACGCTAGCGGTGTCGGAGTGGGGGCTGTGCTCCTACAACCCGACCCAACCACTGATGTCCTTCACCCTGTGGCATACTACTCCGCCAAGTTGAAAAAACATCAGACCAACTACTCGACCATAGAGAAGGAGGCCCTGGCTCTGGTGTTGGCAATAAAGAAGTTTGAATGTTACCTCCAATCTCGCCCACAAACAACCCTAGTCTTCACCGACCATAACCCGCTCACGTTCATCCAAACCAACAAGACCTCCAACTAGCGAATCCTCCGCTGGGCTCTCCTCACCCTTCCCTATAATCTACAAGTCCGGCACATAAAGGGGGTGGACAACCTGATTGCGGACTCCTTATCCCGAGCTCCAGTGGAAATGAAGCAGCTACTCTCCAGACGCACCAGGTGATCACCTCCTTCGCGCCCGCGCTACGGAGGTCTTTGGAGGGGGGGTGTGTTACGAACCACGCCATCAATTGTCATAATCTACCTACCCAGCACTACGAACCACGCCATCTATTGTCATGATCTACCTACCCAGCACCACGAGCAACGCCATCTAGGAACGAAACCCGAGTATGACTAGTCTTAATAACCACTCCAGGGTTTCCCTTCTCCATATCCTGGTTGTTGCGTCACCTCCTCCAAGTCTTCCTCATCAGCTCCAGATCGAGGAGAGTTGAGTTCACTCTGGGAAGTGACCACACTAGGATCACCTATCCTGGAAACCTACGGCACAGTGACTACCTACCATCTTCTTCAATACTCAGCCTTACTCGTCAGCCATCTCAGCACTGCACTTGAGTATTTTGTAATCTTATATTGCCTCCCACCTCCACTTGCTTCTGTCTGTTGTATGTAGTATAAATATGTATATACTGTTAAGCCAGTGTTGCGTATGTTTAGGTTAAGTATGGTTAAGGGTAAATTATAGAAAGCTGAATATTTTGTTAAGGAATTTATGGTACTTTATTATACACAACAAAAACTCGCATCCTTTGTCTACCCTTTTAGAGTCCGATTGTCTTTGTCTTTTTATTGTTGTTGCCTGTTGGGATCTGGGTAGACTTATAATTATATTCTAAATCCCCAACTCGTAACAATATATATATATATATATATATATATATATATATATATATATATAATATATATATATAAATATATATATATATATATATATATATATGCAAGTAAATCACTGTAGGTGCGCGTGATCTAGGTATATGCTGATAACCACCAGGACAGAAGAAAACACGAAGTTCCCAAGCGCTGTCGTGTAATTACACGAAAGCGCTTGGGAACTTCGTGTTTTCTTCTTTCCTGGTGGTTATCAGCATATATATATATATATATATATATATATATATATATATATATATATATATATATATATATATATATATATATATATATATATATATCTATATCTATATCTATATCTATCTATATATATCTATATCTCTATATCTCTCTCTGAAGAAACACAACCAACAGTAAGTACATTTAAGGCATTATCCGTTACCCACTAGAGTAACTGCCATCTCTGCCACTGTGTTAGATCATATTTGGACTAACAACACTCTTAACAATCTTGCAAGTAGAATTATTTATAACAATATCTCAGATCACTTCCTAGTTTTGGCCATGTATGAAACAGCCACAAGACCTGAAAGGTCTAGTAGAGTTTCAATCCAATACAGAGACTACTGCACCGACAACATGCTCCTTCTTTAAAACAGCCTAATGAATGCTAACTGGGATCTTGTCTGTGCCTCCGACAACCCCAACGTGAACAGCTGCAACTTCTCTTGCATCTTCAATGCTTGCTTTGATAAATGCTTCCCGCTCAAGACTAAGTCAGTGAAAACTGTATCCATTTCCAAACCCTAAATCACAAGCGAAATTAAGATAATGATAAAAGAAAAACACAAACTCCAAAGGAAATTTGCAAAAAGACCCATGACTTTCGGTGATGCTTACCGAAGTATCAGAAATAGAGTAACTCAAGCAGATAGAAATGCCAGACGTAACTATAATACAAATAAGCTCCAGTCAGCATCAGGCGACGGTAAGAAACCTGGAATGTCATAAATTCTATTCAGAACAGGAACTCTCAGCCTTCGGCCCCCCACTCAGCTTTTATGATAAATGATTCAATTGTAACGGAACCCTCCCCCATTGCCAACCACTTCAATGAATATTTTATTAATGTTGGCAAAAATCTTGCACAGAGCATCCCTGATCACCATGAGGAATTTAGAGCCTACCTGCAAAACAGACAGCAAAATGAGCTGTTCTTATCCCCTGTCACAGCAGATGAATTACTGGCCATCATAAAAATGTCCAAAGATGCAGCAGCAGGCGAAGACAATATACCAATGAGCATCATTAAGAGAGTAGCCCACTTATTACTACCTGTTCTCCTACACATTTGTAACTCCTCCTTCACTAGTGGTGTCTTTTCGGATAAACAGAAAATTGCTAAAGTTCACCCAGCATATAAAAAATCTGGGGACAAAGGTCTCTTCAAGAATTACCGCTCCATATCAGTCTTCTCAGCCTTGAGTAAGATACTGGAAAAGCTAGCATGTAATAGACTAAATTCCTTCTGCAATGCCAAAAACATCTTTACAGACTCCCAGTTTGGATTTAGAGCTAGAAGGTCGACTGAGAGTGCTCTGCTATCCTTTACTAATGACATCTTAAATTCCTTTGATGACAGTCAGTTCACAGTCGATATATTCTTGGATCTCTCTGAAGCCTTTGTTACTGTCCACCAAACCATCCTCCTTTCAAAGTTTGAACATTTTGGCGTTAGGGGCCTGTCCCACAATTGGTTTACCTTGTATCTGCCCAACAGAATGCAGTATGTCTGCTATAATAATCACCAATCTGACTCCTCGCCAATCTTGTATGGCGTCCCCTAAAGTTCCATTCTCGGTCAAGTACTGTTTTTGCTGTACATAAACGACATAGCCCACGCCAGCACACTCATAAAATACAACTTATTTGCAGACGATAGTAATCTCGATGCCAGCAACTCAGACCTCCATTCCTTGATGAGAGCTATGAACACTGAATTAACTAAAGTCAGGACCTGGATAATACGTAATAAACTGACCTTAAACCTTGTGAAAACTCACTACACGATCTTTCACAGAAGGAAAAACTTACCCCCAGTCTTGGATCCCTGTACCATGGTATTACAGTCCTCAAATGCGAACAAAATACTAAATTCCTCAGAGTTATTGTTGATGAGAAACTTAACTGGAGAAACCACATACAAGCCATTCATATTAAAGTCAATAAACAGCGCGGTATCATGTATCACACTGAACACTCACTCACTCTCACAGCAATAAAAGAAATCTATCATGATTATGAACGCTTTCTGAGCGTTTAAAGGTTATTCAGACTCTTCAAGTTAAAACTCGAACATTATAATTCGGTCAAACCTGTTGAATACAATTAATCTTAGTATTTCAAATAAATCATACTTAGGCGATCATACATAAGTGTTTAATCCAATATATATATTTACATAATAATCATGGCTATGTAATTAGTCTTATCTTAACACTTGCAATGAGTACTTAATTTGCCATATTTTATGTTGTCACAATGATAAACGATGCAATGGACAGACTACCTGTGTACACAATAAGTACCAGTTACACTTATGTGTTGAAAGTCTCAAGAGAAACCAGGCTAAGATGTTGCCTATATGATCTGGATAACTACAGTGGCCTGTGTCGCCTACCCAACCCTCGCTGTTGGTCGGCGACGCTGAGTCAGGTGTTCACGCATAAACAAGCTCCCATTACACACTCCAACCTCCTCTTGGTCTCTCATCTGCCTCCATCTCAACACTATATACTGTATACGGTCAGGCACACCAATAAACATGACATGACTTACAGCCTAACATAATGTTTGTTTATGTGTCATCACAACTCAGTACCGCTTGCGGTAACACCTACTCCGTTGAGCGTTCATGCTCAAAACCAGATCAGGCCCTTGTACTTAATTTTGTCACGTTCTTGTGACTATACTGCCCTCAGGCTGGTGGTATTTAACTTTAATTTTGTCACGTTCTTGTGACTATGCTGCTCTCAGGCTGGTGGTTTTTAACTTTTGTCACTTTCTCGTGACTGTCGCTGCCCTCAGGTTACCGATACTTAATTTTGTCACGTTCTTGTGACTATGCTGCCCTCAGGCTGGTGGTATTTAACTTTAATTTTGTCACGTTCTTGTGACTATGCTGCCCTCAGGCTGGTGGTATTCAACTTTAATTTTGTCACGTTCTTGTGACTATGCTGCCCTCAGGCTGGTGGTGTTTAACTTTGTCACTTTCTTGTGACTGTCGCTGCCTTCAGGCTGGTGGTTTCATTGTCATTAGGTCAAAATGTTTGCTTCCATCAAGGTCCGACTCTCCTTCCATGTCGTCAAAATACCCAATCTCCAACATCTTGCTTAGTCAGGTAATTTGAATTGCGT
This sequence comes from Homarus gammarus, assembly GCA_958450375.1. Taxonomy (NCBI): domain Eukaryota; kingdom Metazoa; phylum Arthropoda; class Malacostraca; order Decapoda; family Nephropidae; genus Homarus; species Homarus gammarus. The sequence continues at coordinate 531,029 of CAUDMG010000725.1, read as the reverse complement.
TCGTTGTCACTTGGTAGCACCTCGTTTGCCGTTGCCATTCCGAATATGGTTTTCGGCCACGTGTGTTTAATTATTGGGCATTTGCTTATGCCCCCAATACGGTGACCCTATGTCAAGGCTTGAGTTCATCTGACGGGCACTTGCGTGTGCCTTGTTCTTTCAGTCATTGACTGAGACACGTGCAAGTGCCTTGTCTCACTCAAATTATCAGAGCACGTTCGTGTGTCTTGACTCCTACTCATTAATCAGAGCACGTTCGTGTGCCTCGTATTATTACTTTCGTTACAGTCGACCTGGCACTCACTATACCCACTCTGACACTCGCACCTGATATCATTACAAACTTTACTTTGATATTTGGGTGATTTACAAAGCGATATCACTTCAGTCAACTATGATTGCAAATTGTGTTCTGCACTTGCGTCAGACAACAATGATGATATGTGTTTTCATTCTCATATGCACTACACTGGGAGTGATGAAGCTCACTCAGACAAGACTATTTTCTTGACTACCAAGGTTTAAATATTATCGCTATGATAAATCTACGGGCGTTGCACTGTACTCCGTGCCACTGTGTACACACGCGCATGCACACACACACACACACACATCCCTCAAGTGGGATGAGTTGGTGAACCCTTGAGGTTGACCTTGGTTCTCCCTGCTAACAGTGCATTGATTTCTGCTAACACCCTGCTACAAGGTAGACAATCTCACGTTTGACTATAAACGCTTACTGAGCATTTAAAGGTTATTCAGACTTTTCACGTTAAACTCGAACATTATAATTCGGTCAAACCTGTTGAACACAATTCATTTTAGTATTTCAAATAAATCATACATAGGCGATCATACATAAGTGTTTCATCCAATATATATATTTACATAACAATCATGGCTATATAATTAGTCTAATCTTAACACTTACAATGAGGACTTAATTTGCCATATTTTATGTCGTCACAATGATAAACGATGCAATGGACACAGACTACCTGTGTGCACAATCAGTACCAGTTACACTTACGTATGTTGAAAGTCTCAAGAGAAACCAGGTTAAGGTGTTGCCTATATGATCTGGATAACTACAGTGGCCTGTGTCGTCTACCCAACCCTGTGGTTGGTTGGCGACGCTGAGTCAGGTGTTCAAGCATAAACAAGCTCCCATTACACACTCCAACCTCCTCTTGGTCTCTTATCTGCCTCCATCTCGATACTCTATATACTGTATACGGTCAGGCACACCAATAAACATGACATGACTTACAGCCTAACATAATGTTTGTTTATGTGTCATCACACTCAGTACCGCTTGCGGTAACAATGATCTTGTTTACCAACACCTCATACACTGTCGCACACTATGGGGGGCCTCTGGCTCTTCAAAAACACAATCTCTGGTTACTGCACAAAAAAGAGTTGTACGGACAATGACCTACTTGAAAAAAAAAAGATCACACTGTATGTATATTATGTATGCTGGATTATATATCATGTATGTATATTATGTATGTGCTCCATTTATGTATTATTTATTCAGCCTAGCTAGCAGCGTGTGGCAATGTTATTACCATATCCCACACGCTTAATTAATGTGCCTGGCGACGTATGGAAGCTGCTAATGTATCACTTGCCATACGTCGCCTATAGCAGTTGACCGGGAGCCTAGTCAAGAGAGAGTGCTGCTCTCCTTTGTGTACATACTCTTATCCAGTAAACCGAACCTACAAAACTATACAGGTGTTTGTGTTCTCTCCTGTATATAGAACTTATTATTCAGAACCTAACATGGCGCAGTGCGTAGTCTTACTGGATAATTACGAGTGATAGTGCAAAGTTTGTAGAAAGCCGGCTAGGGTCCCCTCCCGTCTTGGGTCAAGCCTTGGGTCAACTCCCGCGCCATCTCTCCTCGAAGAATTTCAGCAACTTTGAGCAGTGTCAGTGACAGTGATTTTCTGTGAAGTGTTTAGTGCATTGTGTGTTCGTGCCATTCATGTGTGACCTTGTTCTAAAGGATTCCCAAGGTATACGGCACGTTCTGGGCATTTGTAAGGAGTAAAGTTCAGTGCACCCGTCTCTGACCGCGTCCTGAGGGTAACTAGACTGACTGGGAGTCGCCGCGCCTCTCCCTCCACCCCCCCTCACAGCGCCGCCTCCACCCCCCCTCACAGCTGGGGCGAGACGCTTTGCCGGCCCAGGACACACACTCACTCGCACACGTACATGGACTGTACTAACACTCGCTGACCGCGCGGCTTCCTTATATATATTTTATATATATAACCTACTTATCTGTGTATTTAATTAATTTTTTGTCTGAAATCTTGTTGATACGACGGGCTGACCGGTCAACACTGATTAAGACATAGTACACAGAGGAAGTAGTTATGTCTCACGCCTTACGTAGCCGTGGACCCAGCGTCTGGATGACCCAGGCGGGTGATAGCCCCGCAGAGATGGATGACCAGACCGGCCACGACGCTTCAGCCCCCACATCGCGCAGTCCCTCACCTCAATATTCAGCGTTGTCTCCAGAGATAATTGCTTTACTGAAGTTTATGAGAGATGAGAAACGCGAGGATGAAGCCCACAGACGTTTGGCGGATGAGCACAGAAGGCAAGCAGAGGCAGAACGAGACAACCAACGGAGATTGGAAGACAGTGAACGGTTTGAAGCCTTGATATCTCGCCTCACTGTTAACCAAGCCCCTGGCTCTAACACTGCCTCGGTACTGACTGGTTCAGATACCTCATCCATGCTTCCTTCACACCCCCCAGCCCCACCTAAAGCAGCAGCTCAAACGCCGCCCATCTTGAAGCCTGATGAGACTTTCCAGACTTTTCGTGAATGGCGGCGACGGTGGACTGATTACTCTACAATGGTGGATCTCCAGAGTTTGTCACAGCCTAAACAACTCATCCAGCTGCGCATGTGCCTGTCCTTGGAAATTCAGCGTGTCTTGGAACATACGTTGCAGGTACCCCCAACCTCTTTGCTGTCTGTAGAGGAGGTACTGGACGTTCTACAACGGCACATCAAAGGACAGCAGAATGAAGCTCTGCGCAGGAGGGAATTGTTTAGCTGCAGACAGATGGAGGGTGAGTCTTTTGATGCCTTTTACGTGCGTCTTAAGAGAGCCTCGGAAGAGGTAGATATATGTCCAGGCCACCACCAGCAGTGCGAGGAGACCCAGTTGAAGCAGGTGATCCTGATGGGTGTTAAGGACGAGGAACTTGTCCAACGCCTCACCTCCCTCGACTCTTCCTCTTCTCTTAAGGATGTGTTGACGATATGTCGCTCCTATGAGGCTGCCAGGTGTGCCACCTCTGCCATCCGTGCTCCCCCCACAGCTGTACGCGCTGTGTCCCGGTACAAGAAGGACAAGAAGTCTGTTCCTACGCCTTCGCCCACCACGTCCACGCCCGGTTTATTTTGCAACAACTGTGGTAAGCAGCACGGAACACAGGTGTGTCCAGCTGCTCAGTCTACCTGCAACAGTTGTGACCGTAAGGGCCACTGGTCACTCACAGTACGGTGCCCAGCCAAACGCGTCCAGTGCAATGTGTGTGGTCGTCTGGGCCACTATGACAAGTGTTGCCCTTCCAACATACCCAAGGGACCGCGTCGGCGGAAGCTTCAGCCCCCCTCCACCAGAGAGGGCCGCCCACAGTCTTCCAATCAGAGGTACGACGACTCCTGACAACGCTCGAGCCACATTAGGAATGTGTGCTCCCCCCCGCGTCCCAGGACCAAAGTCCCCCAGTACATCAGCGTCATCGTGACCTACGGCGGTGTGTCATCCCGCCTTCAGATGTTGCCCGACACCGGCGCTGATGCTACAGTCATCGGTCCCCAGCATTTGCAATGCTTGGGGCTCTCTCCAAGTGATCTAGGACCGCCCCCCAAGGATCTCCGCTTTATGGCAGATGGTTCACAGATGACCCCGGCCCTAGGTTCACTCTATGCACACGTCACCTTTGGCAACAGGTCGTGTCAAGCCTGGATTGATGTGCATAATGGCGTCCCGACTCCTTTGCTGTCCTACAGACATTGCCAAGAGTTGGCCATCATCCCCCAGGACTTCCCAACACCGATTCTCGAGGTAAAACACGCCAACAGGGTGCACGAAGGGAGCAGCAACTACCCTGCTGCCGCCCTGCCCCTACCTCTGGCCAGTGACACCTCTCCTTCGGTAGTTGTCCCTGCTGCTTCAAGTCTCCACGCCTTGGCTCGCCTCCACGACAGTCACTGTGGAGCCGAGGCCACCAAACGGCGTGCAAGACAGACTGTGTTCCGGCCTGGCATCGACCCCGACATCTCCAATGCTGTCCAGGTGTGTAAGCCCCGCCACGTATTACAACCCAGCCAGCAGCAGGAACCCTTTATGAGTGACGACAACCCCACCCGCCCCTTTGAGTCTGTGTCGGCCGACTTTTTCTGTGTGTCAGGAAAGTCCTTCCTCGTTATCGTCGACCGTCTCTCTGGTTGGCCGGTTGTCATCAAGTGCGGTAATGACACGACGTCTGCCGCCACCATCAGCAAGTTCCGCCACTACTTCCGTGACGTGGGCGTTCCTGTACGCCTGCGAACCGACGGAGGGCCTCAGTTCACAAGCCGGGACTTTGCTGCGTTCCTTGACCGATGGGGAGTCCGGCATGTGTTGTCATCGCCCCATTACCCGCAGTCCAACGGCCACGCTGAGGCTGCTGTCAAATCCCTGAAGCACCTCATCCTTAAGGTGGCCCCTTCTGGGAACATTGACTGCGAGGCCTTCGACAGGGGTCTTCTTGAACTCCGCAACACACCTAACTACACCGGACGCTCCCCTGCCCAGGTTTTGTATGGACGCCCCCTTCGTTCTTGTGTCCCTGCTCACCCTCAATCCTTCTCCAAGGAGTGGCAGGCCAAGACAGAGGATTGTGATCGCCGAGCCGCCGAACGTGTTCAGGACGTCGTCGCCCGCTACAATGACCACGCCCGTTCTCTCCCCAGGTTGAGTGTCGGCACCCAAGTCCGTGTTCAGGACCCGACCTCCCTACGTTGGGACAAAGTAGGCGTAGTCATGGGTCTCGGCAGGTCACGGGACTACCAGGTGCGGTTACCCAGTGGTCGTGTGTGGTGGAGGAACCGCCGTTTTCTCCGACCCGTAACAATGCCTTCTGCTGGCCCCGCCACCAGTGTTGAGTCCCATACCCTTCCCAGTGATGAAGTCCCTCGACGCTCAGAACGGATCCAAAAGAAAAGGTCCGCTCAAGACTTTGCTATGAGCGTATAGGGGGGAGGGAGGTGTATGTATATTATGTATGCTGGATTATATATCATGTATGTATATTATGTATGTGCTCCATTTATGTATTATTTATTCAGCCTAGCTAGCAGCGTGTGGCAATGTTATTACCATATCCCACACGCTTAATTAATGTGCCTGGCGACGTATGGAAGCTGCTAATGTATCACTTGCCATACGTCGCCTATAGCAGTTGACCGGGAGCCTAGTCAAGAGAGAGTGCTGCTCTCCTTTGTGTACATACTCTTATCCAGTAAACCGAACCTACAAAACTATACAGGTGTTTGTGTTCTCTCCTGTATATAGAACTTATTATTCAGAACCTAACACACACAAACGAAAAATTTGGTATATTGAAAATTTTAAAATGCGAAGATATTAGCACCTACTGCTGTGCCCTCTTTGTTTATAAATCTATCAATCACTTACTTGACAATAATTATTTCCAGTTCAGGAATAATCAGAGATACAACTTAAGGCAACTAAAGCTACTAAGACCTCCCCCTATGCGCTCCTCTCCGTCCCAGACCTCCATAAAATATCACGGTGTGAAGGTGTGAAACAACTTACCCCCACACATCCCAGCAAAGACTACGCTCCCTTCCTTTAAATCATCTCTTAAAATATATATATATATTGTCTAAGTATTAATATTTCTTGAAACACCTACTATATTTACAGTACCTGCTTTTATTGTAACATCAAAACCGTTTTATCGGAAATTATCATGTAAATAGATAAGTAATTACCTTTGCAATAAATATAATTGCTAACTAGACATAATGCTGACAGCTCTGTCCTCTTGTTCAACTTTATTACTATACAACCCATGTTGTACTGCTCCCCCATTATACATATATTTTTCAATTCCACTGTAATTTATATATATATATATATATATATATATATATATATATATATATATATATATATATATATATATATATATATATATATATATATATATATAAATAAGCTAAAAAATAAAATTAATTAATATTGAAGTGATAACCGTGGGAACATTATGAGATGTTCTTATTACCACCATGATATTGTACTATTCCAGATTATACTAAATGTTACATAATACTTCCTTGAGATAAATGTATAGTATATATCAGGTGCCTAAAATAGAGCTCAGGTTCTCAACTGGCTCAGCCATGTTACTATTGTTATTATTATCTACTCTGTATCTGTTTTTTTCGGGCTAAATAAACTGTTTCAATTCAATATGAGGACGGGGGTTTGTTTACACAAACCCTTTGGGTGATGGCGGCAGGGGAGGTGGCAGAGGGTGATGGTGGGGGTGGTAAGGGGTGGTAGAGGGTGATGGTGGTAGAGGGGTGGGAGAGGGTGGTGGTGGTGGTGGTGGCAGGTAGCGATGGTGGTGGGGGTGGTAGCGGGAGGTGGAGGGTGGGAGAAGGCCATGGTGGTAGGGGTGGTAGAGGGTGATTGTGGTGGCGGGTGTTTTTTTTTTTTAGAGAGAAAGAAGATTTGAGGTGGAAGAAGGAAGTTATAGTTCGGAAATTGAAGAAATTTAGGAGGAGGTAGGAGAGGGCGGGCTGAAAGCCTTGTACGGGTTAGCTAATACTGTAATGTGTTAGGGTTGTGTCATGGGTTAGTTATTGTCTGTCGGTATAGACACTAGACAGCCTACTCTATTCCATATATGGGTGTTTTGAGGGCCTTATTTCGTATTCCGCCGACTCTACTGGCGGATGCTGGTCTAGTGAGGTTGTCTATTGCATGACCGTATAGTTCGGGGGTGGTAATTAACCTTTTGAGATTTGGTAACATGTTTGGTTGTTAACGTTGTCTGCTGGGAGTCTTTGAACGAGTTCTTGGTCTGATCGTTCTATCTTTTGCCAGACTCTGCTGGCCCGGGTGTGTAGCTGCTGGTTGATGGGTTTTATTCTCAGGTCTCTATGTATCTCGGCTGTGGTTCTGATAAAGGGGTATCTTTCACCTGTGACGAATCTCAGGGCTTCAGTTTGTACCACCTGTAATTTTAATAATTGGGTGGTGCTTATAGTATGAAGAGGAACTGCTGGGTTTGGGTAAGTTAATATCTGTATGATAAGTTACGTAACCAGGTGGTGAGGTGATGGTGGTTAGGGTGGTAAGGGTATGGTGGTGGGGGTGGTAGGTGATGGTGTTGGGGGTGATGGTGGTGGTGGGGGGGGCGAGTAGAAGGTGACGGTGGTGGGGGTAGTAGAGGGTGATGGTAGTGGTGGGTGGTAGCGGGTGATGGTGATGGGAGTAGTTGGGAGGTGACGGTGGTGGGGGTAGTAGAGGGTGATGGTAGTGGTGGGTGGTAGCGGGTGATGGTGATGGGAGTAGTTGGGAGGTGACGGTGGTGGGGGTAGTAGAGGGTGATGGTAGTGGTGGGTGGTAGCGGGTGATGGTGATGGGGGTAGTTGGGAGGTGACGGTGGTGGGGGTAGTAGAGGGTGATGGTAGTGGTGGGTGATAGCGGGTGAAGATGGTGGGGGTGGTAAAGGGTGTTGGTGGTAGAGGTGGTAAGTGGTGATGGTGGTAGAGTGTGGTAGGTGGTGATGGTGGTGGGGTGTAAGGGGGGGTGTTAGATGGTGGTGGTAGGGAGTGGTAGAGGGTGAAGATGGTGGGGGTGGTAAAGGGTGTTGGTGGTAGAGGTGGTAAGTGGTGATGGTGGTAGAGTGTGGTAGGTGGTGATGGTGGTGGGGTGTAAGGGGGGGTGTTGGTGAGAGATGTTAGAGCGTGATGGGGCTGATGGGTGATAAGGGGTAGAGTGGTGGTGAGGGGTGGGAGAGGGATGTGGTGATGGTAGGGGGTGGTAGAGGGTGATGGTGGTGGGAGGGTGGTTGAGGGGGACAGTGGTGGAGGTGGTAGGAGGTGGTAGGAGGTGATGATGGTGGTGGGGGATGAACGGCGCTGCTGCGTAACAAACTGGTCCACTCCCTCTGCCTCTCCCTCTCACCCTCCTGTTCCTCCCTCTCCTTCCTCGTACTCCCTCTGCCTCTCCCTCCTGTCCCTCCCTCTCCTTCCTCGTACTCCCTTGCCCCTCCCTCTTTCTACAGTTGCAACCTCATGTTTTTCCTTTTCCCTCCTCCTACCACACCATTTGTCTCTCTCTTGTGCAACCCCTGTAATTGATCTCTCCCTATCCTCCTCACAAAACCCTTTCATTAACTCCCCAAGTCTCCTTTTCTCTATGGTAACCACCTGCGCTTTTCCCTTCACTGTAACATCATCTCTGATACCACACCCCAACAGTCCTTCCTCGCCGAACTCTTCATCCCCATCATTTCCGCTACCCACTCCCCTTGTTTAGCATCGATCACCTACCCTCCCATACCTTCCTCTCCTCTCTGTCCACTCTCACTACCTTTCAACCCACTTCACGCCTTCCTTTCTCGTTTCCCACCCCTTCGTCTCTTATCTTTTCCCTTCCATCCTTTCATTCCTTCCCCAACTTCAGTACACTAATAAAAATTTTCTTCACATCAGCCAAATATCACCAGTTCTGGAGAGTTGTGGAGAGGAGCAGAAATGGCCAGAGAGGATCGAGAAGCCCGTCTGGCAGGTAGGTCAGTCACCTGCGCGCGAGTGAGTGAACCTGTTTGACTTTGGGGCATCTAACGTCCTCACTTCAGTCCTGGCCGAGGCTAACTGAGGCATTCTTTTCTTAACATACTTAAGTAGTCATTTAAAATTATTTTCCTAGATGCAGACTTCTACCCCATTATATATTTACAGATATAAAAACAGCATTTCAAGTAACATTTGTAAATTGTTTTTAAGTATAGAAGACAATCCCACTTTGGCTAAAACTCAACAAAAAGTGGTGTAACAACATTACGGGCAGGGCATTATATATTTCTGAGCTCTCCCGAGGACACGGGCGAAGGTCAAGCAAGGTCAAGAGTCATTTTCGTCACAACTGCTGTGTTAAAAGTTGCCTAAATGGGAACATAACACTGTCTCGGGTGCTGCTGTGCTGTGCTGTGCCAGGCTGTGATGTTACACAGGGAGGAGCCTCGAACTGTACATAAGACGTGTGTAAACACAGAAACGGGCTGAGACGCCTCAACCACACAGCAAAACCTACGTCCACGTGAACCTGCAGCTGTCCAAGCCAACCACCTCAACGATTGGGATACATCATTTTCCCCAAATGTGTAAGTCTCTAACACTCGCCAGGCCATCAACGTAGCTGACCACCCACCAGGAATGTAGCGCAATGAAAGGATGGAAATACTTCACGTAATCGGCGGTACAAAGATAACAAAAAAAAAAATCACTAGGAACACATAAGAGGTAGGACGACAACTGCTGTCAACAGATCCTCCCCTGCCCACACTCCCTCTGATTTACCCTCAGATTACCTTCTTGACTCCATGGCCCACCAACAGGCCCGAGGCACCACCTTACCTTACCCTGGACGTCACCTACCTCTGCATCTCCCCCGGCGTCTGCTCTAACGGGACACATACAGGGAAACTGATGCTAAGTGTTTCTTAAAAGAGAAGACGTGTTAAATGAGATATATTGACGTCATTGAAAGAGCTGCCCTGGTGAGTCATTAAGAACAAATTATCTTACGAAGGGGACAGTTAGGGATACACATTACAGTATGTTACAAAATTATGTAATTTCATTCCAATTGTGTGGAATTTCTTTGTTGTTTTAGCGATATTTTTTTCACTATTAAAAAACTCTTGTTTTTTTCATTTGATTTTACTCAATAACAGTGTTCGCCTCTTGCCCTAAGGGTCGCTAGTTCGTACCCCAAGTGTACTTATGGTGACAAGTACACTAAATTGTAAATTGGTACTTAATATTACAGTTGGGGAAGTGAAAACGATAAGTTTACAATGTGCTGCGTCCACACAGTCTCTGACGGGCTGTCAGGCCTATGGGAGTTACTTTCACTTTTCACAAAATTACCAATTCTTACGATTTTAATAACATCTAATATAACGGACTCAGTTAAGGAGTGGCCTTAAGAAAAAGGTCAAAACGACCTTGGGTCTCAATACACTAGCTAATTGTTTTATTGGCTAATATTGACCACTATACTGCCGACGCATAATTATTTATTTGCCCATGGCAAGTGTTAGGTTAGGTTAGGTTAGGTTGAACTTTTAACTAGACTGTTTTTAACGCATTTCCCATAACTACGACAGTATCCACTTTAAAACACTGTGAAATTGCTGCATTTTTAAATTCGTTTTCTATGAAAAATCACCAGAGGGAAAATCGTCAATAACTACCGTTTTATATAATCCCTAGTTAAAAAATGCAAAGAATTTTTGAGAATCTGAGGCTCTCATCTTCGCGTAGCTTGCCTGTCACGTGTAATGGAACAAAGCAAAAACTTGACCACTGGCGGGCTGGGAAGGATGAAGCAGCTGCTGCGTTCTATTATGACATGGGCGTCAAACACCATCTCGAAAATGATGTTCCCAGTAACTAAATCAAACCAACAGTCCAAATAATCGGAGTGGTTGGTTTTTTACATCAAGGTGACAGTAAAGATGAGACCTTCCTGTTGTCTTTGTCGTGTTGGGTGAGGCCGAATCTCTAAAACTCTTGACACAAAAGCGTACTAATGCAGAAACACGAGCGGTTGAAACTTCGTCTGGAGTTGCTTCTATGCTCTTCTCGTTACAGTGTTTAGGAAAACGACAGGCCATGTTGTTTGTTCGTGTTAGTCCTTCGTGTATTATTTTCTAGTGAATGGAAATACTTAATTGTTGAAGCAAAAACATGTACAAACAACAACAACAACTCTCTATGGTATGGCTCAAGCTCAAGTCATAACTAAGTGTTGTCAGGAACACATGATCGCCTGACACCAATGATTACACACTTCTTAACCCTCCACTGTCTCTCCCACAACTACCTGTCATTTAGCCACACCGTATTTCTTAAGTCTTTCCTCCCCAATTCGTAACCAATCACGAGGCTTGATGGATCTCTGAACAACCATACGACAGTTAAACTCACAAGACCATCGTAAAAGAACCTTCGGTTGGTTAACTTAGCAGAGTTACCTAGGATTATAAGACAACAATACTTACATGTAAGTCCTGTCTTCATGCCCCATGTAACCCTAGAGACTACTATATACTTGGTAGTAATGATATCAAAACAAGAAACAAGAGGATACAAGGCTACAAATATTCAAGGTTGTCGTGACAGGTTGGTGGGTCCTGAGCCGTGCTCTACAACTAAGGCAAAGCCCCATAACTGTGTTCAATAATGACAGAAAATGCCGATTATGGATTTCTTGCTGTGCACATATATTTTATGCACTAAGTTTGGTTAATATTTATCGCTATTTGTTTGTATTATCTTCTTAATAATAACAATAATAATAATAACAATAATAATAATAATAATAATTTACAGTGACCGTCATTCAGTACCATTATGGCATTGAAGTCACCCAGAGGAAGTCGAGTTTTTGTACAAAGACTTTCAGCGAAGAGTCAAGTTTGTCACAGAACACCCATTGTATTTAAGTATACCCTTTCTACGCTAAGCTGGCCCATAAGCCCAGCTCCTCGATTATTATAGCTACCACTAGCTGACTGATTCCCCTGAGCGTCTTACCTCCCCCCGGACTGCTCGTGTATAAGCGCGTATTTATATCAACCTTTTATGATAAATATAAAATTCTTCCCAACATCTTCTCAAAAGTGCTAATGCCTTGAATTCATTTGAATTTTGATAGGTCAGATATTTAGCATTATTTTAGATAATAACAGGTCTGTTTACCAACTGTGAACACATTTAGTTTGAATTTTCTCTGAATCAATCAGCTATAGTACGTAAGAGGGGCGTGGCTTATGGGCCAGGTTAGCGTGAAAATACTATAATTCATATACTGTGCACTGCAGATTGACCTATAACCACTGGTTGTTTGTGTTGTGTACTTGAACAGAAAAGAAAATTATTTTTTATTTAATTAATGTTAGAATCTCTTTATGTTGAATTATACCTCAGTGGAACCAAGTAACCCTAAAAGAAGAGAGAGAGGGGAGGGGGGGTTACCCCATCATCAGGGGGTGACTCTGTCAATACAAGATTCCAATGCCCACTCCACCAACATATTCACCCATGACCACTTTGTTGACCAGTCAGTGACCTAGCCCGGTCTCATCCCCGTTGCCTCCGCTCCCCAAAGTTCCTGCCCGCCTGCCTCCCTCCACGTCTGAAGAGGTTATGTATCCCTGGAGAAAAGGTAAACCGTGATACATCTATCTTAACGTCGATCTAAATGAGATATACATGACTCCAAGGCAACACGGTAAGCACTATGGTCGTCTCTCATTGTCTTTTATCTCTCTGTTTGGGTGTCACTTTTCTCTGTACCCATCTCATCATCTCTCCCACAGTACCTGGAGCTGTTAATGGATACATCTAACCTGTAATACTACCATGATCGAGTGTAAGTAAACAGGCTTAGCAGGCCTTTAAAGGTGTACACTAACATCTACATTACAGCACCACTAGTATTTTACAGTTACTCTGTGGATGCTATTTACCTCTACCTAACCTAACTTAACCTGTACTTTATATATGCAGGCTTACTGACATTTCTGAATAAACTTTTTTCTACACCTGAGTCGATTGTTAGCACAGCCATAACCACAGCTAAATACATCTGTAAACACGGATTGATTCTTTGGTTATAAGAATGCAGGTACAGGTAGATGATGCTTCAGGTGAGGTGAGGTAAGTAGCAACCAACACACACACACACACACACACACACACAGCCCTGACAACGCCCAACAGCTTAATAGTATTGTAAAAGGTGTAAGTGATGTAAAAATAAAAGGTATTGTAAAAAGTATAAGTAATTGGAAAACGTGAAAATCAACAACAGACGATCGTATATAACATGAATAATTTAATATGGATTTGAAATAGCTAATGAATGACTAGCTAATGAATGACTAGCTTACCTAGTTATACCATAGCTACCCTACTTTACCCAGCACTATACTCAGTTTATTATGTCTGTTACCCAACACCATATCCATCTCACCATGTTCACTACAATCGCCAACCCTACCATACCTAACACCATATCTAGCTAACCAAGCTCACTATCATCGCCAACCTTACCATACCCAAAACCATACCTAGCTCAAAATGCAGGGGGGGGGGGGGGGGGGAGGGCATTAACCCAGCAGCAGCCTAGCCAACAGGTGGGTCGGGTGTGGGGTCCTTGACCGCGGTAGTATAAGTTCTCGGCGGCGGCTAGAGGTACCTACCTTCCCCCACACTACCGTCAGACTCCGCCGTCGACGGACGGACCGCTCTCTTCTCTAGGACTCACCTAGGACCACTAAGACTCCACCTACTTCCTGACTCAAAGACGTTTGCAGGTAAGCCGAGGTGTTGCGTTGATGGTACTGGGACGAAAAATAAAATTCACAGTGTAGGTACACATCGATAAATGTGGCAACTGAACTGTGTAGGAATCGTCTTAGATTCATAACTTAGACTTTTTTTTACGTTAAAAAGGAATGTATAAATTATAGTATAGTCTCAGTGTAATTTCTACTCATTAAAAACACAATCTACGATTCTACGTGTTGCTACCTTGGTAAGTCGTTTTCACAACCCAGTTTAGGCGGAAAAGCGATAAATTACGAACCTGGGATTATTTCTATCATCCCTTACGTGCCAGATGTTAATAAATAACCAGTAATTAATTTTTCAGGTAAGTGTATCAGTTTGGGTAATGCTCGTGTCATCGTGTCATAAATAAGCGAAGCAGCAGGAGGAAATAACCCCCTCAACACCATAGTAGAACGTATACAAGAGTCACAGCACGGTTCAGGTGCCTTCTTTTCTTTTCAAGTAAGCGAGTTAGAAGAGATCTGTCCTCTGCAAACTTAAGGGGGCTAATACATCTAGTCTTTGAGAATAAGATCACTTCCCTAAAGCAAATACGATGCGATGAATCAATTGGGTGACTGTATGTAAGGTAACGAAGAGGTAATCTATGTGTTAGCTAACGGAGGGTTGAGTGTATGACTATTAACAACTAGACTCGTAGAGGTGAGTACACAAGTGGGTGAATTCACGCTGGTGGGGTATTGTACTGAGGACTTGTGTGTCCTCAGTCACCTTAGAAAACACACCCCTCGAACCCTGGAACTTGAATAAATCACACACAAGGCTTCTGATGAGACAAAATCCCACTAGGCGGTTTTTAGTGAGGCAAAATGCCACCAGGAGGTTTTTGGCGCGACAAAATCCCACCAGGAGGTTTTTTATGGGTCAAAATACCACCAGGAAGTTCTTAATGAAGCAAAATACAACCAATCAAGTGGACAAAATTCGGCCAAACCAACAACCGTATAGATAAAACCTCTCGACCAAAAGATAATTTAGTCGACAAAATCTCACCATGTGAATGAATGTAGACAAAATCCCATCAACAAAATTAATAAAATCCTGCTCGCTCAAGTTTGACTCCTAAGAACTCGTTTATGAAGGTCAAACAAATGCCAAACACAGGTCAATAACATCATCTCTACTTACCATACAGGTCACCGTACATGTGACACATTAAATGAAAAAAAAATGAGACTGTTTCATTAATAAAATACACTCGCTAAATATACTAAGGTTTTTTAAACATCACACATACTTATATTATGTACATATACCCCAAAAAGTATTTAGACATACACAGGGTATTTATTTATTCGCTCAGTACGCTTGTAAGGTCATGAGAATGAACAAGTATATGTACATATACAGTACATGTAGAAACACAAATACAAAAGAGCTTTAACTATTTTGTTGAGTCACCTGAAGAAGCGCCGCTTAAGTCCTGTATTTAAGTCTTGGGATCACCAAAGTTCAGGAACCACACGACGTTAAAAAGGCAGACACTAGTTCCTCTCCCTAGTTCGGCAAGTCGTACTCCAAACCACCTAAGAGACGGATAGTTTCCCAGGTTTGGTTGGTCGAACTCCAACCCAGCTAAGTTAGAGATGGTTTGGAGTACGACCTACCATTTATAATGTATAGAGGACGTGTGTATCTTATCTGGATTTATTTTATGGTATTATAAATAGATAGATAGATAGATAGACGACCATTTCTAGAATTATATCTTACGGCTACGGCCTTACTTTGAATTTAAACCTGTACTACTTACGTAAATCAGTAGCTTTAAGTTTTTACCTGTACTTAATACCTAAACCTGCACCGTACCGATGTGTCTAAACCACAAGCTAAATCTGAGTGACACCCCTTGCCATACATCCTCCCCCTTGCAACAAACTCTCCCCACTGCCATCTCTCCTTGAATCCCCCAAGGATTCCCTCTCCACCCCACCCCCACAAGGTTCCCTTCCATTCCCCAACGGATACCCACCTCCACACACCCCCAGCCCTCCACCACGGCCAGGGTCACTAACCTGAGTAGGGAGTCCTTGTCGCTCACCTCCCCCCCCCCCCCCAATCCACCGACATCGAAGCACCCTGAATTAATCACCTGGTTCTCTTTGCAACCCGTATGCATCTTACCCACATGCCAAGTGTAAGTGCATAGATGATCGTTATCTTGATATATAATTTAAAAAGAAATAGTATTCAGCAGAAACAAAAACTAATTTGCCAGCGTTAATCAAATCCCGGAAT
Organism: Homarus gammarus; assembly: GCA_958450375.1. Classification (NCBI taxonomy): domain Eukaryota; kingdom Metazoa; phylum Arthropoda; class Malacostraca; order Decapoda; family Nephropidae; genus Homarus; species Homarus gammarus. The sequence continues at coordinate 515,083 of CAUDMG010000725.1, read as the reverse complement.
TAATCCTAGTGTGATTAACTTGACGGAATACTATATAACCCTGATATAATATACGAATTATGATATTGTGCTTTTTTAAGAGTTGTCTTTCAGTGTGTTTTTCTATGTTATTTAAACATAGTTAAGAGCGTCGTAACATAAACACAAATAAACTGATTACACCTAATAAGGCTGTTGTTGTTGTTGATATAAAATTTTATTGCTGCGCACGAAATAAGGTTAGTATTGACACCATCACAGCAAAATTTAAAAATCATGAGATAAAACTGTGTAATATAGCTCCGTGAGGGCAAGCTGTGTTCAAGAGGACTTGATGTTAAATGACATGAATGACGGGACACCCAGGACAGTGTGGACATCGTTCACTTCAACCGTCGACCCTTTAAAATACTCAATAAAGACACGAAAAACAAATACACTCGACAGTAGAGCATTTGAAACAGGTCTAAGTGAATGTTGGGTGGGTCAGGTGTCTGAGGCATTAGGAACCTTGAATGGGCATTAGGAACCTTGAGTATAGAGACAGGTTAAAGCATCTTAATTTGCACTCCCTTGAGAGACGTAGAGCGAGGGGCGACCTGATAGAGGTGTATAAGTGGAAGGCAGGGCTAAACAATGGGGACATTACAAAGGTACTCAAGCTATCCAACCAGGAGCGAACTCCTAACAATGGTTTTAAATTAGACAAATTTAGATTTAGGCGTGACATAGGTAAACACTGGTTTGGAAACAGAGTAGTGGATGAATGGAGCAAGTTACCAAATATCATCATTAACTCGAATACGCTGAATTGCTTCAAACATAGGTTGGATGCTCATATGAGCAATGGGGGTTGGGTGTAAACGGGACTGCCCAGTATGGGCCAATAGCCCCCCTGCAGTTTGTTGTTACTTCATATTGAGCAGTTTGTTGTTACTTCTTATTGAGCAGCTTGTTGTTACTTCATAGTGAGCAGTTTGTTGTTACTTCTTATTGAGTTGTTTGTTGTTACTTCATAGTGAGCAGTTTGTTGTTACTTCTTCTTGAACGGTTTGTTGTTACTTCTTCTTGAACGGTTTGTTGTTACTTCATATTGAGCAGTTTGTTGTTACTTCTTATTGAGTTGTTTGTTGTTACTTCATAGTGAGCAGTTTGTTGTTACTTCTTCTTGAACGGTTTGTTGTTACTTCTTATTGAACAGTTTGTTGTTACTTCTTATTGAGTTGTTTGTTGTTACTTCATATTGAGCAGTTTGTTGTTACTTCTTCTTGAACGGTTTGTTGCTAATTCATATTGAGCAGTTTGTTGTTACTTCATATTGAGCAGTTTGTTGTTACTTCTTATTGAGCTGTTTGTTGTTACTTCTTATTGAGCAGTTTGTTGTTACTTCTTCTTGAATGGTTTTTTGTTACTTCTTATTGAGCAGTTTGTTGTTACTTGTTTTGAGCAGTTTGTTGTTACTTCATATTGAGCGTTTTGTTGTTACTTCATATTGAGCAGTTTGTTGTTACTTCATATTGAGCAGTTTGTTGTTACTTGTTTTGAGCAGTTTGTTGTTACTTCATATTGAGCGTTTTGTTGTTACTTCATATTGAGCAGTTTGTTGTTACTTCATATTGAGCAGTTTGTTGTTCCTTCTAATTGAGCGTTTTGTTGTTACTTCATATTGAGCGGTTTGTTGTTACTTCTTATTGAGTAGTTTGTTGTTCCTTCTCATTGAGCAGTTTGTTGTTACTTCTTCTTGAATGGTTTTTTGCTACTTCTTATTGAGCAGTTTGTTGTAACTTCTTCTTGAACGGTTTGTTGTTACTTCATTTTGAGCAGTTTGTTGTTACTTCTTATTGAGCAGTTTGTTGTTACTTCTTATTGAGCTGTTTGTTGTTACTTCTTATTGAGCTGTTTGTTGTTACTTCTTATTGAGCTGTTTGTTGTTACTTCTTATTGAGCTGTTTGTTGTTACTTCTTATTGAGCTGTTTGTTGTTACTTCTTCTTGAACTGTTTGTTGTTACTTCATTTTGAGCAGTTTGTTGTTACTTCATTTTGAGCAGTTTGTTGTTACTTCTTATTGAGCTGTTTGTTGTTACTTCTTCTTGAACGGTTTGTTGTTACTTCTTATTGAACAGTTTGTTGCTACTTCTTATTGACCAGTTTGTTGCTAATTCATATTGAGCAGTTTATTGTTACTTCTTTTTGAGCAGGTTGTTGTTACTTCTTCTTGAACGGTTTGTTGTTACTTCATTTTGAGCAGTTTGTTGTTACTTCTTATTGAGCGGTTTGTTGTTACTTCTTATTGAGCAGTTTGTTGTTACTTCTTATTGATTGGTTTGTTGTTACATCTTATTGAGCAGTTTGCTGTTACTTCTTGTTGAGCAGTTTGTTGCTACTTCTTGTTGACCAGATTGTTGTTACTTCTTCTTGAACGGTTTGTTTTTACTTCTTATTGACCAGTTTGTTGTCACTTCACTTATTATTGATATGTTTGTTGTTTCTTCTTGGTGAGCAGTTTATTGTTACTTATTCCTGAACGATTTTTTGTTACTTCTTGTTGAGAGGTTTGTTGTTACTTCTTGTGGAGCAGTTTGTTGTTATTTCTTGTTGAGCGGTTTATAGCTACATCTTGTTCAGCGGTGAACATTATTATTATCTCGTCTTCATCATCAGTATCCACTACAGCCTAACGTTATGGTCTGGGTTTACGTAAGTGTAATCAACCCTCGTGTGTGTCATTGCCTGAGATAGTTATGAAAATGATTAATTAATTTACATTGTTTTCTATAAAAGTTTATTTCTAGCGTATTTAAGGCTAAGAAAACACACTTGTAAATACCGTGGGTCCGTGAAGATCTCCGAAACAATTGCTATGTGTTTTAGGGTTCATTTGATCGAATCTGAATTCCATGGCATTATTCACACAGGGTTTATAATCTTATATGTTATGAGGCTTTTGTTATTGACTTGAAAAGTATTATTTTATATAACATTTTCGCGAAAATTATTCATTATCTATTATCGCAAAAAATATTTTTTCTCTTTCTCCACTGAGACAGATTATTTACACATAATCTGGCCATGTGTGTATAATGATGACTTCCATACACGAGTAAAGAGGTGACGTATACATGTTGTAGGAGATGGGGTCATGTGGATTTGGGTCCATGTATACCTGTGTACGTACACAATTATCTGTGCATATATTGTGGGAAACAATATGAGACCATGGACGATAAATTTGGGTAAATGAGGGCTGTCATTAGTCACACGTAAAATTTCAAAGAATATCGACACCCACCTGCGCAGAAAGTTGTTCTAGCTACTGTACATAAATCTTGTCGCCGGGGTAACGCCCTCAAGGCTCGTTTTCTTTGGTACCAATAGTGTTGCTGTTGTACAGTTTCTTGTTTAACTATTGTCGTCGTTGATTATTCTCCTGTTGTTGGTGGTGGTGGTCATATTCCTGTTGGTGGTGGTCTGGTTATACTCTTGTTGTTGGTGGTGGTTGTGGTCATACTTCTGTTGTTGTTGGTGGTGGTGGTGGGGGTGGTGGTGGTGGTGGTAGTGGTCTGTCCATACTCTTGTTGTTGTTGGTGGTGGTCATATTCCTGTTGCTGTTGGTGGTGGTCTGGTTATACTCTTGCTGTTGGTGGTGGTGGTGGTCATACTCCTGTTGTTGTTGGTTGTGGTGGTGGGAGTGGTAGTGGTGATGGTCTGTCCATACTCTTGTTGTTGTTGTTGTTGTTGGTGGTGGTGGTGGTCATACTCCTGTTGTTGTTGTTGGTGGTGGTGGTGGTCATACTCCTGTTGTTGTTGTTGTTGTTGTTGGTGGTGGTGGTGGTCATACTCCTGTTGTTGTTGGTGGTGGTGGTCATACTCCTGTTGTTGTTGTTGTTGTTGGTGGTGGTGGTGGTGGTAGTGGTGATGGTCTGCCCATTAGGGTGTGTCAATTTAGGGGGTGAACTGGCTAAATTGAAAATCGAGTAATTTGGTAGCAATTTATTGTAGTCTTTAAGCATGCAAAACAATATTCTGGCATAAATTTTTTTTTATAATAAGTCCTACCTACATCAAATGGATTTTTAAATGTACATATTTGTGAATTTATAACATAACCAGCGTTTGCACACATGTTACTATTTCAAGTTTCAAATTATTATATTTTATTATCCGTAGTCTATTTGAAAGTAACCAATGCCTTCATACTCTCTTTGCTTTGGTTTCTTGTCATCAGTAGTCTGCTTGCTATTGGTGCTTTGATGTAACCTTCTCGCCTCTCGTGGCTGTAAACATGGCCCGCTGCTTTTGTGACCATTTTCACACATCTCTCCACACTTTGAGTGTGGGAAGGCCACTTCGGCACCTGCATTGGAGTCTCTTTAAGGTTTCTCAATTCTTGGCTAGTTAGACTTGTTGTCAATGGTGGCTCTAAGACTTCCAAACTCAAGTCAACCAATTCTGACAATTTGGTGGCATTGACGTTTATTGGGGGAACTTTTCTTGAATGAAACGAACAGTCTCCCAACTGGTCGTCATCTATTAGCGTTCCTCTAATCTTTAGAATGACTTCTACAGCCTCGGTTCGGAGATTGGTACATTGACTGCAAAGCATTGCTTGCAAAACTGCTTCTGATCGAGCATACCAAGCGGACCTTCTTGCCACAGGTAACACGATGTCCCTCACTACCTTCCTCTGTGTTCTTACTAGCTGCAATTGAAACAAAAGGTGATTGGGCCCATCCACCCACATAGGATTAAGTTTCACACTAAACCACTGGGGAAGATAAACTCCAATAATAAATTCAACAATTAACCTCAAATTCTTCAGCACTTTGCCCTTCAATTCGTGTTTGGAAATCCAAATCCTGCAGAAACGAAGAGCTGTAGTTAACCAACGGCTGTGACTGACAGGTCCAATGTCCAAGAGAGCCAATGACTGAGGCACTTCTCCTGATCTTATTGCTTGGGCAATACGATTAGCATAGGATTGATCTGTGCTGAGATCTTTGATGACTCCTTCAGACAACGCCGGAAGGGTAGGGCCAACTTCGACCTTTGGAAAGGTTGTATTTATTTCTAGTTGTGTTGCTTCATCCAGCATGATGCCAAGGGGACCTGACCACTTGTTGTTGCTCTTTGTAGGACCATCAAGTTCCTGGATGAGATGACGAAGAGGTAACTCGCCTGTATGTAAATCACATACAATCCAAACAAGTCTTCTTCCTAGTTTTTTCTCTAAATGCGTCATTACACCCCCCTGCCATCCGGTGTTCACTGCAGTTGAATCTCCACCAACAGCCTGCAGTGAACTGCCAAGTCCTCTCTCCTGAACCCAACATAAAATATGATCAGCAATGACCTCTGCATGTTTCTTCCCTTCTACTTCAGTTTCGGGAGCAAAGTGAAACAAAAACCGACCACCAGGCTCAGAACAGACAGAGTAGTGTTCTTCTTTGATGAGACCTGGAAACTTTCTGTTCACTCCCTCTACTTCTAGCAAAACTTTTGTGTCATCTATTCTTCCATCAAACAAAAGACAGGAGAGCCCTCCCTCGCTTAAATCTTTTTCATGCTGATCAGATATTTCCTTCATTATTTTTTCTTGTGCTCTTCTAATTTTATTATGATCTATCACCAAAGATACATCCTCTCGGCTGATGAGGCCTGCATCTATCCAAGCGGCAGTTGCAATTTCTGCAGCCTCACGAAGTCCAGCATGGTGGCGAATACTAGCTAAAGCAATGTTTGAAATATTTCTTGTGTTGTATTTCATTTTCTTTGGTAAAGGTTCAGATGGCTCTTTGGAACTATCATCTGATGTTGCTTCCTGTTCATCAGAAGAACTATCAAAGAAGTGATAAACATCTTGACACAGCTCTTCCTCTCTTTGGATGGCTTCTTCACTCTTCATTTTCTTCTTTTGTTCCCTCTCTCGGATTTGTTCTCTCTTCTTGGCATTAGCAATCTGCTTCTTTGTTTCTGAATAATCTATTGAACCCATTTGCATACTTCCTTGGCCTTCTGCCTTTGTCCTCTGTGCCTTTATAAATTCAAGCTCTAAAACAGGGATCTTCTTTTCACGAGGACAACCACAATCAATGTGGGAATTATTTTCTCTCTAACCTGAGTGAGAACAGTTGGATTCAGAACATAATTGTATGGAGCACTTGCAGGTCAAAATGTCAAACAGAGTATCAAGTGTGTGCAGAAATTCATTTTTCCTGGCCAAGTTTCCTTTACCAAGTGATGTTTCAACTGCTTTGTGCCATAATTTCGTTAGTTTTAGCTCAATAGTTCGACACTGATTAATCACAGGTGGTTTGAATAGTGCATTAGCTTTTGTCCATTGATGCAGAAGAGGGACTATCATGTCATTTATGAGTTCTTTATCTGTATAGTTCCTTCTGTCCTTTGCATTTTTTTCTCGAAGGAGTAACCCTAATCTTAGCATGTCTCTCACTGTTGGAAGTTCTGATACAGGAAGCTCCTTCCCTTTACCAACTAGCAGGCTCAAGTGGGTTGACAACTGACTTCTTGTCTTCAATTTTGACATCTTCACACTATCTGACAAATAGAAAAATATTTCAATGTTTTATAATTCAATTGTTGTTTCAAAAAATATCAATCTGTTTATCAAAAATGCTGTAACAGAAATAACATAATAATTTCTTAGAACATAATGTTTTATGCAATGATATAAGTAACTGCGACAATCAATATGCCCTACTTACAATAATTAAAATGTAGAATTCGTCTGGTAGAGTAGGTGCAAGTGCAATGAGAGCAAACCACCGTCTATGATATCTAGAAGGAGAGTGAGCCGGGCGCCTTATCCTCACGCTTGGTACAAGTCAAAACAAGAATTAAACTGTCCCACACGGAGAGCCTGTTCATGTTCTGACATGCATATAGTACACAAGCTATAGAACCATAAAATACTCCATAATCCATATGCTTACATGAGATTAGTTAATATCAAGTGAATAATTCTAATCACGTCTCATTAATTTGTTGAAATACTGATATTTGAAACTTTAAAGTATAATTGATGTAGGTGAGGGTTATTTCAATTCATTTTTGTTTGCTAATCTCAAGTTTAGACATAAAGAGGCACAATATTTTGACTACCAAATTTGATTTTTAACATGTTGACAAAATTGACACACCCTACTGCCCATACTCTTGTTGTTGTTGGTGGTGGTGGTGGTCATACTCCTGTTGTTGTTGTTGTTGGTGGTGGTGGTGGTCATACTCCTGTTGTTGTTGTTGGTGGTGGTGGTAGTGTTGGTCATACTCCTGTTGTTGTTGTTGTTGGTGGTGGTGGTGGTCATACTCCTGTTGTTGTTGTTGTTGGTGGTGGTGGTGGTCATACTCCTGTTGTTGGTGGTAGTGGTCATACTCCTGTTGTTGTTGTTGTTGGTGGTGGTGGTGGTCATACTCCTGTTGTTGTTGTTGTTGGTGGTGGTGGTGGTCATACTCCTGTTGTTGGTGGTAGTGGTCATACTCCTGTTGTTGCTGTTGTTGTTGTTGGTGGTGGTGGTGGTCATACTCCTGTTGTTGTTGTTGTTGGTGGTGGTGGTTTGTCATACTCCTGTTGTTGTTGTTGTTGGTGGTGGTGGTCAAACTCCTGTTGTTGTTGTTGTTGGTGGTGGTGGTGGTCATACTCCTGTTGTTGTTGTTGCTGGTGGTGGTGGTGGTCATACTCCTGTTGTTGTTGTTGTTGTTGGTGGTGGTGGTCATACTCATGTTGTTGTTATTGTTGTTGGTGGTGGTGGTCATACTCCTGTTGTTGTTGTTGCTGGTTGTGGACATATTCATGTTGTTGTTGTTGGAGGTGGTGGTGTTCATGCTCCTCTTGTTAGTGGTGGTGGTCATATTCTTGTTGTTGCTGGAGTTCATGGTGTTCAAGTTCCTGTTGTTGGTGGTGGTGGTCATATTCATGTTGTTGTTGGAGGTGGTGGTGTTCATGCTCCTGTTGTTGGTGGTGATGGTCATATTCTTGTTGTTGTTGGTGGTAGTCATACTCCCGTTGGTGTTGTTCTTGGTGGTCATACTCCTGTTGGTGTTGTTGTTGGTGGTCATACTCCTGTTGGTGTTGTTGGTGGTGGTCATACTCCTGTTGGTGTTGGTGTTGGTGGTCATACTCCTGTTGGTGTTGTTGTTGGTGGTCATACCCCTGTTGGTGTTGTTGGTGGTGGTCATACTCATGTTGTTGTTGGTGTTGGTGGTCATACTCCTGTTGGTATTGGTGATGGTGGTCACACTCTTGTTGGTGGTGGTCATATTCTTGGTGTTGTTGGTGTTGGTGGTCACACTCCTGTTGGTGTTGTTGGTGGTGGTCATACTCCTGTTGTTGGTGGTTGTGGTCATACTCGTGTTGGTGTTGTTGTTGGTGGTCATACTCCTAATGGTGTTGATAGTGGTGGTCATATTCTTGTTGGTGTTGTTGGTGATGGTCATACTCCTGTTGGTGTTGTTGGTGGTGGTCATATTCTTGTTGGTGTTGGTGGTCACACTCCGGTTGGTGTTGTTGGTGGTGGTGATACTCCTGTTGTTGGTGGTTGTGGTCATACTCGTGTTGGTATTGTTGTTGGTGGTCATACTCCTGTTGGTGTTGTTGGTGGTGGTCATACTCATGTTGGTGTTGTTGTTGGTGGTCATACTCCTGTTGGTGTTGTTGGTGGTGGTCATACTCATGTTGTTGTTGGTGGTGGTGGTCATACTCCTGTTGGTGTTATTGGTGGTGGTAACACTCCTGTTGGTGTTGTTGGTCGTGGTGATACTCCTGTTGTTGGTGGTTGTGGTCATACTCCTGTTGGTGTTGTTATTGGTGGTCATTCTCCTGTTGGTGTTGTTGGTGGTGGTCATACTCCTGTTGGTGTTGGTGGTGGTCGTCATACTCCTGTTGGTGTTGTTGTTGGTGGTCATACTCCTGTTGGTGTTGTTGGTGGTGGTCATACTCATGTTGTTGTTGGTGGTGGTGGTCATACTCCTGTTGGTGTTATTGGTGGTGGTAACACTCCTGTTGGTGTTATTGGTGGTGGTAACACTCCTGTTGGTGTTGTTGGTCGTGGTGATACTCCTGTTGTTGGTGGTTGTGGTCATACTCCTGTTGGTGTTGTTATTGGTGGTCATTCTCCTGTTGGTGTTGTTGGTGGTGGTCATACTCCTGTTGGTGTTGGTGTTGGTGGTCATACTCCTGTTGGTGTTGTTGTTGGTGGTCATACTCCTGTTGGTGTTGGTGGTGGTGGTGGTCATATTCTTTTTGTTGTTGTTGTTGGTGGTGGTCATCCTCCTGTTGGTGTTGTTGTTGGTAGTCATCCTCCTGTTGGTGTTGTTGGTGGTGGTCATCCTCCTGTTGGTGTTGGTGTTGGTGGTCATATTCTTTTTGTTGTTGTTGGTGGTGGTCATTCTCCTGTTGGTGTTGTTTTTGGTTGTCATACTCCTGTTGGTGTTGTTGGTGGTGATCATACTCCTGTTGGTGTTGGTGGTCATACTCCTGTTGGTGTTGTTGTTGGTGGTCATACCCCTGTTGGTGTTGTTGGTGGTGGTCATACTCCTGTTGGTGTTGGTGATGGTGGTCACACTCCTGTTGGTGTTATTGGTGGTGGTCATATTCTTGTTGTTGTTGGTGTTGGTGGTCACACTCCTGTTGGTGTTGTTGGTGGTGGTGATACTCCTGTTGTTGGTGGTTGTGGTCATACTCGTGTTGGTGTTGTTGTTGGTGGTCATACTCCTGTTGGTGTTGTTGGTGGTGGTCATATTCTTGTTGGTGTTGTTGGTGATGGTCATACACCTGTTGGTGTTGTTGGTGGTGGTCATATTCTTGTTGGTGTTGGTGGTCACACTCCTGTTGGTGTTGTTGGTGGTGGTGATACTCCTGTTGTTGGTGATTGTGGTCATACTCATGTTGGTGTTGTTGTTGGTGGTCATACTCCTGTTGGTGTTGTTGGTGGTGGTCATACTCAAGGTTGGTGTTGGTGGTGGTGGTCATACTCCTGTTGGTGTTGTTGTTGGTGGTCATACTCCTGTTGGTGTTGTTGGTGGTGGTCATACTCCTGTTGGTGTTGTTGTTGGTGGTCATATTCTTTTTGTTGTTGTTGGTGGTGGTCATACTCCTGTTGGTGTTGTTGGTGGTGGTCATACTCCTGTTGGTGTTGTTGGTGGTGGTCATACTCCTGTTGGTGTTGTTGGTGGTGGTCATACTCCTGTTGGTGTTGTTGGTGGTGGTCATATTCTTTTTGTTGTTGTTGGTGGTGGTCAACCTCCTGTTGGTGTTGTTGGTGGTGGTCATACTCCTGTTGGTGTTGGTGGTGGTGGTCATACTCCTGTTGGTGTTGTTGGTGGTGGTCATCCTCCTGTTGGTGTTGTTGGTGGTGGTCATACTCCTGTTGGTGTTGTTGGTTGTGGTCATACTCCTGTTGGTGTTGTTGGTGGTGGTCATACTCCTGTTGGTGTTGTTGGTGGTGGTCATACTCCTGTTAGTGTTGGTGGTTGTGGTCATACTCCTGTTGGTGTTGTTGGTGGTGGTCATACTCCTGTTGGTGTTGTTATTGGTGGTCATACTCCTGTTGGTGTTGTTGGTGGTGGTCATACTCCTGTTGGTGTTGGTGGTCATACTCCTGTTGGTGTTGTTGGTGGTGGTCATACTCCTGTTGGTGTTGGTGGTGGTGGTGGTCATATTCTTTTTGTTGTTGTTGTTGGTGGTGGTCATCCTCCTGTTGGTGTTGTTGGTGGTGGTCATCCTCCTGTTGGTGTTGGTGGTGGTGGTCATCCTCCTGTTGGTGTTGTTGTTGGTGGTCATATTCTTTTTGTTGTTGTTGGTGGTGGTCATACTCCTGTTGGTGTTGTTGTTGGTGGTCATACTCCTGTTGGTGTTGTTGGTAGTGGTCATACTCCTGTTGGTGTTGTTGGTGGTGGTCATACTCCTGTTGGTGTTGTTGGTGGTGGTCATCCTCCTGTTGGTGTTGTTGGTGGTGGTCATACTCCTGTTGGTGTTGGTGGTGTTGGTCATATTCTTTTTGTTGTTGTTGTTGGTGGTCATACTCCTGTTGGTGTTGTTGGTAGTGGTCATACTCCTGTTGGTGTTGTTGGTGGTGGTCATACTCATGTTGGTGTTGTTGTTGGTGGTCATAGTCCTGTTGGTGTCGTTGTTGGTGGTCATACTCCTGTTGGTGTTGGTGGTGGTGGTCATACTCCTGTTGGTGTTGTTGTTGGTGGTCATAGTCCTGTTGGTGTCGTTGGTGGTGGTCATACTCCTGTTGTTGGTGTTTTTTGGTGTTGTTGGTGGTGGTGGTAATACTCCTGTTCTTGGTGTTGTTGTTGGTGGTGGTCATACTCCTGTTGTTGGTGTTGTTGTTGTTGTTAGTGGTGGAAGTCATACTCCTGTTGTTGGTGTTGTTGTTGTTTGGTGGTGTTGGTGGTGGTGGTCATACTCCTGTTGTTGGTGTTTTTTGGTGTTGTTGGTGGTGGTGGTCATACTCCTGTTGTTGGTGTTGTTGTTGGTGTTTTTTGGTGTTGTTGGTGGTGGTGGTGGTCATACTCCTGTTGTTGGTGTTTTTTGTTGTTGTTGTTGTTGGTGGTGGTGGTGTTGGTGGTCATACTCCTGCTGTTGGTGTTGTTGTTGGTGGTGGTCATACTCCTGTTGTTGGTGTTATTGTTGGTGGTGGTGGTCATGCTCCTGTTGTTGGTGTTGGTGGTGGTGGTCATACTCCTGTTGTTGTTTGTGGTGGTGGTGGTGGTGGTCATACTCCTGTTGTTGTTGTTGGTGGTGGTGGTCATACTCCTGTTGTTGTTGTTGTTGCTGGTGGTGGACATTTTCATGTTGTTGTTGTTGGAGGTGGTGGTGTTCATGCTCCTGTTGTTAGTGGTGGTGGTCATATTCTTGTTGTTGCTGGAGTTCATGGTGTTCATGCTCCTGTTGTTGGTGGTGGTGGTCATATTCATGTTGTTGTTGGAGGTGGTGGTGTTCATGCTCCTGTTGTTAGTGGTGGTGGTCATATTCTTGTTGTTGTTGGAGTTCATGGTGTTCAAGCTCCTGTTGTTGGTGGTGGTGGTCATATTCATGTTGTTGTTGGAGGTGGTGGTGTTCATGCTCATGTTGTTGGTGGTGATGGTCATATTCTTTTTGTTGTTGGTGGTGGTCATACCCCTGATGGTGTTGGTGGTAGTCATACTCCCGTTGGTGTTGTTCTTGGTCGTCATACTCCTGTTGGTGTTGTTGTTGGTGGTCATACTCCTGTTGGTGTTGTTGGTGGTGGTCATACTCCTGTTTGTGTTGGTGTTGTTGGTCATACTCCTGTTGGTGTTGTTGTTGGTGGTGGTCATACTCCTGTTGTTGGTGTTATTGTTGGTGGTGGTGGTCATGCTCCTGTTGTTGGTGTTTGGTGGTGGTGTTGGTGGTGGGGGTGGTCAATTGGTCATACTCCTGTTGTTGTTGTTGTTGGTGATGGTGGTGGTCATTCTCCTGTTGTTGTTTGTGGTGGTGGTGGTGGTGGTCATACTCCTGTTGTTGTTGTTGGTGGTGGTGGTCATACTCCTGTTGTTGTTGTTGCTGGTGGTGGACATTTTCATGTTGTTGTTGTTGGAGGTGGTGGTGTTCATGCTCCTGTTGTTAGTGGTGGTGGTCATATTCTTGTTGTTGCTGGAGTTCATGGTGTTCATGCTCCTGTTGTTGGTGGTGGTGGTCATATTCATGTTGTTGTTGGAGGTGGTGGTGTTCATGCTCCTGTTGTTAGTGGTGGTGGTCATATACTTGGTGTTGTTGGAGTTCATGGTGTTCAAGCTCCTGTTGTTGGTGGTGGTGGTCATATTCATGTTGTTGTTGGAGGTGGTGGTGTTCATGCTCATGTTGTTGGTGGTGATGGTCATATTCTTTTTGTTGTTGGTGGTGGTCATACCCCTGATGGTGTTGGTGGTAGTCATACTCCCGTTGGTGTTGTTCTTGGTCGTCATACTCCTGTTGGTGTTGTTGTTGGTGGTCATACTCCTGTTGGTGTTGTTGGTGGTGGTCATACTCCTGTTTGTGTTGGTGTTGTTGGTCATACTCCTGTTGGTGTTGTTGTTGGTGGTCAAACCCCTGTTGGTGTTGTTGGTGGTGGTCGTACTCCTGTTGGTGTTGGTGATGGTGGTCACACTCCTGTTGGTGTTGTTGGTGGTGGTCATATTCTTGTTGTTGTTGGTGTTGGTGGTCACACTCCTGTTGGTGTTGTTGGTGGTGGTGATACTCCTGTTGTTGGTGGTTGTGGTCATACTCGTGTTGGTGTTGTTGTTGGTGGTCATACTCCTGTTGGTGTTGTTGGTGGTGGTCATATTCTTGTTGGTGTTGTTGGTGATGGTCATACTCCAGTTGGTGTTGTTGTTGGTGGTGATACTCCTGTTGGTGTTGTTGGTGGTGGTCATATTCTTGTTTGTGTTGGTGGTCACACTCCTGTTGGTGTTGTTGGTGGTGGTGATACTCCTGTTGTTGTTGTTGGTGGTCATACTCCAGTTGGTGTTGTTGTTGGTGGTCATACTCCTGTTGGTGTTGTTGGTGGTTGTCATACTCCTGTTGGTGTTGTTGGTGGTGGTCATACTCATGTTGGTGTTGGTGGTGGTGGTCATACTCCTGTTGGTGTTGTTGGTGGTGGTCATATTCTTGTTGGTGTTGGTGTTGGTGGTCATACTCCTGTTGGTGTTGTCGGTGGTGGTAACACTCCTGTTGGTGTTGTTGGGCGTGGTTATACTCCTGTTGGTGTTGGTGGTAGTCATACTCCCGTTGGTGTTGTTCTTGGTCGTCATACTCCTGTTGGTGTTGTTGTTGGTGGTCATACTCCTGTTGGTGGTGGTTCGTCATACTCCTGTTTGTGTTGGTGTTGGTGGTCACACTCCTGTTGGTGTTGTTGGTGGTGGTCATACTCCTGTTTGTGTTGGTGTTGGTGGTCACACTCCTGTTGGTGTTGGTGGTGGTGGTCATACTCCTGTTGGTGTTGTTGGTGGTGGTCATACTCCTGTTGGTGTTGTTGGTGGTGGTCATACTCCTGTTGGTGTTGTTGTTGGTGGTTATACTCCTGTTGTTGTTAGTAGTGGTCATTCTCCTGTTGGTGTTGTTGGTCATGGTTATACTCCTGTTGTTGGTGGTCATACTCCTGTTGGTGTTGTTGGTGGTGGTCATACTCCTGTTGGTGTTGTTGGTGGTGGTCATACTCCTGTTGGTGTTGTTGGTGGTGGTCATCCTCCTGTTGGTGTTGTTGGTGGTGGTCATACTCCTGTTGGTGTTGTTGGTGGTGGTCATATTCTTTTTGTTGTTGTTGTTGGTGGTCATACTCCTGTTAGTGTTGGTGGTGGTGGTCATACTCCTGTTGGTGTTGTTGGTGGTGGTCAAACTCATGTTGGTGTTGGTGGTGGTGGTCATCCTCCTGTTGGTGTTGTTGGTGTTGGTCATACTCCTGTTGTTGTTGGTGGTGGTCATACTCCTGTTGGTGTTGTTGGTAGTGGTCATACTCCTGTTGGTGTTGTTGGTGGTGGTCATACTCCTGTTGGTGTTGTTGTTCGTAGTCATAGTCCTGTTGGTGTCGTTGGTGGTGGTCATACTCCTGTTGTTGTTGGTGGTGGTCATACTCCTGTTGTTGTTGGTGGTGGTCATACTCCTGTTGGTGTTGTTGGTAGTGGTCATACTCCTGTTGGTGTTGTTGGTGGTGGTCATACTCCTGTTGGTGTTGTTGTTCGTAGTCATAGTCCTGTTGGTGTCGTTGCTGGTGGTCATACTCCTGTTGTTGTTGGTGGTGGTCATACCCCTGTTGTTGGTGTTGTTGTTGTTTGGTGGTGGTGGTGTTGGTGATGGTGTTCATACTCCTGCTTTCGGTGTTGGTGGTGGTGGTCATACTCCTGTTGTTGGTGTTGTTGTTGGTGTTTTTTGGTGTTGCTGGTGGTGGTGGTCATACTCCTGTTGTTGGTGTTGTTGTTGGTGTTTTTTGGTGTTGTTGTTGTTGGTGGTGGTCATACTCCTGTTGTTGGTGTTTTTTGGTGTTGCTGGTGGTGGTGGTCATACTCCTGTTGTTGGTGTTGTTGTTGGTGTTTTTTGGTGGTGGTGTTGGTGGTGGTGGTCATACTCCTGTTGTTGGTGTTTGGTGGTGGTGTTGGTGGTGGTGGTCATACTCCTGTTGTTGGTGTTTGGTGGCGGTGTTGGTGGTGGTGGTCATACTCCTGTTATTGGTGATTGGTGTTGTTGCTGGTGGTGGTGTTCATACTCCTGTTGTTGGTGTTGTTGTTGGTGGTGGTGGTCATACTCCTGTTGTTGGTGTTTTTTGGTGTTGTTGGTGGTGGTGGTGTTCATACTCCTGTTGTTGGTGTTGTTGTTGGTGGTGGTGGTCATACTCCTGTTATTGGTGATTGGTGTTGTTGCTGGTGGTGGTGTTCATACTCCTGTTGTTGGTGGTGGTGTTGGTGGTGGTGGTCATTCTCCTGTTGTTGGTGTTTTTGGTGGTGGTGGTCATACTCCTGTTGTTGGTGTTTTTTGGTGTTGTTGGTGGTGGTGGTGGTCATACCCCTGTTGTTGGTGTTGTTGTTGGTGGTGGTGTTGGTGGTGGTGGTCATACTCCTGTTGTTGGTGTTGTTGGTGGTGGTGGTCATACTCCCGTTGTTGGTGTTTGGTGGTGGTGTTGGTGGTGGTGGTCATACTCCTGTTGTTGGTGTTTGGTGGTGGTGTTGGTGGTGGTGGTCATACTCCTGTTGTTGGTGTTTTTGGTGGTGGTGGTCATACTCCTGTTGTTGGTGCTTGGTGGTGGTGTTGGTGGTGGTGGTCATACTCCTGTTGTTGGTGTTTGGTGGTGGTGTTGGTGGTGGTCATACTCCTGTTGTTGGTGTTTGGTGGTGTGGTGGTGGTGGTCATACTCCTGTTGTTGGTGTTGGTGGTGGTGTTGGTGGTGGTGGTCATACTCCTGTTGTTGGTGTTTGTTGGTGGTGTTGGTGGTGGTGGTCATACTCCTGTTGTTGGTGTTTGGTGGTGGTGTTGGTGGTGGTGGTCATACTCCTGTTGTTGGTGTTTGGTGGTGGTGGTCATACTCCTGTTGTTGGTGTTTGGTGGTGGTGTTGGTGGTGGTGGTCATACTCCTGTTGTTGGTGTTTGTGGTGGTGGTGGTGGTCATACTCCTGTTGTTGGTGTTTGGTGGTGGTGTTGGTGGTGGTGGTCATACTCCTGTTGTTGGTGTTGTTGTTGTTTGGTGGTGGTGGTGTTGGTGGTGGTGGTGTTGGTGGTGGTGGTCATACTCCTGTTGTTGGTGTTTGGTGGTGGTGTTGGTGGTGGTGGTCATACTCCTGTTGTTGGTGTTTGGTGGTGGTGTTGGTGGTGGTGGTCATACTCCTGTTGTTGGTGTTTGGTGGCGGTGTTGGTGGTGGTGGTCATACTCCTGTTGTTGGTGTTTGGTGGCGGTGTTGGTGGTGGTGGTCATACTCCTGTTGTTGGTGTTGTTGGTGGTGGTGTTGGTGGTGGTGGTCATACTCCTGTTGTTGGTGTTTGGTGGTGGTGTTGGTGGTGGTGGTCATACTCCTGTTGTTGGTGTTTGGTGGTGGTGTTGGTGGTGGTGGTCATACTCCTGTTGTTGGTGTTTGGTGGTGGTGTTGGTGGTGGTGGTCATACTCCTGTTGTTGGTGTTTGGTGGTGGTGTTGGTGGTGGTGGTCATACTCCTGTTGTTGGTGTTTGGTGGTGGTGTTGGTGGTGGTGGTCATACTCCTGTTGTTGGTGTTTGGTGGTGGTGTTGGTGGTGGTGGTCATACTCCTGTTGTTGGTGTTTGGTGGTGGTGTTGGTGGTGGTGGTCATACTCCTGTTGTTGGTGTTTGGTGGTGGTGTTGGTGGTGGTGGTCATACTCCTGTTGTTGGTGTTTGGTGGTGGTGTTGGTGGTGGTGGTCATACTCCTGTTGTTGGTGTTTGGTGTTGGTGGACATACTCCTGTTGTTGGTGTTGTTGGTGGTGGTGGTCATACTCCTGTTGTTGGTGTTTGGTGGTGGTGTTGGTGGTGGTGATAATACTCCTGTTGTTGGTGTTTGGTGGTGGTGGTCATACTCCTGTTGTTGGTGTTTGGTGGCGGTGTTGGTGGTGGTGGTCATACTCCTGTTGTTGGTGTTTGGTGGCGGTGTTGGTGGTGGTGGTCATACTCCTGTTGTTGGTGTTTGGTGGTGGTGTTGGTGGTGGTGGTCATACTCCTGTTGTTGGTGTTTGGTGGTGGTGTTGGTGGTGGTGGTCATACTCCTGTTGTTGGTGTTTGGTGGTGGTGTTGGTGGTGGTGGTCATACTCCTGTTGTTGGTGTTGGTGGTGGTGGACATACTCCTGTTGTTGGTGTTGTTGGTGGTGGTGGTCATACTCCTGTTGTTGGTGTTTGGTGGTGGTGTTGGTGGTGGTGGTCATACTCCTGTTGTTGGTGTTGTTGGTGGTGGTGGTCATACTCCTGTTGTTGGTGTTTGGTGGCGGTGTTGGTGGTGGTGGTCATACTCCTGTTGTTGGTGTTTGGTGGCGGTGTTGGTGGTGGTGGTCATACTCCTGTTGTTGGTGTTTGGTGGTGGTGTTGGTGGTGGTGGTCATACTCCTGTTGTTGGTGTTTGGTGGTGGTGTTGGTGGTGGTGGTCATACTCCTGTTGTTGGTGTTGTTGGTGGTGGTGTTGGTGGTGGTGGTCATACTCCTGTTGTTGGTGTTTGGTGGTGGTGTTGGTGGTGGTGGTCATACTCCTGTTGTTGGTGTTTGGTGGTGGTGTTGGTGGTGGTGGTCATACTCCTGTTGTTGGTGTTTGGTGGTGGTGTTGGTGGTGGTGGTCATACTCCTGTTGTTGGTGTTTGGTGGTGGTGTTGGTGGTGGTGGTCATACTCCTGTTGTTGGTGTTTGGTGGTGGTGTTGGTGGTGGTGGTCATACTCCTGTTGTTGGTGTTTGGTGGTGGTGTTGGTGGTGGTGGTCATACTCCTGTTGTTGGTGTTTGGTGGTGGTGTTGGTGGTGGTGGTCATACTCCTGTTGTTGGTGTTTGGTGGTGGTGTTGGTGGTGGTGGTCATACTCCTGTTGTTGGTGTTTGGTGGTGGTGTTGGTGGTGGTGGTCATACTCCTGTTGTTGGTGTTTGGTGGTGGTGTTGGTGGTGGTGGTCATACTCCTGTTGTTGGTGTTTGGTGGTGGTGTTGGTGGTGGTGGTCATACTCCTGTTGTTGGTGTTTGGTGGTGGTGTTGGTGGTGGTGGTCATACTCCTGTTGTTGGTGTTGTGGGGTGTTGGTGGTGGTGGTCATACTCCTGTTGTTGGTGTTTGGTGGTGGTGTTGGTGGTGGTGGTCATACTCCTGTTGTTGGTGTTTGGTGGTGGTGTTGGTGGTGGTGGTCATACTCCTGTTGTTGGTGTTGTTGGTGGTGGTGGTCATACTCCTGTTGTTGGTGTTTGGTGGTGGTGTTGGTGGTGGTGGTCATACTCCTGTTGTTGGTGTTTGGTGGTGGTGTTGGTGGTGGTGGTCATACTCCTGTTGTTGGTGTTTGGTGGTGGTGTTGGTGGTGGTGGTCATACTCCTGTTGTTGGTGTTTGGTGGTGGTGTTGGTGGTGGTGGTCATACTCCTGTTGTTGGTGTTTGGTGGTGTGGTGGTGGTGGTCATACTCCTGTTGTTGGTGTTTGGTGGTGGTGTTGGTGGTGGTGGTCATACTCCTGTTGTTGGTGTTTGGTGGTGGTGTTGGTGGTGGTGGTCATACTCCTGTTGTTGGTGTTTGGTGGTGGTGTTGGTGGTGGTGGTCATACTCCTGTTGTTGGTGTTTGGTGGTGGTGTTGGTGGTGGTGGTCATACTCCTGTTGTTGGTGTTTGGTGGTGGTGTTGGTGGTGGTGGTCATACTCCTGTTGTTGGTGTTTGGTGGTGGTGTTGGTGGTGGTGGTCATACTCCTGTTGTTGGTGTTTGGTGGTGGTGTTGGTGGTGGTGGTCATACTCCTGTTGTTGGTGTTTGGTGGTGGTGTTGGTGGTGGTGGTCATACTCCTGTTGTTGGTGTTTGGTGGTGGTGTTGGTGGTGGTGGTCATACTCCTGTTGTTGGTGTTTGGTGGTGGTGTTGGTGGTGGTGGTCATACTCCTGTTGTTGGTGTTTGGTGGTGGTGTTGGTGGTGGTGGTCATACTCCTGTTGTTGGTGTTTGGTGGTGGTGTTGGTGGTGGTGGTCATACTCCTGTTGTTGGTGTTTGGTGGTGGTGGTGTTGGTGGTGGTGGTCATACTCCTGTTGTTGGTGTTTGGTGGTGGTGTTGGTGGTGGTGGTCATACTCCTGTTGTTGGTGTTGTTGGTGGTGGTGTGGTCATACTCCTGTTGTTGGTGTTTGGTGGTGGTGTTGGTGGTGGTGGTCATACTCCTGTTGTTGGTGTTTGGTGGTGGTGTTGGTGGTGGTGTTGGTGGTGGTGGTCATACTCCTGTTGTTGGTGTTTGGTGGTGGTGTTGGTGGTGGTGGTCATACTCCTGTTGTTGGTGTTGTTGGTGGTGGTGGTGGTGGTCATACTCCTGTTGTTGGTGTTTGGTGGTGGTGTTGGTGGTGGTGGTCATACTCCTGTTGTTGGTGTTGGTGGTGTTGGTGGTGGTGGTCATACTCCTGTTGTTGGTGTTTGGTGGTGGTGTTGGTGGTGGTGGTCATACTCCTGTTGTTGGTGTTTGGTGGTGGTGTTGGTGGTGGTGGTCATACTCCTGTTGTTGGTGTTTGGTGGTGGTGTTGGTGGTGGTGGTCATACTCCTGTTGTTGGTGTTTGGTGGTGGTGTTGGTGGTGGTGGTCATACTCCTGTTGTTGGTGTTTGGTGGTGGTGTTGGTGGTGGTGGTCATACTCCTGTTGTTGGTGTTGTTGGTGGTGTTGGTGGTGGTGGTCATACTCCTGTTGTTGGTGTTTGGTGGTGGTGTTGGTGGTGGTGGTCATACTCCTGTTGTTGGTGTTGTGGGTGGTGGTGGTCATACTCCTGTTGTTGGTGTTTGGTGGTGGTGTTGGTGGTGGTGGTCATACTCCTGTTGTTGGTGTTTGGTGGTGGTGTTGGTGGTGGTGGTCATACTCCTGTTGTTGGTGTTTGGTGGTGGTGGTTGGTGGTGGTGGTCATACTCCTGTTGTTGGTGTTGGTGGTGGTGTGGTGGTGGTCATACTCCTGTTGTTGGTGTTTGGTGGTGGTGTTGGTGGTGGTGGTCATACTCCTGTTGTTGGTGTTTGGTG
This sequence comes from Homarus gammarus, assembly GCA_958450375.1. Lineage (NCBI taxonomy): Eukaryota > Metazoa > Arthropoda > Malacostraca > Decapoda > Nephropidae > Homarus > Homarus gammarus. The sequence continues at coordinate 494,940 of CAUDMG010000725.1, read as the reverse complement.
GTGGTGTTGGTGGTGGTGGTCATACTCCTGTTGTTGGTGTTTGGTGGTGGTGTTGGTGGTGGTGGTCATACTCCTGTTGTTGGTGTTGTTGGTGGTGTTGGTGGTGGTGGTCATACTCCTGTTGTTGGTGTTTGGTGGTGGTGTTGGTGGTGGTGGTCATACTCCTGTTGTTGGTGTTTGGTGGTGGTGTTGGTGGTGGTGGTCATACTCCTGTTGTTGGTGTTTGGTGGTGGTGTTGGTGGTGGTGGTCATACTCCTGTTGTTGGTGTTGGTGGTGGTGTTGGTGGTGGTGGTCATACTCCTGTTGTTGGTGTTTGGTGGTGGTGTTGGTGGTGGTGGTCATACTCCTGTTGTTGGTGTTTGGTGGTGGTGTTGGTGGTGGTGGTCATACTCCTGTTGTTGGTGTTTGGTGGTGGTGTTGGTGGTGGTGGTCATACTCCTGTTGTTGGTGTTTGGTGGTGGTGTTGGTGGTGGTGGTCATACTCCTGTTGTTGGTGTTTGGTGGTGGTGTTGGTGGTGGTGGTCATACTCCTGTTGTTGGTGTTGGTGGTGGTGTTGGTGGTGGTGGTCATACTCCTGTTGTTGGTGTTTGGTGGTGGTGTTGGTGGTGGTGGTCATACTCCTGTTGTTGGTGTTTGGTGGTGGTGTTGGTGGTGGTGGTCATACTCCTGTTGTTGGTGTTTGGTGGTGGTGTTGGTGGTGGTGGTCATACTCCTGTTGTTGGTGTTTGGTGGTGGTGTTGGTGGTGGTGGTCATACTCCTGTTGTTGGTGTTGGTGGTGGTGTTGGTGGTGGTGGTCATACTCCTGTTGTTGGTGTTTGGTGGTGGTGTTGGTGGTGGTGGTCATACTCCTGTTGTTGGTGTTTGGTGGTGGTGTTGGTGGTGGTGGTCATACTCCTGTTGTTGGTGTTTGGTGGTGGTGTTGGTGGTGGTGGTCATACTCCTGTTGTTGGTGTTTGGTGGTGGTGTTGGTGGTGGTGGTCATACTCCTGTTGTTGGTGTTTGGTGGTGGTGTTGGTGGTGGTGGTCATACTCCTGTTGTTGGTGTTTGGTGGTGGTGTTGGTGGTGGTGGTCATACTCCTGTTGTTGGTGTTTGGTGGTGGTGTTGGTGGTGGTGGTCATACTCCTGTTGTTGGTGTTTGGTGGTGGTGTTGGTGGTGGTGGTCATACTCCTGTTGTTGGTGTTTGGTGGTGGTGTTGGTGGTGGTGGTCATACTCCTGTTGTTGGTGTTTGGTGGTGGTGTTGGTGGTGGTGGTCATACTCCTGTTGTTGGTGTTTGGTGGTGGTGTTGGTGGTGGTGGTCATACTCCTGTTGTTGGTGTTTGGTGGTGGTGTTGGTGGTGGTGGTCATACTCCTGTTGTTGGTGTTTGGTGGTGGTGTTGGTGGTGGTGGTCATACTCCTGTTGTTGGTGTTGGTGGTGGTGTTGGTGGTGGTCATCTGTGTGGTGTGGTGGTGTTGGTGGTGGTGGTCATACTCCTGTTGTTGGTGTTGGTGGTGGTGGTGGTGGTCATACTCCTGTTGTTGGTGTTTGGTGGTGGTGTTGGTGGTGGTGGTCATACTCCTGTTGTTGGTGTTTGGTGGTGGTGTTGGTGGTGGTGGTCATACTCCTGTTGTTGGTGTTTGGTGGTGGTGTTGGTGGTGGTGGTCATACTCCTGTTGTTGGTGTTTGGTGGTGGTGGTGGTGGTCATACTCCTGTTGTTGGTGTTTGGTGGTGGTGTTGGTGGTGGTGGTCATACTCCTGTTGTTGGTGTTTGGTGGTGGTGTTGGTGGTGGTGGTCATACTCCTGTTGTTGGTGTTTGGTGGTGGTGTTGGTGGTGGTGGTCATACTCCTGTTGTTGGTGTTGGTGGTGGTGTTGGTGGTGGTGGTCATACTCCTGTTGTTGGTGTTTGGTGGTGGTGTTGGTGGTGGTGGTCATACTCCTGTTGTTGGTGGTGGTGGGTGGTGGTGGTCATACTCCTGTTGTTGGTGTTTGGTGGTGGTGTTGGTGGTGGTGGTCATACTCCTGTTGTTGGTGTTTGGTGGTGGTGTTGGTGGTGGTGGTCATACTCCTGTTGTTGGTGTTTGGTGGTGGTGTTGGTGGTGGTGGTCATACTCCTGTTGTTGGTGTGTGTTGGTGGTGGTGGTCATACTCCTGTTGTTGGTGTTTGGTGGTGGTGTTGGTGGTGGTGGTCATACTCCTGTTGTTGGTGTTTGGTGGTGGTGTTGGTGGTGGTGGTCATACTCCTGTTGTTGGTGTTTGGTGGTGGTGTTGGTGGTGGTGGTCATACTCCTGTTGTTGGTGTTTGGTGGTGGTGTTGGTGGTGGTGGTCATACTCCTGTTGTTGGTGTTTGGTGGTGGTGTTGGTGGTGGTGGTCATACTCCTGTTGTTGGTGTTTGGTGGTGGTGTTGGTGGTGGTGGTCATACTCCTGTTGTTGGTGTTTGGTGGTGGTGTTGGTGGTGGTGGTCATACTCCTGTTGTTGGTGTTTGGTGGTGGTGTTGGTGGTGGTGGTCATACTCCTGTTGTTGGTGTTTGGTGGTGGTGTTGGTGGTGGTGGTCATACTCCTGTTGTTGGTGTTTGGTGGTGGTGTTGGTGGTGGTGGTCATACTCCTGTTGTTGGTGTTTGGTGGCGGTGTTGGTGGTGGTGGTCATACTCCTGTTGTTGGTGTTTGGTGGTGGTGTTGGTGGTGGTGGTCATACTCCTGTTGTTGGTGTTTGGTGGTGGTGTTGGTGGTGGTGGTCATACTCCTGTTGTTGGTGTTTGGTGGTGGTGTTGGTGGTGGTGGTCATACTCCTGTTGTTGGTGTTTGGTGGTGGTGTTGGTGGTGGTGGTCATACTCCTGTTGTTGGTGTTTGGTGGTGGTGTTGGTGGTGGTGGTCATACTCCTGTTGTTGGTGTTTGGTGGTGGTGTTGGTGGTGGTGGTCATACTCCTGTTGTTGGTGTTTGGTGGTGGTGTTGGTGGTGGTGGTCATACTCCTGTTGTTGGTGTTTGGTGGTGGTGTTGGTGGTGGTGGTCATACTCCTGTTGTTGGTGTTTGGTGGTGGTGTTGGTGGTGGTGGTCATACTCCTGTTGTTGGTGTTTGGTGGTGGTGTTGGTGGTGGTGGTCATACTCCTGTTGTTGGTGTTTGGTGGTGGTGTTGGTGGTGGTGGTCATACTCCTGTTGTTGGTGTTTGGTGGTGGTGTTGGTGGTGGTGGTCATACTCCTGTTGTTGGTGTTTGGTGGTGGTGTTGGTGGTGGTGGTCATACTCCTGTTGTTGGTGTTTGGTGGTGGTGTTGGTGGTGGTGGTCATACTCCTGTTGTTGGTGTTTGGTGGTGGTGTGGTGGTGGTGGTGGTGGTCATACTCCTGTTGTTGGTGTTTGGTGGTGGTGTTGGTGGTGGTGGTCATACTCCTGTTGTTGGTGTTTGGTGGTGGTGTTGGTGGTGGTGGTCATACTCCTGTTGTTGGTGTTGGTGGTGGTGTTGGTGGTGGTGGTCATACTCCTGTTGTTGGTGTTTGGTGGTGGTGTTGGTGGTGGTGGTCATACTCCTGTTGTTGGTGTTTGGTGGTGGTGGTGGTCATACTCCTGTTGTTGGTGTGTTGGTGGTGGTGTTGGTGGTGGTGGTCATACTCCTGTTGTTGGTGTTTGGTGGTGGTGTTGGTGGTGGTGGTCATACTCCTGTTGTTGGTGTTTGGTGGTGGTGTTGGTGGTGGTGGTCATACTCCTGTTGTTGGTGTTGGTGGTGGTGTTGGTGGTGGTGGTCATACTCCTGTTGTTGGTGTTGTTGGTGGTGGTGTTGGTGGTGGTGGTCATACTCCTGTTGTTGGTGTTTGGTGGTGGTGTTGGTGGTGGTGGTCATACTCCTGTTGTTGGTGTTTGGTGGTGGTGTTGGTGGTGGTGGTCATACTCCTGTTGTTGGTGTTTGGTGGTGGTGTTGGTGGTGGTGGTCATACTCCTGTTGTTGGTGTTTGGTGGTGGTGTTGGTGGTGGTGGTCATACTCCTGTTGTTGGTGTGTGTTGGTGGTGGTGGTCATACTCCTGTTGTTGGTGTTTGGTGGTGGTGTTGGTGGTGGTGGTCATACTCCTGTTGTTGGTGTTTGGTGGTGGTGTTGGTGGTGGTGGTCATACTCCTGTTGTTGGTGTTTGGTGGTGGTGTTGGTGGTGGTGGTCATACTCCTGTTGTTGGTGTTTGGTGGTGGTGTTGGTGGTGGTGGTCATACTCCTGTTGTTGGTGTTTGGTGGTGGTGTTGGTGGTGGTGGTCATACTCCTGTTGTTGGTGTTTGGTGGTGGTGTTGGTGGTGGTGGTCATACTCCTGTTGTTGGTGTTTGGTGGTGGTGTTGGTGGTGGTGGTCATACTCCTGTTGTTGGTGTTTGGTGGTGGTGTTGGTGGTGGTGGTCATACTCCTGTTGTTGGTGTTTGGTGGTGGTGTTGGTGGTGGTGGTCATACTCCTGTTGTTGGTGTTTGGTGGTGGTGTTGGTGGTGGTGGTCATACTCCTGTTGTTGGTGTTTGGTGGTGGTGTTGGTGGTGGTGGTCATACTCCTGTTGTTGGTGTTTGGTGGCGGTGTTGGTGGTGGTGGTCATACTCCTGTTGTTGGTGTTTGGTGGTGGTGTTGGTGGTGGTGGTCATACTCCTGTTGTTGGTGTTTGGTGGTGGTGTTGGTGGTGGTGGTCATACTCCTGTTGTTGGTGTTTGGTGGTGGTGTTGGTGGTGGTGGTCATACTCCTGTTGTTGGTGTTTGGTGGTGGTGTTGGTGGTGGTGGTCATACTCCTGTTGTTGGTGTTTGGTGGTGGTGTTGGTGGTGGTGGTCATACTCCTGTTGTTGGTGTTTGGTGGCGGTGTTGGTGGTGGTGGTCATACTCCTGTTGTTGGTGTTTGGTGGTGGTGTTGGTGGTGGTGGTCATACTCCTGTTGTTGGTGTTTGGTGGTGGTGTTGGTGGTGGTGGTCATACTCCTGTTGTTGGTGTTTGGTGGTGGTGTTGGTGGTGGTGGTCATACTCCTGTTGTTGGTGTTTGGTGGTGGTGTTGGTGGTGGTGGTCATACTCCTGTTGTTGGTGTTTTTGGTGGTGGTGTTGGTGGTGGTGGTCATACTCCTGTTGTTGGTGTTTGGTGGTGGTGTTGGTGGTGGTGGTCATACTCCTGTTGTTGGTGTTTGGTGGTGGTGTTGGTGGTGGTGGTCATACTCCTGTTGTTGGTGTTTGGTGGTGGTGTTGGTGGTGGTGGTCATACTCCTGTTGTTGGTGTTTGGTGGTGGTGTTGGTGGTGGTGGTCATACTCCTGTTGTTGGTGTTTGGTGGTGGTGTTGGTGGTGGTGGTCATACTCCTGTTGTTGGTGTTTGGTGGTGGTGTTGGTGGTGGTGGTCATACTCCTGTTGTTGGTGTTTGGTGGTGGTGTTGGTGGTGGTGGTCATACTCCTGTTGTTGGTGTTTGGTGGTGGTGGTGTTGGTGGTGGTGGTCATACTCCTGTTGTTGGTGTTTGGTGGTGGTGTTGGTGGTGGTGGTCATACTCCTGTTGTTGGTGTTTGGTGGTGGTGTTGGTGGTGGTGGTAATACTCCTGTTGTTGGTGTTGTTGGTGGTGGTGGTCATACTCCTGTTGTTGGTGTTTGGTGGTGGTGTTGGTGGTGGTGGTCATACTCCTGTTGTTGGTGTTTGGTGGTGGTGTTGGTGGTGGTGGTCATACTCCTGTTGTTGGTGTTTGGTGGTGGTGTTGGTGGTGGTGGTCATACTCCTGTTGTTGGTGTTTGGTGGTGGTGTTGGTGGTGGTGGTCATACTCCTGTTGTTGGTGTTTGGTGGTGGTGTTGGTGGTGGTGGTAATACTCCTGTTGTTGGTGTTTGGTGGTGGTGGTCATACTCCTGTTGTTGGTGTTTGGTGGTGGTGTTGGTGGTGGTGGTCATACTCCTGTTGTTGGTGTTTGGTGGTGGTGTTGGTGGTGGTGGTCATACTCCTGTTGTTGGTGTTTGGTGGTGGTGGTCATACTCCTGTTGTTGGTGTTTGGTGGTGGTGTTGGTGGTGGTGGTCATACTCCTGTTGTTGGTGTTTGGTGGTGGTGGTGTTGGTGGTGGTGGTCATACTCCTGTTGTTGGTGTTTGGTGGTGGTGTTGGTGGTGGTGGTCATACTCCTGTTGTTGGTGTTTGGTGGTGGTGTTGGTGGTGGTGGTCATACTCCTGTTGTTGGTGTTGGTGGTGGTGTGGTGGTGTCATACTCCTGTTGTTGGTGTTTGGTGGTGGTGTTGGTGGTGGTGTTCATACTCCTGTTGTTGGTGTTTGGTGGTGGTGTTGGTGGTGGTGGTCATACTCCTGTTGTTGGTGTTTGGTGGTGGTGTTGGTTGTGGTGTTCATACTCCTGTTGTTGGTGTTTGGTGGTGGTGTTGGTGGTGGTGGTCATACTCCTGTTGTTGGTGTTGTTGGTGGTGGTGGTCATACTCCTGTTGTTGGTGTTGTTGGTGGTGGTGTTGGTTGTGGTGTTCATACTCCTGTTGTTGGTGTTTGGTGGTGGTGTTGGTGGTGGTGGTAATACTCCTGTTGTTGGTGTTTGGTGGTGGTGTTGGTTGTGGTGGTCATACTCCTGTTGTTGGTGTTGTTGGTGGTGGTGGTCATACTCCTGTTGTTGGTGTTTGGTGGTGGTGTTGGTTGTGGTGTTCATACTCCTGTTGTTGGTGTTGTTGGTGGTGGTGGTCATACTCCTGTTGTTGGTGATTGGTGTTGTTGCTGGTGGTGGTGGTGGTGGTGGTGGTGGTGGTCATACTCCTGTTATTGGTGATTGGTGTTGTTGCTGGTGGTGGTGGTGTTGGTGGTCACACTCCTGCTATTGGTGATTGGTGTTGTTGCTGGTGGTGGTGGTGGTGATCATACTCCTGTTATTGGTGATTGGTGTTGTTGCTGGTGGTGTTGTTGCTGGTGGTGGTGGTGGTGATCATACTCCTGTTATTGGTGATTGGTGTTGTTGCTGGTGGTGGTGGTGGTGGTGGTGGTCATACGCCTGTTAATGGTGTTGTTGGTGTTGTTGTTGTTACTGTTGCTGTTGTTGTTGTTGTCGCTGTTGCTGCTGCTGCTGCTGTTGTTGTTGCTTTTGTTGTTGCTGCTGCTACTACTTTTGTTGTTGCTGCTGCTACTACTTTTGTTGTTGTTGTTGTTGTTGCTGCTGTTTTTGTTTTTGCTGTTGCTGCTTGTTGTTGTTGTTGTTGCTGCTGTTTTTGTTTTTGCTGTTGCTGCTGTTGCTGCTTGTTGTTGTTGTTGTTGCTGCTGTTTTTGTTTTTGCTGTTGCTGCTGTTGCTGCTTGTTGTTGTTGTTGTTGCTGCTGTTTTTGTTTTTGGTGTTGCTGCTGTTGCTGCTTGTTGTTGTTGTTAGTGTTGTTGGTGGTGGCTGTGGTCATATTTTTGTTGTTGTTGTAATTGTGTTTGATGATGGTGATTGAAGAATATTTATATATATGGGTAGAATATTTAGTAAGAGAGTATAGAAGAGAGGAAGACTTTGGTAGCGAGGCCGTGATAGTTATTTAGTCTGGACTTACGCTTATCATATCTTATGCGTCAACACACATCTATTATGTCTCAAGGGCGACTCCTCAAACACAGCTTCGTTACAACTCTTTATTTATTACGAACATGACATGGACACATTATTAACACCTTCTATTGAAGTTACTAGGACCCTATATTTACGTTACTAGGACATCATATTACGTTACTAGACACTGATTCTCGGACGTGAACATGAAATGAATACACTTCCATGTAAGTAACTCATCCCATGGAAAGCTCTGACAAAAACTCATGTGACCTAGGGGAGGCCTAGCAGGGAGACTGCTTAGCTGGAATACTGGTGTCGGGAGGGCGACTGCTTAGCTGGGACACCGGAGGGAAGTCGGGGAGGGAAGTCTTGCGTGACTCTCCTCCCGTGAGCGGGACTGGGCTATGGTGGACCTCCTCTTCCGATCCCTGTGTGTCTCTCTCTCCCCGACTCTGTCTCTCTGACTCCCTCTCGCTGCTCCCCTGAGGGAGGGCTACGAGCGGGACTGGGAACGTAGTAGCTGGCCCTTCTTGGTTACAAGACACACTCTCCCTCTCTCTCTTGAGGGAGGGTTACGACGTCCTATATATTGGGAGACGTCAGGTTGAGCTGATCGGGGGCGGCGGCGAAGGGTCTCCTTACATTTGACCTCGATAATGTAGGGTCAGGTCTGGATTTTTTCTGAGACTATAAGTTGTTGTATATTCTGGAGAAATCTTCAGATGAATGCTTGTTAACATCGTTGGTGGGGCCGTGTGACATGAGAGGTTCTGGTTGATTTGTAGCTCCTTGAGTGGCCGCGAGGGTTACCCTTACACTTGACCCCCCTAATGTCGGGTCAGGTCTGGACTGTTTCTGAGATGTAAGCTGTGGTCTGACAACCCATCACTACACCTCCCGCCAAGACCAAAGCTTTCATGCTCAGAGAACTGATGACACATTTAAAGTAAACAGTAACATCATGTGCAGTATCTAATATAGTCCCTGAGGAGTTAATGCATCATTACATTTTACAAATAATAACCCTAGAGATGTATGTTTTTCTACTGGCATAGTTTGATCTGACAAAGCTTACTATACCTCCCGCCAATATTAAAGCTTCTCTGACAGGAGAGAAAAAGAAAAAAAATACATACACAGCAAGTGAACATAGAGTGATCGAAAGATCCTTCATAGCTAACATAGTGTCCGTGGCAAACTTGCAAATCACATTCTACAAACAATAACAGGTGTTACATTGCCTAACCAGGCCGTGTCAAAATAATAATTCGTCCCACTCAGTAGTATGTCTACAACATTGCATTTGGTAAAACAAAACATTGATCAAATGAACTCACATAAAAAGTGACTAATCTTTAAAAAAAACATTCTTTGTAGTACATGTTAAAAAAAATCAGTGAATTAAATACTTCAAAATACACAAAAAATGCTCCTACTTCACATGTTAGGGTGTTATATCTTTTTATTGTACATCAACAACATCAGTACATTAGTGTGGTCCAGCATGGCTCAAGTCCTCCATCCAGCTGGTATCTGAAAATAGGGAATGCCGGCAGCACAACAGCGGTAGTCGGTTGGTCCTTCTGATCATCCACCTTGTCATCGTCGACTTTCTTCTGATGTCAGCACAGCACGTCTTCTGTCTTCTTTCCTCACATAGCACGTTTTTCTTTCTTCAATACCACACTTTGTAGGTCGTACCAGCACATCTTCTGACTTCTTCACACTTCCTCCTGGTTTCTATAATATTCCAGATGATTTTTCTGTTCACCTGCGCTTCCTCTACGTCTAGAGCATTTTCATATTCCAGATGAATTTCTGTTCATCTGCGTTTCTTTATACATCTTCGTTTTCCGTCATATTCCAGATGAATTTTTCTGCTTCATCTGCTTTTCTTCTCTGCAACATAACTTTTCGCCAGTCCGGCCGGGGGTGGCCTGTCACACTGGGGGGGATGCCATCACTCGGGACGACGTGTGGGGCAGTCTCTGTAGCCCTGGTTTCGCCCTCTGTACACGAGCATCGGCTGGATCCTTGACCGTCCTGTCCCACGCCCCCGCAGCGTAAATCCCCTCCCTGGTTCGGCTTGCTAGGGTTTTGATGTGTGGGCTGCATTCCACACTCCTTAACTTCCTAAAGTAGAAAAATATAAAATCTTCTTAATCCTAGACCAAGTAGGATTTGAAAGAAGTGGAATGGTGTGTGGTGGGTGTGGTGCCGCATTCATCACGCTGCTGCTTCTCTGCTTATATGTGCTGTGGTTGGATTCCCGCTAGCCATGGGGCGGTACTGTGTGTGACATTTGACAGAAACAATCCGAAAGGGATGATGGATTAGTTGGAAATGTATCCATAAAGAAAAAAAAAATATTTACTTTATACGTTACATCAATGTTTGGCAACTATAGTTTCCGTCACGACAATATTCTCGTTAGGCTGGGTCGGGGAGTGAAGCTCTGCTCACTACATTTATCACTACACGTCAAAGAGTACATCACAAATCATACTAGCATAAAAACACACTGAGTGAATCTCTGTAATTATCGCAATATTAAGTAACACTAACCACCAATTTCGAAGCATAACTCACAGGACAAAACATACGGGGATTGGTGGTCACACTGGCGGGGCGGGGCATGGCGGGGCGAAAATTACGCGGGCATGATGCGCGCCGGGTGGGGTGAGGTGTAGCGTGGCGTAACCTGGGCGGAGGGGAGCGGGGTGGGGTGAGGCGGGGCGGAGCGGGGTAGGGCGGAGCGAGGCGGGAAAGGACGGGTACGGAGGGTGAGGTGAGGATTAGGACAGGGAAGAGGATGTAGGTTGTACATGTTAAGTTATAACAGTTAGTATAGACACAGCTTCTATCACTAAAACACAATGGGTACATTTAACACTGACCGACAATTAAAATGCACTTGGGTTACTGAGAACTTCACAGAAAGCGGGGGACACTGAGAAATTATATTAAGCACTGAACATATTCTGGGAGTGTTTTGCTAGTAACAATTCGCGTATACCACAACGAGAGACATTGACTTGAGCTGTAAAGATGACGCACTAGGACACTTTTCACACTACGACACAGGAATTCCTTATTACACACTTGTAGACAATACTTAAACTGAACTAAATGAAGGATGAGACGAGCCAGGTGTTATGGCTAACCGAGGGAAGGCGTGAGTTTACGTTAAGTTCACTGCTACCATTATAATAAAGCGAGGAGGGCGTGGATTATACGTATAGTTCGCTGCCACCTGTAACAAGATGAGGAGGGCGTGGGTTAACATGTAGTTCGCTGCCACCTATATAATGAAGCAAATCTCACAAGAAGAAGATTACATATAAGTAGAATATTGATAGTAAGAGAGTATAAAAGAGAGGAAGACTTTGGTAGTGCGGCCGTGATAGTTATTTAGTCTGGACTTACGCTTATCTTATCTTATGCGTCAACACACATCTATTATGTCTTAAGGGCGACTCCTCAAACACCGCTTTGTTACAACTCTTTATTAATTACGAACATGACATGGACACATTAATAACACCTTCTATTGAAGTTACTAGGACCCTATATATACGTTACTAGGACATCATATTACGTTACTAGACACTGATTCTCGGACGCGAACATGAAATGAATACACTTCCACGTAAGTAACTCATCCCATGGAAAGCTCTGACAAACACTCACGTGACCTAGGGGAGGCCTAGCAGGGAGACTGCTTAGCTGGAATACTGGTGTCGGGAGGGCGACTGCTTAGCTGGGACACCGGAGGGAAGTTGGGGAGGGAAGTCTTGCGTGACTCTCCTCCCGTGAGCGGGACTGGGCTATGGTGAACCTCCTCTTCCGATCCCTGTGTGTCTCTCTCTCCCCGACTCTGTCTCTCTGACTCCCTCTCGCTGCTCCCCTGAGGGAGGGCTACGAGCGGGACTGGGAACGTAGTAGCTGGCCCTTCTTGGTTACAAGACACACTTTCCCTCTCTCTCTTGAGGGAGGGTTATGACGTCCTATATATTGGAAGACGTCAGGTTGAGCTGATCTGGGGCGGAGGCGAAGGGTCTCCTTACATTTGACTTCGCTAATGTAGGGTCAGGTCTGGACTTTTTCTGAGACTATAAGTTGTTGTATATTCTGGAGAAATCTTCAGATGAATGCTTGTTAACATCGTTGGTGGGGCGGTGTGACATGAGAGGTTCTGGTTGATTTGTGGCTCCTTGAGTGGCCGCGAGGGTTACCCTTACACTTGACCCCCCAAATGTCGGGTCAGGTCTGGACTGTTTCTGAGATGTAAGCATGGTCTGACAACCCATCACTACATATGCCTGTTGTTGTTTTTGTTGTTCCTCTCAGTTGTCGTTGCTGCTGCCATTACTCCTGTTTTTGTTGTTAATGTTGTTGTTCGTACTCCTTTTGTTGTTGGTATTATCGTTGGTCTGTTTCTCTGTTGTTGTTGTTGGTCGTGCTCCTGTTGTTGTTGATCATACTCCTGTTGTTGTTGATTATACTTCTTTTGTTAGTGTTGGCCATACCCCTGTTGTTGTTTTTTGTTGTTGGTCATAATCCTGTTGTTTTAGTAGTTGATTATACTCCTGTTGTTGTTGTTAGTGGTTTTACTCCCGTTGTAATTTTTTCGTACTTCTGCTGTTGTTGTTGTTCTTATGTTTGTCATAACCCTGTTGTTTTCGTTGTTGGTCCTACTCTTATTGTTGTTGGTTATAATTCTCTTGTTGTTGCTGCTGGTCTTATTCCTGTAGTTATCGTAGTTGTTTCTGTGACATGTTGTTATTGTTCCTGCTTCACGTTTTTTTTCTCATTATTCTTTCATTCGTCTTCACGCCTGCTGTATTATCCCCTACTACCTGTGTTTCGTCTTACAGATTCCTTTACGCTGTTGTATTATAATTTATTTCTGTATTTTCCCACTACCTATGTACCAAGTCATACAGTGTATCTGCATTTATTTATAGCATATATTTAGTCGGATTGTGTAAAGATGATTGAACACCCTAACAGGCCTAACTTTAACATAACTAATCTACTCTAACTTAACGTAATCTAACCTAACCTAACAAATACTTATAATGTATACAGCCTTAACAAGAAGAACAAATACTTATAATGTATACAGCCTTAACAACATCAACCTAGAGAAGTCGACTTATGAAAGAGACCTAGGGGTACTTGTAAGCCCGGACCTACGGCCAAGAAAACAGAGCGTTAATGTTCGAAATAAGGCAAACAGAGTATTGGGTTTTATATCTAGAAGTGTAAGTAAAAAGAGTGCAGAGGTCTTATTGCAACTATATCTTGCGCTAGTCAGGCCACACCTCGATTATGAGGTTCAGTTCTGGTGCCCCTATTATAGAATGGATATAAATTCACTAGAGTCGGTGCAGCGAAGAATGACAAAAATGATTCCGGGACTTAGAAACCTTCCATATCAGGATAGGTTAAAGAAACTTAACTTACATTCCCTTGAAAGACGAAGAGTGCGGGGAGATATGATAGAAGTATTTAAGTGGGTGAAAGGAATCAATAAAAGGGATATAGGTAAAGTTCTTATAATATCTGAGCAGGATAGGACTCGGAGCAACGGATTCAAGTTGGATAAGTTTAGGTTTAGGAGGGAGATAGGAAGAAACTGGTTCACAAATAGGGTGGTGGACGGGTGGAACAAGCTTAGCAACTTTGTAGTAAGTGCGGGAACTCTGGAAAGTTTCAAAAGGAGGCTATATAAGATTCATGGATGATAGAGAGTGGTAGTAACTCTCGACAGGAGCTGCCATGCACTGCACAGGCCAACCGGCCTACTAACATGGTTCTAACATGGTTCTAACATGAACCTAACTTAATCTAACCTAACGTTTCTTAAGGAATTGAATCATGAGGTAAATTAAGTAATTCTCCGGTGGAAAGACTTCATCGTACCAACACAACATTTACACAAGCTCAGAAAGTTTGTTCATGAACATATATATCAGCAAAGATTTGGATAAATAATACAGGTACCTTAATATTCATATAATGACACTAATAAACACTGAGGTAGATATGATAGAAAGCTACTTTATCTTACTAAACGTGCTTGACTTCACACAGAATAAGATAATATTGTGGTATGATCATTTCCAGTAGCGCAAAAACTATCTTCATTTATGACACCTGAATTTCCTGTCGTTTTCTGTTGTCTGGTCACCTCAGGAAGGTATGTGGTGGAAGAACTATTACTCCCTGTTAATAACACTCGAGGTGTTCACGTAGCTTCCATAGGGCCAACATTCGTCTGGCCTTCCATAAGTGTGTCATTGTGCAAAAGCCAGTGTACTTAGCAAATACTGCAGCTTCTGAGAATGGGGAGGGGGGGAGCGGGGTTACTACTAAGAGCAGAGACGTTACCGAGAACAAATTCTGGCTTGAATGTCATGTACACTAATACTGACACGTTTCTCGATAAGAGAGAGGAGTTTGAAACACTACTGAAAGTACACCAACCAGATATTGTAGGAGTTGTAGAACTGTTGTACAAGAACAGGAGAATCGACCCAGAGGAATGTGAGATCAGTATTGCTGGATATGACTCATTTACGAACATTTCTCAAGAAGCTTGCAAGAGGGGTGTGGTTATTTATGCTAGGCAAGACCTTAGAGCCAGTCAGGCGAGGGTACAGGGAGAGGATGTTTTTGAAGAGTCCAAGTGGTGTAAAATTAAATTAAAGGGAGGGGACTTACTTATCGTCGGGTGTATCTACAGATCCCCAAACTGTGGCCCACTAAATCAAAGGAACTTAAGAACCTTAATAAACAACGCAGCAATGCTCAACCCTAGCCACCTCCTTATCATGGTGGACTTTAACTATGGCGACATCGGCTGGAGAAACAAGTCCACCCCGAATGACTTGAATAACCCTACTACTCTTTTTGTAGACACTCTGAGAGAAAATTTTCTGTTCCAACATGTTAGAGACCCGACACATTACAGAGGGGGAGCAAACACCCAAGTCACTTGACCTCATCATAACAAACGAGGAGGGTATGGTGGCCAAACTGGAACACCTTGCCCCAGTTGGCACCAGTCACCATAAAGTGTTGTCATTCAGATTTAACTGTTACCTAGTTCAGGATAAGGCCAGGCCAAGGTGCAAATATTACAGTGGAAATTACAATGGAATGAGGGAACAGATGAAGGGTATCAACTGGCCTGACTCATTAAGGTACAAGAACGCAGACACTACGCTGAATATCATAGCTAGTAAAGTGACCCATTTGATCGATAAATATATACCCAAGACCAAACCCAGTGCTTCTAGGAATACGAGGGGACCCCTACACATAAACCATGCGGCGGTCGACAAAATTAAGAAATTCATGACGTGGGTTGGATCAAACGATGAGCAAGACGGGAGGATGTATGCAAGCGCCAGAAACCAAGGAAAGATAGAGTGTAGAAGGGTTGAAAAGGTGTACCGCTATGCAAAGTCGAAATTGAAAACGCGAGTAGGAGTATCAGACCTGAGGCTGGTGGATGGTAGTTACGCAGATTCTGACCAGGATAAAGCTGAGGCATTGAACAGCTTCTTTTCCTTGGTGTTCACAAGAGAGGATGAAACTAACCTTCCTGCGTTTGAGGACAGACGGTTCGACACAGCACTGACCCACATTGTGTTCACAGAGTATAAAAAAAAATGTCCAGGCTAAAGGTCCATAAGAGAGTTGTGCAACGAGCTTGCAGAGCCCCTGAAGATCCTGTTTTGTAAATGCCTGGATGAACAAATGGTCCCCAGTGATTGGAAAGTGGCTTATGTGAGTCCTAGCTTCAAGAAGGGCGATCGTCACTCCACGAACAACTATAGACCGGTGAGCCTGACCAGCATAATATGTAAAGTACTTGAGAGTATTATCAGAGATGCCGCATTGGAACATTTAATACGAAACAACCTTCTAAAGGATTGCCAACACGGTTTTATGCCTGGGCGCTCCTGCTTAACACAACTGCTCAAGGTATTGGATATTTGGACCCATATACTGAAACGGGGTGGTAATATCGACAATATTTACCTAGATTTTGCCAAGGCTTTCGACAGTGTACCCCCATGAAAGGCTGAAAATCTAACTGGAAGGGTACGGAATTCGGGGAAATGTCCTAGCGTGGATAGAAGACTTTCTACATGACCGCAAGCATTGTGTGGTGATAAATGGCACGAAATCGTCATCCGTACCTGTCACAAGTGGGGTACCACAGGGCAGTGTATTGGGCCCGCTGTTGTTTGTTTGTTTCATAAATGCCATGCATGACGTTGTACACTCCTCCATGCAAATGTTTGCCGATGACGCCAAGTTATTTCGGGAAATTTAGAACCAAGCGGACTGTGAAGAGCTGCAGAAGGACCTCTGTGGGCTCCAGGAATGGTCGAAGAAACGGCTGCTGAGATTCAATGTCACGAAGTGTAAGAGGATCCACCTGGGGTGTACCAACGGTAAGGAGGCGTATCTTATGTCCCAACGGGATGAAGAAACTGCACTAGTTGAGACTGAATGTGAGAAGGACCTAGCTGTGTATGTTGACAATGAGCTGAAGTTCTCGGGTCATTGCAAGAAGAAGGTAAACCAGGCAAATAAATTATTGGGTCTTATAAGAAGGTCGTTCAGATATCTAGAAGGTCCGTCCCTAGTAACGATCTTCAGGAGTGAAGTGCTTCCCCATCTGGAGTACTCTCACTCCGTCTGGTCTCAGAGATATGCTAGGGACTGTCAGTTGGTTGAAAATGTTCAAAGGAGGGCCACCAGACTGGTGCCTGCACTTCGGTACCTCAGCTACCCTGAGAGATTGGAGTGCCTGAACTTGCCTATCTTATACTTCAGGGTAAGGGGGGACCTAGTAGAGGTGTATAAGCATCTCAGGGGGCACTACTAAGTCGAGTGTCTTTACTTGGGGCTGGCGGACGCTCGCCCCACAAGGGGTCACAGCTCACGATTGAAGAAGCCGCAAGTCCAGAAAACTGTGAAGGCAAACTTTTTCGGAGTGAGGGTTATAAACTCTTGGAACAATCTACCAGAGAGTGTTGTGACGGCACCGAGTGTCTGCTCTTTCAAGACAAGACTTGACCAACACTGGAGCGGGTTCAGATACATTCAGGAGCCGGTGCATGCCCAGTATTTGCCAACAATGCGTGACAGAGACGTGACCGATCGCCCGGGCGGCTAGCGAGCCGATCTTTTGGTGAAGAAGATAAATGAAAAGGAAAAGTAATTAGAGACGTGACCGATCGCCCAAGCGGCTAACGAGCCGATCAGTGGCGAAGAGGATAAAAGTATGAGTTGCTGACAGTTTGTGCTCCTCCATTTTTCAGGTCACAGTCTTAGGCCGCACACCATGACAAACTTCAGCACACGCTATCAACAGGGGCAGGTGTGCTACTCACACACACACACAGACATACACACACACACACACACACACACACACACACACACACACAAAGTTTAGGGAAAGTAATCCAAACTGATTGTTGTCACCTTCTGCTTCTAGTGGCGATTTCCTGAAGGCCACACACTACACTACACTACAACTACACTACACTACACTACACTATACACTGCATTACATATAAACCCCCTTCCCCATCTCTCTCTCTCTCTCTGCACGTCAACATACTGTTAATTATTATTTATTACTCTGGGACGCATTACTAATATTCAAAGGACCCCTGTGACTCCTGTCATATCGGAGCAAGTGGTAAGGATTGTGAAACCTGATTTGTTTATACAGGGTATTGAGTATAATGAGTAATCATTTGCCTTGTTTTAGTCTCTGCCAGTTGAATGGGACAGTGTGGACAATAAATGCCTGTTCTACATGAGCGATCCTGGTCTTCGGCAATTTTGACCCTCAATTGCCGTTTGGTTTAACCTACTTACGTCGCTTACAACAATTGTATAAGTAAACAATATAGGACTGTAGATAACCACGAAAGCTCTTGTATCCTTACGTTTTTCTTTCCTTTTGGTAACCTGATAATAATATGAATTACGTTTCATAATTCTGGGGGTGTATTCATGAGACATACATAATAGGGTGTGTCAATTTAGGGGGTGAACTGGCTAAATTGAAAATCGAGTAATTTGGTAGCAATTTATTGTAGTCTTTAAGCATGCAAAACAATATTCTGGCATAAATTTTTTTTTATAATAAGTCCTACCTACATCAAATGGATTTTTAAATGTACATATTTGTGAATTTATAACATAACCAGCGTTTGCACACATGTTACTGTTTCAAGTTTCAAATTATTATATTTTATTATCCGTAGTCTATTTGAAAGTAACCAATGCCTTCATACTCTCTTTGCTTTGGTTTCTTGTCATCAGTAGTCTGCTTGCTATTTGTGCTTTGATGTAACCTTCTCGCCTCTCGTGGCTGTAAACATGGCCCGCTGCTTCTGTGACCATTTTCACACATCTCTCCACACTTTGAGTGTGGGAAGGCCACTTCGGCACCTGCATTGGAGTCTCTTTAAGGTTTCTCAATTCTTGGCTAGTTAGACTTGTTGTCAATGGTGGCTCTAAGACTTCCAAACTCAAGTCAACCAATTCTGACAATTTGGTGGCATTGACGTTTATTGGGGGAACTTTTCTTGAATGAAACGAACAGTCTCCCAACTGGTCGTCATCTATTAGCGTTCCTCTAATCTTTAGAATGACTTCTACAGCCTCGGTTCGGAGATTGGTACATTGACTGCAAAGCATTGCTTGCAAAACTGCTTCTGATCGAGCATACCAAGCGGACCTTCTTGCCACAGGTAACACGATGTCCCTCACTACCTTCCTCTGTGTTCTTACTAGCTGCAATTGAAACAAAAGGTGATTGGGCCCATCCACCCACATAGGATTAAGTTTCACACTAAACCACTGGGGAAGATAAACCCAATAATAAATTCAACAATTAACCTCAAATTCTTCAGCACTTTGCCCTTCAATTCGTGTTTGGAAATCCAAATCCTGCAGAAACGAAGAGCTGTAGTTAACCAACGGCTGTGACTGACAGGTCCAATGTCCAAGAGAGCCAATGACTGAGGCACTTCTCCTGATCTTATTGCTTGGGCAATACGATAAGCATAGGATTGATCTGTGCTGAGATCTTTGATGACTCCTTCAGACAACGCCGGAAGGGGAGGGCCAACTTCGACCTTTGGAAAGGTTGTATTTATTTCTAGTTGTGTTGCTTCATCCAGCATAATGCCAAGGGGACCTGACCACTTGTTGTTGCTCTTTGTAGGACCATCAAGTTCCTGGATGAGATGACGAAGAGGTAGATCGCCTGTATGTAAATCACATACAATCCAAACAAGTCTTCTTCCTAGTTTTTTCTCTAAATGCGTCATTACACCCCCCTGCCATCCGGTGTTCACTGCAGTTGAATCTCCACCAACAGCCTGCAGTGAACTGCCAAGTCCTCTCTCCTGAACCCAACATAAAATATGATCAGCAATGACCTCTGCATGTTTCTTCCCTTCTACTTCAGTTTCGGGAGCAAAGTGAAACAAAAACCGACCACCAGGCTCAGAACAGACAGAGTAGTGTTCTTCTTTGATGAGACCTGGAAACTTTCTGTTCACTCCCTCTACTTCTAGCAAAACTTTTGTGTCATCTATTCTTCCATCAAACAAAAGACAGGAGAGCCCTCCCTCGCTTAAATCTTTTTCATGCTGATCAGATATTTCCTTCATTATTTTTTCTTGTGCTCTTCTAATTTTATTATGATCTATCACCAAAGATACATCCTCTCGGCTGATGAGGCCTGCATCTATCCAAGCGGCAGTTGCAATTTCTGCAGCCTCACGAAGTCCAGCATGATGGCGAATACTAGCTAAAGCAATGTTTGAAATATTTCTTGTGTTGTATTTCATTTTCTTTGGTAAAGGTTCAGATGGCTCTTTGGAACTATCATCTGATGTTGCTTCCTGTTCATCAGAAGAACTATCAAAGAAGTGATAAACATCTTGACACAGCTCTTCCTCTCTTTGGATGGCTTCTTCACTCTTCATTTTCTTCTTTTGTTCCCTCTCTCGGATTTGTTCTCTCTTCTTGGCATTAGCAATCTGCTTCTTTGTTTCTGAATAATCTATTGAACCCATTTGCATACTTCCTTGGCCTTCTGCCTTTGTCCTCTGTGCCTTTATAAATTCAAGCTCTAAAACAGGGATCTTCTTTTCACGAGGACAACCACAATCAATGTGGGAATTATTTTCTCTCTTACCTGAGTGAGAACAGTTGGATTCAGAACATAATTGTATGGAGCACTTGCAGGTCAAAATGTCAAACAGAGTATCAAGTGTGTGCAGAAATTCATTTTTCCTGGCCAAGTTTCCTTTACCAAGTGATGTTTCAACTGCTTTGTGCCATAATTTCGTTAGTTTTAGCTCAATAGTTCGACACTGATTAATCACAGGTGGTTTGAATAGTGCATTAGCTTTTGTCCATTGATGCAGAAGAGGGACTATCATGTCATTTATGAGTTCTTTATCTGTATAGTTCCTTCTGTCCTTTGCATTTTTTTCTCGAAGGAGTAACCCTAATCTTAGCATGTCTCTCACTGTTGGAAGTTCTGATACAGGAAGCTCCTTCCCTTTACCAACTAGCAGGCTCAAGTGGGTTGACAACTGACTTCTTGTCTTCAATTTTGACATCTTCACACTATCTGACAAATAGAAAAATATTTCAATGTTTCATAATTCAATTGTTGTTTCAAAAAATATCAATTTGTTTATCAAAAATGCTGTAACAGAAATAACATAATAATTTCTTAGAACATAATGTTTTATACAATGATATAAGTAACTGCGACAATCAATATGCCCTACTTACAATAATTAAAATGTAGAATTCGTCTGGTAGAGTAGGTGCAAGTGCAATGAGAGCAAACCACCGTCTATGATATCTAGAAGGAGAGTGAGCCGGGCGCCTTATCCTCACGCTTGGTACAAGTCAAAACAAGAATTAAACTGTCCCACACGGAGAGCCTGTTCATGTTCTGACATGCATATTGTACACAAGCTATAGAACCATAAAATACTCCATAATCCATATGCTTACATGAGATTAGTTAATATGAAGTGAATAATTCTAATCAAGTCTCATTAATTTGTTGAAATACTGATATTTGAAACTTTAAGGTATAATTGATGTAGGTGAGGGTCATTTCAATTCATTTTTGTTTGCTAATCTCAAGTTTAGACATAAAGAGGCACAATATTTTGACTACCAAATTTGATTTTTAACATGTTGACAAAATTGACACACCCTAATACATAAGGAGGATGTGGTACATGTATGATGGCGTCCCAGCTCATTTTGCTCGAGTAAAAATGGAATTACAAAATGTTGGGTATCCTGGCAGGGTGGATAGGGCCCTGTACCATTGGCGCCTCGATTACCTGACCTAAATCTCCTTGACTTCTACTTGTGACGTTACGTTAAAAGTAAAGTGTATGCTGCAGAGGTCCCGACTCGCGAGGAATTGTTGCGCCGAGTGCAAGACAATGCCACGATCATTCACAACACATCTGGAGTATTCGAGCGTGTACGACATTCACTTTTACGACGGGTTGAAACCTGCATTCAACATGGCAGGAATTTTTTAAATTTAATGTAAAATCCATATCAGATTGAAAATAAATTGTACTAAAAACACTCAATAGATTTTACCACATTCCAACGCCATGGGGTATTGACACAATGATCATGAAGTCATTTACCCTTATGTACTGTATGGCTCGGTAATACACCACCAGAATTATGAAACACATACACACATAAATATATATATATATATATACATATAAATATATATATATACATATATATATATATATATATATATATATATATATATATATATATATATATATATATATATATATGTATATATATACACACACAAAGAAAAATAAACATGCTTACAAAAGTATGGTGTACATTCGGTAAAAAGATATCTTTATAATTCTTATGTGAAACAAATTGACACCACGGACGAAGGTTTTTTGATAAAGGCCCATGAAGCATGCTGTTATTCAACAATCATATTTCAACGAACTACGTAATTTAAAATTTTGAATGATATAACTAAAATAGGCCTATCATAATAGGTAGGAAATGTCTCACAATCACGCTTACAAGCCCTAGCGAGACAACACGAGTGTTCAGTTCTTAATTCATCTAACCCTTCCTGGAAGATACTTCTTTACACAACCAAAAATGCTGCTGGTTAATGTTTACAGAGGCCAACGTGGTAACATCTGGAGCCAGTTACAGTACAGTACTTCATCTCGTGTTGGTTAAACTTTTACCATGGAAGAGTGATTTTTTTTTGTCATGAGAAGGAGACATATCAAGTACTTGTGCCACTACAGTCTCCGTAATAAGTTACTACTTCTTGTTTCAGTATGGCACGGGCGTGGTGGTTGGGCGTGGCAGTGATGAGCGTGATGGTTGCAGTAGCTGTAGCCACCATGAAAGATAGGAAGGCGCGTATCGTCTGCTACTTCTCCAACTGGGCCATATACAGACCTGGACTCGGCAGCTACGGCATCAGCGACATCCCTGTCGAAAAGTGTACACACATTGTTTACTCTTTCGTCGGTGTCTCCAATGTAACCTGGGAGATCTTAGTGCTCGATCCTGAGGTGAGAGATTCCTCACTTATATATATTACTGTAATCATTATTTGTTAATATATATCCAGACTTTAGAACTATTTTGCTAAGTCATGAACGCAAGTTTTTAATTAATAATTTATTTATGAACATGAAAGTTTTTGTCCTACAAGGGTGAGAAACACTTGGGATGGTCCATATACTGTAAACCTTTTTCTTTCAGTCAGACCAGTATGTTATCCACCTACCATATTCAGCTACCGGTAACTAGTAACAAGAACACATTTTAGCTCTCCGACTTTCTTAGTCCTTCAACGTAGGCTGTGAACACTCACATATCTCCACCAACCTTTTTACATAAACCTACGCTGAGAACCTACATTAATCTCTTTATCTTTGAACCTTCAGTTAGATTTGGACAAGAATGGTTTCCAAAACTTCACGAACCTGGCCAAAGCCAACCCCAACGTGAATTCGATGTTAGCGATAGGAGGGTGGGGAGAAGGTGGCAAGAAGTATTCCCAGATGGCACAGGTCCCCGCGCGAAGGACCTCGCTCATCGCCAGCGTCGTTGGTCAGTGATCATTCCAGTTTTTGTTGAAGTTACTATGTATGGGTGTGTGAAGGGGTGATTCAGATGTGTATGGTGGAGGGGGGATATGAGTGCATTTATGAGGGTTGGCTGACAACCTGAATAACACATAAATTCACTCACATCAAAAATAGGCCTTTGCACTGCTCCCATGAATGGTCTGCCTCCCTTCTTGTCTACATCTACCGAACAATGTAGAGAAGTGGTGATCATCTTAAGCTTGGACACAAGGGGGGAAGGACTTAACCTATGAGCAGAGCCTTCAACACTAAGGAGAAGTTAGGAGCCTTAGTGTTACATTCAATGCTCATTTTTCTCAAGGTGACTTGCCATTTTTTAATTAGTGACAAAACACAAATATTTAAGGACTGCAACAAAACCCTTTCATGAAATTAAATGTTATATAGTTCGATTTTGAAATGAGCTACGGTACAGTTATAGCTCGCAGCTACTAAAATCTAATTAGTATACAAATACCCACTTTTATCCCTGTATAACTCCTCTTATTTTATTATGTAAGGGGAGTCATTTTCTAATCTTCTCTCCCTGTGTGATACAGAATACATGAACCGCTTCGGATTTGACGGCTTCGACTTGGACTGGGAGTATCCCGGGGCCACCGACCGTGGTGGAACCTTCAAAGACAAAGACGCCTTTAGGTGAGTCATTCGGTTTCTTGATGACCCTCAGAGTACCATGACATCACAGATGCAGTCCTGTTATTCTGATGACTTACTTTTTTAAAAATAAGCACGTTAATGCCATATTCTCTGGAGGACTATTTACCATTTAGACAACATGCGGTGTCCAAACTGATCCATTAGCAGTTTAAAATTAAATTGACTGCCGCTTTAAGCGACATATTCTTCAAATAATACTCCAGTGACTACAGGCCAACTTCTAGGTAAAACAGATAAAATTTAAGATTAGGGGTCCGTTATTGAGCTTCCAGCACTGATAAATTTGTCCACGTATACACTTATTGGGTGTCACAATAGCATACATACTGTACCTTCAGAGACTTCGTGAAGGAACTGAGAGCAGCCTTCGACAAGGAAGGGAAAGGATGGGAGATCTCCATGGCTGTTCCCGTCGCCAAGTTCAGACTTAGCGAGGGTTATCACGTTCAAGAGCTGTGTTAGTGAGTATTAGAATAGAAACATTTCCAGGTGTCTCTTTAGGTATCACAAGATGATTGTTTCCACTCCTTGACATGATGGGTACAATCCAAAATCAAGATTCAGATATGTTGGCAGGTATGGGGTAGCTTAGGTAGGTATGAGGTAGCTTAGGCATGTGTGCAGTAGCTTATGCAGGTGTGGAGTAGCTTATGCAGGTGTGGAGTAGCTTAGGCTGGTGTGGGGTAGCTTAGTCAATTGTAGGGTAACTTAGGCAAGTGTGGGGTAGCTTAGGAAGGTATGGAGTAGCTTAGGCAGGTGTGAAGTAGCTTATGCAGGTGTGAGGTAGCTTAAGCTAGTGTGGGGTAGCTTTGGCAAGTGTGAGGTAGCTTAGACAGGTGTGGGGTAGCTTAGGCAAGTGTGAGGTAGCTTAGACAGGTGTGGAGTAGCTTAGGGAGTTGTGGGGTAGCTTAGACAGGTATAGGGTAGCTTAGGCAGGTGTGAAGTAGCTTATACAGGTATGGGATAGTTTAGGCAGGTGTGGGGTAGCTTAAGCAGGTGTGGGGTAGCTTAGATAGGTATGGGGTAGCTTAGATAGGTATGGGGTAGCCTAGATAGGTATGGGATAGCTTAGACAGGTGTGGGGTAGCTTAGACAGGTGTGGGGTAGCTTAAGCAGGTGTGGGGTAGCTTAGATAGGTATGGGGTAGTTTAGATAGGTATGGGGTAGCCTAGATAGGTATGGGATAGCTTAGACAGGTGTGGGGTAGCTTAGACAGGTGTGGGGTAGCTTAGACAGGTGTAATTCTGCTAGTTCTGTGTACACCTATTTATGGGTGTACTAGTTATTACTTCTGTATTCTATTATTTAGACATCATGATTTTATATTCTATTATTGATTCACCTTCCATCATTTGCATTCGTTTTAACTATCTCTTTTAGGTAAATATGTTATGTACGTGTAGAATGATTGATACGAGACATTAATGTGATTACTTATATACGTAGAGGTAACTGTGTGAATATAGAAATAGATTAACATTCAAATACACGACCCAAAATCGCTTAAACTTGATTATGTGAATTCGATTTTCTGCCAACCAATTACATTTTTTATCTTTGTTATTTCTCTGTTTCTCTTTTACGCTCTTCTGCATATTTTTCATCCCCCTTTTATATATCTTTTCGTAAACTCTTTTGTCCAATTGCTTTCCTTACTTTCCCATTTGTACTTATTCCTCTTGCCCTCTTTTCCATCTTGTTCTTTCTTCCACTCTCTTGCTCACATCTTTCCCCTCTTGTATACCCTCAGTTGACATTATCCTTGCTCTTTGACCTAGTTACGTCGACGCCGTCCACGCTATGACCTATGATCTGAGAGGTAACTGGGCTGGGTTCGCAGATATCCACTCCCCACTCTACCCTCGCCCATTTGACCAGTGGTCGTATGAGACCCTCAATGTGGTAAGTGTGTTGGCAAAGATTTCAAATCTCAAAGAATTCCTACAACTGATGTTTCCACGTAACTGGTGATGATATACGAATGCATTAAACTGAGTGACTTAAATTAGAGCACAAAAATTGGATCGCCTAAACAGTGCCTATGGTGTCAGAGGTCCTGTAGCCTTTTTGGTCCCTCAACAACGTTGGCCAGGGGACGGCAGTATCCTCCCCGCCCCCATGCTTAAGCACTGGGAGACTTAGAGATCAGCTCTCAGCTTAAGTCACTTAAGATTAATCACTCTAACCTAACGCATCCTAATTTAACCTAAACTAATTTAACCCCCATCCACCCCATGTAACGTTAGGATGTTTAATCATTAAGTGAAATGAACTAAGGTGCCTAATCGTCACGTGGTCCCAAAAATTAAATCCACAATGGCATCCAAATTATATTCAGACTCTACCTAAATTAATTTTCGTAATACTGCTCAGTGGATAAAATTAATATATATGTAGAAGATATATTAATGTGGTTAAGATAATGTTTCTACTTATGGTAAACTCCTAGTGAAATCTCAGTACCATTTTGTTTATACTGTACATGACCCCTCAACAAGAAGTTGTATACTGCTACACAATATATATACTTTTACTAAACAAAGTAACTTTTCAAAACTGTATAGTGATTATTTTTTTTAAATAATCTCTCGTATAGAAATGTTGAGGCTTTATCATTTTACTTTTTATTTTGTTAATAATGTATTTAAATATTTCCTACATAAAAAACTGAATAAAGGTAATTTTTTTTCTCACAACTCTTCTCCTCTTCTCTTTCGCTAACTTTCAAGCTATACAGCTGCCACTCGTCATTTAGCTCTCTCCCTCCCTTCCTCTATATCAACCTACTTATCCTTCCCGATCCCTCCTATCTGTTACAATCATCTATCTATTTCTTCCTTTTACATATCTCGCCCTCTTTCTCTCTCATTCTGTATATCTATTTATCTTTCCTTCTCTCCTTCCGGAACCTTCTATCTATCTATCTATCCAAGCTTTTCGAACACAAACTCTCCCTGAGTGACGTAAGCCTCTCCTTGTCTCGCAGAATGACGGGCTCAAACTTTGGGTGGATAGAGGTTGCCCTAAGGACAAGTTAATCGTGGGAGTACCCTTCTACGGCAGGACTTTCACCCTGGGCAGCAAAGAGAGCAATGGACTGAGAGCCCCTGTGAAGAAGTGGGAGGGTGGAGGCAAACCAGGACCCTACACTGATGCCAAGGGTTTTCTAGCTTACTATGAGGTAAGAAAAGGTCTTCGGCAGAGTCTTATGTATATTTCAGGGTTCTGTGTGTCTCTCATGGTTCCATTTATCCATTTCTGGGTCCTATATGTGTTTAAGGGTTCTATGTGTGTCTCTCAGGGTTCCATTTATCTCTATCTGGGTCCTATGTGTGTTTCAAAGTTCTATTTGTCTCTTTCTCTTGGTCCTATATGTGTTTCAGGGTTCTATGTGTATCTCAGGGTTCTGTGTGTTTCTCTCTGGGTTCGATATGTGTTTAAGGGTTATATTTGTCTCTAAGAGTTCCATTTGGCTCTCTCTCTATGTCCTATGTGTTTAAGGGTTATATTTGTCTCTAAGAGTTCCATTTGGCTCTCTCTCTAGGTCCTATGTGTTTAAGGGTTATATTTGTCTCTAAGAGTTCCATTTGGCTCTCTCTCTATGTCCTATGTGTTTAAGGGTTATATTTGTCTCTAAGAGTTCCATTTGGCTCTCTCTCTAGGTCCTATGTGTTTAAGGGTTATATTTGTCTCTAAGAGTTCCATTTGGCTCTCTCTCTATGTCCTATGTGTTTAAGGGTTATATTTGTCTCTAAGAGTTCCATTTGGCTCTCTCTCTATGTCCTATGTGTTTAAGGGTTATATTTGTCTCTTTGGGTTCATGTGTCTTTTTCAGCGACCTCTCCCTCGGTCTCATGTTAAGAATATCTTCTGTACCCGTACCTAGCCTTCTCATTATCTGTACCTGTACCTGGCTGTACTCATTACCTGTACCTGCACCTGGCTGTACTTATTGCCTGAACTGCATTTCGATTTCTACTATGACACAGTAGAATAGATTAACTTATCATCAGTAAAGAAAGCTATAGTATATTAACCTTTTATTCATGTATCTGGTCAAATATACACATATAAAAACGCCTTTTAAAGTTGTACTGTCATTCCCGTCTGGTCCCCGAGACAAGCTAGAGTCTGTCAGTTGATTGAAAAAATCCAAAGTAAGATCACCAGACTGGTGCCTGTATTTCGGCACCTCAGTTATCCAGAGAGATTAGAGCGCTTGCAACTGCCTAGCTTAAACTACAGACGGGAAAGGGGCGACCTAATCGAAGTGTATAAACATCTCAGAGGGCATTACTCAGTTGAGTGTCCCTACCTGGAGCTGGTGGACGCCCGCCCCACAATGGATCACAGCTCAAGGTTGAAGAAGCCCAGAAAACTGCGAGAGCAAACTTTCTTCGAAGTGAATATTATGAACTCTTGAAACACCCTGCTAGAGAGTGTTGTGACGGCACCGAGTGTGAGCTCTTTCAAGGCAAGACTTGACCAACACTGGAGCAGGTTCAGAGACATTCAGGAGCCAGTTCATGCCCAATACTTGCCAACAGTGCGTATCAGAAACGTGACCGACCGCCGATGCCGTTTATGATCCGATCAGTGGTGAAGAAGATGAAAATAAAAAAGTAAAATAGTCACCACACGTAGATTGTAAATAAATCATAACTACAACTCTACAATCAAAAAGAATTCAGAGACGATTGCTGATTGGCTAAGAGCCGTGGTCCCCAAACTGTAGTTCGCGCGGAACCATATTATGGAGCCAGTAAGGGTATATTAGAAAATTTTGAATTTTTTGTGATTCTTTGTAAGAGTGAAAACAATATAAATATGGATTAACTTGAAACGACTTTAGAGAGAGAGAGGGAGGGGGAGACCAGAGACAAACCGCCAGCGTTCTCACCAAAGGCAAATAATATATATATATGTAACCGATCGGAATATACGGGACTTTAATTTCTCACTTGACCTGGGGTTTATTAAAGATTAATAGATGGTAATGGCAGTGGAAGCGCCCCTTTGAGAAAAATCCCGAACCAGCACAAGAACACTTAAATCTACTAAACAAAATGAATTCTCAGTGACCCGTGGAAGGATAGCGTCTGTGACTGGGATGAATGAGACACACTGTAAAATTTAGACACTTATATTCCCTCCAACACTACAAACACAATCAAATAATGGTACACCAATATGCTCACCTCTTAACTTGAACTTAAAACACTACTCTGGGGAATAATAGTTATACATGATATAGAAATTATTAGAAACTCAGGCAACAATAAATTTGAAGTATTAAGAAATGTTGCTTGCACACATGAAACAGGCCTTAAGGGCTTTCAACAAAATAATATCCAGCACTGAGAAAATGGTATTCAAAAATAAGAAATTAATAATTCCACCATGAATAGGCCTAAAGGGCACTCAATATAATTATGTTACACCAACAGATGCAGGCCTTAAGGGTTTTCAACAAAATAATATCAGTCACTGAGGAAATGGTATCAAAAAATAAGAAATTAAATACTCTACAATGAATAGGCCTTAAGGGCACTCAATATAATTATATTACCCCAACAGATGCACAATTCCTAACCTAACTTAAACACTACTCTGGGGAACAAAGGTTATACCTGAGGTCGGGATTATGAAGAAAAATTAGATGCATTAAAAGAATCAAATCACAGTATCACTCTGGTTCCACTTAGTGACACAAACATTCAAACAACAATACTATCAAAATTATTTAAGAAATATTAAACCACACACGTCAAGATAACATCAGTAACTGAGAAATGGTATTAACTACACACAAATATAGTCACTATTATTGATTTGTTACTGGGTCCACCAATACTCGTGAACCATGCTCCACCCAACTCAACATACACCCGTAATAAGGGAGATAAAATGTTCCTCTAGGTATCCCGTAGACTCATGGTCTCAGTGTGCGACCCTGTATCACTCAGCTGGCCTCACTTTGCCCCCAGTACATCCATGAAATGGAAGGGCGTGAGCAAATCAGACCTTGTACAGTTGAGAGAAGCTTTAGCTTCCCGTTAGCAATAGGGTTTCACTAAGCTGCTCGAGACATGTGGTGTTGTGAGCCGAGGTAAAGGAGGGCTGATGACCCCAACGATCGTCCCGTCGTCAGCTGGGCACCCAGACGGCTAGATTCCCTCAAGAGATCCTTTGATACCCGGCTAAACAGTGACAGGCCTACACTGATCGGTCCAATGGCTACAATCGCCACCCTCAATCATCAACGGCAGTCTCAAACGTCAGTCAATCTCTCGCAGTCAAGCTCCGGTCACTCCGGTCAACTCAGGTCACTCCGGTCAACTCCGGTCACTCAGGTCAACTCCGGTCAAGTGGGTTCTGATGGAAACCATGAAATGAACTCAGTGTTAGCTCTTGTTAACTTTACCACTGCCCTATCTAACCCTGTCTGAGATCGAATGAGACTTGTTATACTGCAATAGTGCAACACAGGTGACTAGGCCACGTGACTATTTCTGTGACGGACGCGCAGGGACGTCTTGTTTGTCTGAATCCTCCCCGTGACTGAGGGAGAGCCAGCGTCGCGTCCTCTCAAGGCGTTAGCTTAGGCCTACGTGACATATTTTCTGCCTAACTAATAATTCCTTGGGACACCCGTAACATTATTCAGACTGATAAACGATCTATAATAATTTCAAATTCAATAATAGTCCCTTAACTTCATGAATCGCATCATTATTAATTCGGCAAATTACATTTAATATCATATAGGCCTAGTTCCACAACCTCCCACTATGTGGGGGGAGCGCTCTCTTCCCTCAGACGACCTTGAAAGCTCAGTATCGCTAATGGCGGGGCATTCGAAATTACTCTGAAATTTCTGAATATTACATATATATATATATATATGCTGATAACCACCAGGAAAGAAGAAAACACGAAGTTCCCAAGCGCTTTCGTGTAATTCACATCTTCAGGGGTGAGTACAGTCTGTACTCACCCCTGAAGATGTGAATTACACGAAAGCGCTTGGGAACTTCGTGTTTTCTTCTTTCCTGGTGGTTATCAGCATATACCTAGATCACGCGCACCTACAGTGATTTACTTGCATATATATATATATATATATATATATATATATATATATATATATATATATATATATATATATATATATTTCATGTAAATCCACAATGAAAACGTGGATAAGATAAATCTTGATAAAATCACACGGGGAAAATGGAAACAACAAGACATGTTCAGAGGCAACTGTATTACATGGACAGAGGGAGGCTTAAATATACAGGGTGACCTTAAAAACATGAGGTCAGGTCATAATGATGTCATCTACTAATCCCCACACCAACACACACGAAGAGGAGCTTAAGAGAAGGGGGGTGACGTGACTAGTCAGGTCAGGTCAAAAATAAGGGACCCACAAAATAACTATCATACATCTAGATCTATGGCAGAAGGGACCTTTATGCTAGGGATGGGGTGCACCTGTCTAGGGATGGAGTAGCAACCCTGGCTGGGGCTCTAGAGGGGGCAGTTCAAAAGATATCGAAGTCTTTAAACTGCTAAGAGAACATATGGGCACGGGGGTGGAGGAGACTGCAGTGGGAGCTGGTAAACAAGGCGAAAGATTACAGGGAAATAGTGTTAGGAATGATGACAAAACTAAATTAGACAGGGAGTTTAAAACTAAACGCGGTAAGGGGAGGACTCAGAACACGACTAACTTAAGTGTATACTACGCGAACAGTAGAAGTATGAGAAACAAAATGGATGATATCAGGGCCTTGGTATGTACCGAAGAAATCCATATAATTGCATTCACTGAAACATGGATCAACCTAGACACACGTGAATTACCAGTCGAATACCAAATTGCGGGTTACAAACTGTTCCATACCGATAGGCAGACCAGGAAAGGAGGCGGAGTAGCAATCTATGTTAGGGATAATCTGAAGTGTGAAATAAATAAGGAAATAAAAACTGAGAGGAATACAGAAACAATTTGGATAGAATTAAGCGGCGGTCGGGAAAAATTAATCACAGGAGTAATATATAGACCCCCCAATCTTGATAGCGTCAATGAGCGACTTATCTGGGATGAAATGCGCAGTGCTTCCATACACAACAAAGTCTGTATAGTAGGCGACTTTAACCTTGGCCAAATAGATTGGACTGACCTTACGGGCAACTCAGAATCAGAGGATTTTCTCGAGACAATCCAAGACTGTTTCCTAAGTCAACATATAACCGAACCCACACGGGGAAATAATATACTGGATTTAGTTCTGTCGAACAGAGAAGACCTCATTAGCAATGTCGAGGTAGGGAACGAACTTGCAAACAGCGATCACAAAGAAATTCGATTCCAGTTAGATTTTCAGGGCAGACGTAAGGAAAATTCCACTAAAGTACCAGATTTCAGAAGGGCAAACTTTGACAGTTTAAAGAGGCAGCTGAGAGAGGGGGGTGTGGCGTTTGGCCGTGAACCTGACAGATGACACCGACCTGATAACGAGATCTGAGATTCCCGAGTTCCACGACAATTTAAATAGTGAGTTACTTAATGCACAAAGGCAGAACATACAATACAAAAAACTCAGATCAGACAACAATGACCCTAAATGGATAAATAATTATTTAAAGAATATCATTGGCCAAAGGAAGGCTATAGGTAGAAGGATAAATCGTGGCGAAATTCACCTCCGGGACTATTATAGGGTATTGGCGAGTAGGGTTAAAACCGAGATAAGGAAAGCAAAGAGGAATAATGAGGTAAGGATAGCAAGGGAGGCGAAGACAAACCCCAAAGGATTCTACCAAATGTATCAAACTAAAACACGAGAAAAGATTGGACCAATACTGTCAGACTCTGGCGAGCTCACTGATAACGACGAAAAAATGAGCAATAATTTGAATAAATATTTTTCAACAGTTTTCACCACCGAAAATTTAAACATGATACCCGAGGCACCGACTCTATTCAGAGATAGTGAAGAAAACAAATTAAGTGAGATAGTAGTGACTAGTAACGATGTTAGTAAGCAAATAGACAAATTAATGCCCAATAAGTCACCTGGTCCCGATGAGATATTTGCCAGAGTATTAAAGGAATGTAAGGAAGAGCTTAGTATGCCCTGAGCAAAGTTGTTGAACATGTCCTTAAAAACAGGTGTAGTACCAGAATCCTGGAGGATAGCGAATGTAATACCGATTTTCAAGAAGGGGGATAGATCACTATCCTCTAACTACCGCCCAATCAGTCTAACATCAATAGTAGGCAAATTACTGGAAGCAATCATTTCAAACTCTATTCGAAATCACCTGGAGAAGCACTGATTGATCAATGATTCCCAGCATGGCTTCACAATGGGACATTCTTGCCTAACTATTTATTAACATTCTTTTCATCAGTTTTCGAATCGGTGGACGAGGGAAACAATTATGATGTGGTATATCTCGACTTTAGTAAAGCCTTCGACAGAGTCCCCCACGAAAGACTAATTAGAAAGGTAGAAGCTCATGGCATCAAAGGTGACATCCTTAAATGGATTAGGGCGTGGTTACAGGACAGGAAACAGCGAGTGAGCATTAACGGCACTAAGTCCCATTGGAGCAACGTCACAAGTGGAGTTCCCCAAGGCTCTGTACTTGGACCATTATTGTTTATAATATACATAAACGACATAGATATCGGCATAGACAGCAACATAAGTAAATTTGCTGATGACACTAAAATAGGACGTGTTATCAAATCTGGCGAGGACTCGGCAAAACTACAGGAAGATCTAAACAAATTTTTCAAATGGTCTGAAAAATGGCAGATGAAATTCAACATCGACAAATGTAAAGTACTCAGTATAGGAGATGTAAACAGGGAAACCAGATACCAGATGAACAACGATGCCATAGAGAAATTCGCCTGCGAGAGAGATTTAGGAGTAATGATAAGTAGGAACCTTAAGCCAAGTAAACAATGTGTTTTTGCTTGTAACAAGGCTAATAAAGTACTTGGGTTCATACAAAGGAGTGTTAGTTACAAGACTAGCGAGGTCATCCTAAAACTGTATCTTGCTCTTGTGAGACCACACCTGGATTACGCAGTCCAGTTCTGGTCACTGTATTTCAGAATTGATATAGAATCCTTGGAAAGAATTCATAGGAGAATGACAAGACTAATCCCGGGCATTGGGAACCTTGAGTATGGAGACAGGTTAAAGCATCTTAATTTGCACTCCCTTGAGAGACGTAGAGTGAGGGGCGACCTGATAGAGGTGTATAAGTGGAAGGCAGGGCTAAACAAAGGGGACATTACAAAGGTACTCAAATTATCCAACCAGCAGCGAACTCGTAGCAATGGTTTTAAATTAGACAAATTTAGATTTAGGCGTGAAATAGGTAAACACTGGTTTGGAAACAGAGTAGTGGATGAATGGAACAAGTTACCAAATATCACCATTAACTCGAATACGCTGAATTGCTTCAAACATAGGTTGGATGCTCATATGAGCAATAGGGGTTGGGTGTAAATGGGCCTGCCCAGTATGGGCCAACAGGCCCGCTGCAGTTTCCTCCATTCTTATGTTCTTATGTTCTTAAGACGAAAGCTAAGGTGCTCCGTTGTTTCCATTTTCCCGTGTGATTTTATCAAAATATATATATATATATATATATATATATATATATATATATATATATATATATATATATATATATATATGCTGATAACCACAAGGAAAGAAGAAAACACGAAGTTCCCAAGCGCTTTCGTGTAATTCACATCTTCAGGGGTGAGTACAGACTAGAGAGAGAAATACAAATCAAGATGTATATATACAGAGGAGGGTAAGACCAGGTCCACAATGGTCAGGTATTAGGTAATGACCTACTAATCTTTAAATAGCACACAACGGTTGGTGGTCAGGTCAGATGGCCTTCTCACCTGGTCACAAATCTTCTTAATTACAAAATTGTCCAGCTTGTACATGCCGTTACTCAAATTCATGTTGAATGCTTCGGTATGTTTAATAAGACTAGATTCTATGATGTTCCTACTATCAATTGAATTACATGGTAATATTGAGGAGGCATTATCTCAGTCAATGCAATGCTTGTTATCCCTCAAATGAACAAACAGAGCATTGGATTCCGGGCCTGTCCTAAAACTGTATTTGTGTTGTTTAATTCTAGTTGCAAGATCTTTACCTGTCTGGCCTAAGTAATTGTGAAAGAGACCTTGGGGTACTTGTAAGCCCGGACCTACGGCCTAGAAAACAGTGCGTTAATGTTCGAAATAAGGCAAACAGAGTATTGGGTTTTATATCTAGAATTGTAAGTAATAAGAGTGCAGAGGTCTTATTGCAACTATATCTTGCGCTAGTCAGGCTGCACCTCGATTATGCGGTTCAGTTCTGGTGCCCTTATTATAGAATGGATATCAATTCACTAGAGTTGGTGCAGTGAAGAATGACGAAAATGATTCCGGTGACTTAGAAACCTTCCATATCAGGATAGGTTAAAGAAACTTAACTTGCATTCCCTAGAAAGATGAAGAGTGCGGGGAGATATGATAGAGGAATTTAAGTGGGTGAAAGGAATCAATAAAGGGGATATAAAGTTCTTATAATATCCGAGCAGGATAGGACTCGGAGCAACGGATTTAAGTTGGATAAGTTTAGGTTTAGGAGGGTGATAGGAAGAAACTGGTTCACAAATAGGGTGGTGGACGAGTGGAACAAGCTTAGGAACTTTGTAGTTTGTGCTGGAACTCTGGAAAGTTTCAAAAGGAGGCTAGATAGATTCATGGATGATAGAGAGTGACTGTAACTCTCGACAGGAGCTGCCATGCACAGGCCAACCGGCCTATTGCAGACTCCATATTTTCTTATGTTCTTATGTTCTAAAAAAAGAAAACACGAAGTTCCCAAGCGCTTTCGTGTAATTCACAACTTCAGGGGTGAGTACACTAAGGAGAAATACATAACAAGGTATATATATATATATATAATCAACGACCTCACCAGCCAGGAATCGAACCCTCGACCTACTGGGTGGGACTAGGTAATGCTACCGACCAGCCCACAAGGACACGAAAAGCAGTCCTAGACTCTGTTATATTTCACACAAAGCCTGTTCATCGAGCTGATGGCACCGTGAACCTCATTGAGAACTGCCCGTGCCTCGTACGTGGTGTCAGTAGCATTTTACCGAATCCAGCTGGTATGAAACACGAGGTACCATATATATACTTCATTTTTAGTCCATATAACACGCTGACATTGAACAAATAATCAACGACCTCACCAGCCAGGAATCGAACCCTCGACCTACTGGGTGAAACAAGGGAACGCTACCGACAAACCCATGCAAATATTTGGCGTGAGCATGGGTGATTGTCTTTCTGCTCCTCTAGCCTGCATTTATATGGAGTTTTTTTAGTCTAGATTACTACCCAATATAGTGGACTTTATTCCTCCATGGTATAGATATGTAGATGATGATGTATCTAATCAACGTTTCCACTGTGGATCTACGTGAAATATATATATATGTATTGTATATTATGTATGCTGGATTATATATCATGTATGTATATTATGTATGTGCTCCATTTATGTATTATTTATTCAGCCTAGCTGGCAGCGTGTGGCAATGTTATTACCATATCCCACACGCTTAATTAATGTGCCTGGCGACGTATGGAAGCTGCTAATGTATCACTTGCCATACGTCGCCTATAGCAGTTGACAAGGAGCCTAGCCAGGGAGTACTGCTTCCCTCTGTGTACATACTCTTATCCAGTAAACCGAACCTACAAAACTATACAGGTGTTTGTGTTCTCTCCTGTATATAGAACTTATTATTCAGAACCTAACATGGCGCAGTGATCCGATCTTACTGGATAATTACGAGTGATAGTGCAAAGTTTGTGGGGAAGCCGGCGTACGGACTCCTCTCTCGCTTGGGTCAACTCCCGCGCGTCATCCCTGCTCGAAGAATTTCGCAACTTTGAGCAGTGTCAGTGAGAGTGATTTTCTGTGAAGTGTTTAGTGCATTGTGTGTTTCGTGCCATTCATGTGTGACCTTGTTCTAAAGGATTCCCAAGGTATACGGCACGTTCTGGGCATTTGTAAGGAGTGGAGTTCAGTGCACCCGTCTCTGACCGCGTTCTGAGGGTAACTGGACTGACTGGGAGTCGCCGCGCCTCTCCCTCCACCCCCCTCACAGCGCCGCCTCCACCCCCCCTCACAGCTGGGGCGAGACGCTTTGCCGGCCCGGGACACACTCACACACATACACGTACTAACACTCGCTGACCGCGCGGCTTCCTTATATATATTTTATATATATAACCTACTTATCTGTGTATTTAATTAATTTTTTTGTCTGAAATCTTGTTGATACGACGGGCTGACCGGTCAACACTGATTTAAGACACAGTACACAGATGAAGTAGTCATGTCTCACGCCTTACGTCGCCGTGGACCCAGCGCCTGGATGAGTCAGGCGGGTGATAGCCCCGCAGAGATGGATGACCAGGCCGGCCACGACGCTCCAGCCCTCACCTCAATATTCAGCGTTGTCTCAAGAGATAATTGCTTTACTGAAGTTTATGAGAGATGAGAAACGCGAGGATGAAGCCCACAGACGTTTGGCGGATGAGCACAGAAGGCAAGCAGAGGCAGAACGAGACAACCAACGGAGATTGGAAGACAGTGAACGGTTTGAAGCCTTGATATCTCGCCTCACTGTTAACCAAGCCCCTGGCTCTAACACTGCCTCGGTACTGACTGGTTCAGATACCTCATCCATGCTTCCTTCACGCCCCCCAGCCCCACCTAAAGCAGCAGCTCAAACGCCGCCCATCTTGAAGCCTGATGAGACTTTCCAGACTTTTCGTGAATGGCGGCGACGGTGGACTGATTATTCTACAATGGTGGATCTCCAGAGTTTGTCACAGCCTAAACAACTCATCCAGCTGCGTATGTGCCTGTCCTTGGAAATTCAGCGTGTCTTGGAACATACGTTGCAGGTACCCCCAACCTCTTTGCTGTCTGTAGAGGAGGTACTGGACGTTCTACAACGGCACATCAAAGGACAGCAGAATGAAGCTCTGCGCAGGAGGGAATTGTTTAGCTGCAGACAGATGGAGGGTGAGTCTTTTGATGCCTTTTACGTGCGTCTTAAGAGAGCCTCGGAAGAGGTAGATGTATGTCCAGGCCACCACCAGCAGTGCGAGGAGACCCAGTTGAGGCAGGTGATCCTGATGGGTGTTAAGGACGAGGAACTTGTCCAACGCCTCACCTCCCTCGACTCTTCCTCTTCTCTTAAGGATGTGTTGACGATATGTCGCTCCTATGAGGCTGCCAGGTGTGCCACCTCTGCCATCCGTGCTCCCCCTACAGCTGTACGCGCTGTGTCCCGGTACAAGAAGGACAAGAAGTCTGTTCCTACGCCTTCGCCCACCACGTCCACGCCCGGTTTATTTTGCAACAACTGTGGTAAGCAGCACGGAACACAGGTGTGTCCAGCTGCTCAGTCTACCTGCAACAGTTGTGACCGTAAGGGCCACTGGTCACTCACAGTACGGTGCCCAGCCAAACGCGTCCAGTGCAATGTGTGCGGTCGTCTGGGCCACTATGACAAGTGTT
The DNA here is from genome assembly GCA_958450375.1 of Homarus gammarus. Lineage (NCBI taxonomy): Eukaryota > Metazoa > Arthropoda > Malacostraca > Decapoda > Nephropidae > Homarus > Homarus gammarus. The sequence goes on along the minus strand of CAUDMG010000725.1, from coordinate 456,862 downwards.
GCCCTTCCAACAAACCCAAAGGACCGCGTCGGCGGAAGCTTCAGCCCCCCTCCACCAGAGAGGGCCGCCCACAGTCTTCCAATCAGAGGTACGACGACTCCTGACAACGCTCGAGCCACATTAGGAATGTGTGCTCCCCCCCCGCGTCCCAGGACCAAAGTCCCCCAGTACATCAGCGTCATCGTGACCTACGGCGGTGTGTCATCCCGTCTTCAGATGTTGCCCGACACCGGCGCTGATGCTACAGTCATCGGTCCCCAGCATTTGCAATGCTTGGGGCTCTCTCCAAGTGATCTAGGACCGCCCCCCAAGGATCTCCGCTTTATGGCAGATGGTTCACAGATGACCCCGGCCCTAGGTTCACTCTATGCACACGTCACCTTTGGCAACAGGTCGTGTCAAGCCTGGATTGATGTGCATAATGGCGTCCCGACTCCTTTGCTGTCCTACAGACATTGCCAAGAGTTGGCCATCATCTCCCAGGACTTCCCAACACCGATTCTCGAGGTAAAACACGCCAACAGGGTGCACGAAGGGAGCAGCAACTACCCTGCTGCCGCCCTGCCCCTACCTCTGGCCAGTGACACCTCTCCTTCGGTAGTTGTCCCTGCTGCTTCAAGTCTCCACGCCTTGGCTCGCCTCCACGACAGTCACTGTGGAGCCGAGGCCACCAAACGGCGTGCAAGACAGACTGTGTTCCGGCCTGGCATCGACCCCGACATCTCCAATGCTGTCCGGGTGTGTAAGCCCCGCCGCGTATTACAACCCAGCCAGCAGCAGGAATCCTTTATGAGTGACGACAACCCCACCCGCCCCTTTGAGTCTGTGTCGGCCGACTTTTTCTGTGTGTCAGGAAAGTCCTTCCTCGTTATCGTCGACCGTCTCTCTGGTTGGCCGGTTGTCATCAAGTGCGGTAATGACACGACGTCTGCCGCCACCATCAGCAAGTTCCGCCACTACTTCCGTGACGTGGGCGTTCCTGCACGCCTGCGAACCGACGGAGGGCCTCAGTTCACAAGCCGGGACTTTGCTGTGTTCCTTGACCGATGGGGAGTCCGGCATGTGTTGTCATCGCCCCATTACCCGCAGTCTAACGGCCACGCTGAGGCTGCTGTCAAATCCCTGAAGCACCTCATCCTTAAGGTGGCCCCTTCTGGGAACATGGACTGCGAGGCCTTCGACAGGGGTCTTCTTGAACTCCGCAACACACCTAACTACACCGGACGCTCCCCTGCCCAGGTTTTGTATGGACGCCCCCTTCGTTCTTGTGTCCCTGCTCACCCTCAATCCTTCTCCAAGGAGTGGCAGGCCAAGACAGAGGATTGTGATCGCCGAGCCGCCGAACGTGTTCAGGACGTCGTCGCCCGCTACAATGACCACGCCCGTTCTCTCCCCAGGTTGAGTGTCGGCACCCAAGTCCGTGTTCAGGACCCGACCTCCCTACGTTGGGACAAAGTAGGCGTAGTCATGGGTCTCGGCAGGTCACGGGACTACCAGGTGCGGTTACCCAGTGGTCGTGTGTGGTGGAGGAACCGCCGTTTTCTCCGACCCGTAACAATGCCGTCTGCTGGCCCCGCCACCAGTGTTGAGTCCCATACCCTTCCCAGTGATGAAGCCCCTCGACGCTCAGAACGGATCCAAAAGAAAAGGTCCGCTCAAGACTTTGCTATGAGCGTATAGGGGGGAGGGAGGTGTATGTATATTATGTATGCTGGATTATATATCATGTATGTATATCATGTATGTCCTCCATTTATGTATTATTTATTCAGCCTAGCTGGCAGCGTGTGGCAATGTTATTACCATATCCCACACGCTTAATTAATGTGCCTGGCGACGTATGGAAGCTGCTAATGTATCACTTGCCATACGTCGCCTATAGCAGTTGACAAGGAGCCTAGCCAGTAGGGTGTGTCAATTTTGTCAACATGTTAAAAATCAAATTTGGTAGTCAAAATATTGTGCCTCTTTATGTCTAAACTTGAGATTAGCAAACAAAAATGAATTGAAATAACCCTCACCTACATCAATTATACCTTAAAGTTTCAAATATCAGTATTTCAACAAATTAATGAGACTTGATTAGAATTATTCACTTGATATTAACTAATCTCATGTAAGCATATGGATTATGGAGTATTTTATGGTTCTATAGCTTGTGTACAATATGCATGTCAGAACATGAACATTAACAGGCTCTCCGTGTGGGACAGTTTAATTCTTGTTTTGACTTGTACCAAACGTGAGGATAAGGCGCCCGGCTCACTCTCCTTCTAGATATCATAGACGGTGGTTTGCTCTCATTGCACTTGCACCTACTCTACCAGACGAATTCTACATTTTAATTATTGTAAGTAGGGCATATTGATTGTCGCAGTTACTTATATCATTGTATAAAACATTATGTTCTAAGAAATTATTATGTTATTTCTGTTACAGCATTTTTGATAAACAAATTGATATTTTTTGAAACAACAATTGAATTATAAAACATTGAAATATTTTTCTATTTGTCAGATAGTGTGAAGATGTCAAAATTGAAGACAAGAAGTCAGTTGTCAACCCACTTGAGCCTGCTAGTTGGTAAAGGGAAGGAGCTTCCTGTATCAGAACTTCCAACAGTGAGAGACATGCTAAGATTAGGGTTACTCCTTCGAGAAAAAAATGCAAAGGACAGAAGGAACTATACAGATAAAGAACTCATAAATGACATGATAGTCCCTCTTCTGCATCAATGGACAAAAGCTAATGCACTATTCAAACCACCTGTGATTAATCAGTGTCGAACTATTGAGCTAAAACTAACGAAATTATGGCACAAAGCAGTTGAAACATCACTTGGTAAAGGAAACTTGGCCAGGAAAAATGAATTTCTGCACACACTTGATACTCTGTTTGACATTTTGACCTGCAAGTGCTCCATACAATTATGTTCTGAATCCAACTGTTCTCACTCAGGTAAGAGAGAAAATAATTCCCACATTGATTGTGGTTGTCCTCGTGAAAAGAAGATCCCTGTTTTAGAGCTTGAATTTATAAAGGCACAGAGGACAAAGGCAGAAGGCCAAGGAAGTATGCAAATGGGTTCAATAGATTATTCAGAAACAAAGAAGCAGATTGCTAATGCCAAGAAGAGAGAACAAATCCGAGAGAGGGAACAAAAGAAGAAAATGAAGAGTGAAGAAGCCATCCAAAGAGAGGAAGAGCTGTGTCAAGATGTTTATCACTTCTTTGATAGTTCTTCTGATGAACAGGAAGCAACATCAGATGATAGTTCCAAAGAGCCATCTGAACCTTTACCAAAGAAAATGAAATACAACACAAGAAATATTTCAAACATTGCTTTAGCTAGTATTCGCCACCATGCTGGACTTCGTGAGGCTGCAGAAATTGCAACTGCCGCTTGGATAGATGCAGGCCTCATCAGCCGAGAGGATGTATCTTTGGTGATAGATCATAATAAAATTAGAAGAGCACAAGAAAAAATAATGAAGGAAATATCTGATCAGCATGAAAAAGATTTAAGCGAGGGAGGGCTCTCCTGTCTTTTGTTTGATGGAAGAATAGATGACACAAAAGTTTTGCTAGAAGTAGAGGGAGTGAACAGAAAGTTTCCAGGTCTCATCAAAGAAGAACACTACTCTGTCTGTTCTGAGCCTGGTGGTCGGTTTTTGTTTCACTTTGCTCCCGAAACTGAAGTAGAAGGGAAGAAACATGCAGAGGTCATTGCTGATCATATTTTATGTTGGGTTCAGGAGAGAGGACTTGGCAGTTCACTGCAGGCTGTTGGTGGAGATTCAACTGCAGTGAACACCGGATGGCAGGGGGGTGTAATGACGCACTTAGAGAAAAAAATAGGAAGAAGACTTGTTTGGATTGTATGTGATTTACATACAGGCGAGTTACCTCTTCGTCATTTCATCCAGGAACTTGATGGTCCTACAAAGAGCAACAACAAGTGGTCAGGTCCCCTTGGCATCATGCTGGATGAAGCAACACAACTAGAAATAAATACAACCTTTCCAAAGGTCGAAGTTGGCCCTCCCCTTCCGGCGTTGTCTGAAGGAGTCATCAAAGATCTCAGCACAGATCAATCCTATGCTTATCGTATTGCCCAAGCAATAAGATCAGGAGAAGTGCCTCAGTCATTGGCTCTCTTGGAGATTGGACCTGTCAGTCACAGCCGTTGGTTAACTACAGCTCTTCGTTTCTGCAGGATTTGGATTTCCAAACACGAATTGAAGGGCAAAGTGCTGAAGAATTTGAGGTTAATTGTTGAATTTATTATTGGAGTTTATCTTCCCCAGTGGTTTAGTGTGAAACTTAATCCTATGTGGGTGGATGGGCCCAATCACCTTTTGTTTCAATTGCAGCTAGTAAGAACACAGAGGAAGGTAGTGAGGGACATCGTGTTACCTGTGGCAAGAAGGTCCGCTTGGTATGCTCGATCAGAAGCAGTTTTGCAAGCAATGCTTTGCAGTCAATGTACCAATCTCCGAACCGAGGCTGTAGAAGTCATTCTAAAGATTAGAGGAACGCTAATAGATGACGACCAGTTGGGAGACTGTTCGTTTCATTCAAGAAAAGTTCCCCCAATAAACGTCAATGCCACCAAATTGTCAGAATTGGTTGACTTGAGTTTGGAAGTCTTAGAGCCACCATTGACAACAAGTCTAACTAGCCAAGAATTGAGAAACCTTAAAGAGACTCCAATGCAGGTGCCGAAGTGGCCTTCCCACACTCAAAGTGTGGAGAGATGTGTGAAAATGGTCACAGAAGCAGCGGGCCATGTTTACAGCCACGAGAGGCGAGAAGGTTACATCAAAGCACAAATAGCAAGCAGACTACTGATGACAAGAAACCAAAGCAAAGAGAGTATGAAGGCATTGGTTACTTTCAAATAGACTACGGATAATAAAATATAATAATTTGAAACTTGAAACAGTAACATGTGTGCAAACGCTGGTTATGTTATAAATTCACAAATATGTACATTTAAAAATCCATTTGATGTAGGTAGGACTTATTATAAAAAAAAATTTATGCCAGAATATTGTTTTGCATGCTTAAAGACTACAATAAATTGCTACCAAATTACTCGATTTTCAATTTAGCCAGTTCACCCCCTAAATTGACACACCCTACTAGCCAGGGAGTACTGCTTCCCTCTGTGTACATACTCTTATCCAGTAAACCGAACCTACAAAACTATACAGGTGTTTGTGTTCTCTCCTGTATATAGAACTTATTATTCAGAACCTAACATATATATATATATATATATATATATATATATATATATATATATATATATATATATATATATATATATATATATATATATATATATATATATATATATATATATATGTATATTAGTTATTCGTTATAAGTGTCGCACTACAGCTGTATCCTGTTAGTGAATGACTGTTTATAGTAACTTTGACCTGGATAAAGCCTTGGCCTTACATGACCCCTTAATTCCCACAGATCTGCCCACTGGTTAAGGACCCTAGCTCGGGGTGGACCAAAAAATTCGACGACAAAGGAATGTGTCCCTATGCCTTTAAAGGTCAGTAACTTGCTGTATATATATATATATATATATATATATATATATATATATATATATATATATATATATATATATATATATATATATATATATATATATATATACACACGAATATATGTTTGTATGTATGTGTGGTGCCATGCATCTAGTGTGGCAGTGTTATGTTAGTGTTAAAGTGCAGGCATTGCTTGCTTCCTCTTGCTTTCAACTACTGCCGCTGGATTGCCATCAAGGTGAACAGGGAGTAAGTCATCCCCTGCCAGTATACAGCCTCTTTACCATCAACACCCCTGTTGTGCCTCCTCGTGGCAACACACGGTACAGTATTTGGGTGCCTCCTGAGCCTAGACTAGACCAGTAGGGGATCTTGGAGGAACAGTGGGCCCCAGAGGGACGGTCCATAAGGCCACTTGCATGTGGACACGTCCTGGCGCCTACTAACCACTGACCCACTGCCTTGCGGATTAACCTTGATAGGTTAATCCGCAACAGGCAGACATACTTACAGAGCTCCAGCATGACCCCAATGGCGGTATAGGTAGAAGAGGTGACCAATATGGGAACCCAACGACTACATCGACGGATGAAGGCAGTGCATGATGGATAGGCGAAACCCAACAAACAAGGCTAGCGGCATTCCAGTGCATCTCTCTCTCCCCAGTCGATGCAACTACTTGTACCATTGGATCAGGAAAAGGGGGAGCCAAGATTTGTGGTTGCAGCCTATGCTATACCTTTTTCTGGAAGGGTAAGCCTGGTGCAGAGGGAAACCTCATTTACGGAGTTGGCTTTGCCATTCGCCAATCCATCCTACATAGGCTAACTGAACTGCCTGTTGGGTTCAACAAGCGCCTCATGACGTTTCGAGTCCCACTGAATCACTCAAGTTCCACCTTCTTCATCAGTGTATACGCCCCAACACTGGATGCAGAGGATGACATCAAGGAGTCCTTTTACGCCGACCTTGACAGAGTGCTAACCTCTAACCCCAGAGAAGATAAGGTTGTGTTCCTAGATGACTTCAATGTAAGAGTTGGCAGAGATGCAGGGAATCATAGGGAGAAACGGAGAAGGCACGTGTAATCCCAACGTCCAACTTCTCCTCAGCAAGTGTGCTTAACACAACCTCATTATCACCAACACCTTGTTTAGGCAGATCGATAAGATCAAGGGTTAATGGCAACACCCACGATCGATACATTGGCATCTCATTGACTACATCATTGTCTCAGAAAGAGTTCACTGAGATGTCCTCATCACGAGAGCCATGCGTGGCTCAGACCACTGTGATACAGATCATCGGCGCGTCAGAGTCAAACTTTGCTTTCACGTCGCCCCAAAACGGAGAAAGCAATAAGCCTCCAGAAGAGGTTTAAACACCAAGCGACTGGAGGATCCAGCGGAAGCACATGCCTTAAGAGAGCAGCACAATGATGAGCTGGCAAACAGCCCAACAACAAACAACCAAAATCCCAGTGCCGAATAGGGTCCCTTCAAAGCTGTCATCACAAAAACTTGCAACGAGATACTCGGCCAGATCAAAAGAAAACACCAAGATTGGTTTAATGAAACCGACCCGGAAATCGAAGTACACGTCAATTGTAAACGTGCTACTCTCACTGACTGGCAAAGCAACCCTAAGTCTCGGAGCAAAGGTGATACCTTCCACGAGAAGAATACGGTAGTCCAACGCGAACTTCGCAAACTACTGAATGAACGGTGGAAAAATAATGAATGTGAGATGCAAAAATCTTCGGATCAACACAAGATGCGTAAATTTTTAAATTCTTCGAAAACAATATATGACCCAACTATTCATGGCTTGGATCCTCCTTTGCTCATCCGACGGTAACTCCCTAATTAAAGACGGAGAAAGCATCCGTCAGCGCTGGAAAGAGCACTACCATTCGCTACTCAACCGAAACATCGATGTGGATATCCTGACGACCCATCATGCTCCTCAGCACCCAGAGCTGACTCACCTCAGCTATCCTCCATCCCTAGATGAGGTAGCTACTGCCATCAAACAGATGAAACATAACAAAGCCACAGAGCATGATGGAATCCCAACCGAGGTGTATAAAGCAGAAGTACCTCTTCTTGCCATCCATCTCCACTCTCTCCGGGAGAATATATGGGAAAAGGAGGAAATCCCCCAAGATCTTAAAGAAACCTCGATCGTCAATATTTATAAGATTAAGGGGGACTGGTTAGACTGTGGAAACTACCACGGGATCTCACTGCTGTCTGTAGTTGGCAAGAGTATCGCCCGAGTCCTCCTAAACAGACTTCTTCCTGAGGCGGAAAACTTCCTGCCAGAATCTCAATGTGGTTTTAGACATCACGTGGCACCACTGACATGATCTTTTCTGCTCTTCAAATGCAAAAAAAATGCAGAGAATAGCGTCGTGACTTGTACATGGCCTTTATTGACCTAAATAAGGCCTTCGACTCAGTCAACAGGGAAGCCCTCTGGTACAAATGAGTCATTTTGGCTGCCAACCAAAATTCATTTCCAATGTGAAGCAACTCTCCGATGCTATGAACGGCAGTGTCCAACACAATGGCACCCAGTCTGAGTTCTTCCCCATCCAAACGGGGATAAAACAAGGATGTGCACTGGCCCCCGACTCTCTTTTCTATCTTCTTGGCTGCCTTTCTTACTCATGCCATTGCCAGTTTAGCCAGCGGGATGGATATCCAGTACCGGATAAAGGAACTTTTCAACATAAGACGACTCCAGGCAGGAAAAAAGGTGTCGGGAACTTCCATCACTGAATTTCAGTATGCAGACGACCTCACACTCGTCGCTCACATTGAACGTGACATGCAGGAGATCCTGAACACCTATGCAGATGCGAACGCACACTTCGGCCTTGAGGTGAATGCACGTAAGACTCAGAATTCCCTTTCATCCTGCCCGAGGTCCAAACACACCTCCACCATCCATCCAGCTTAACGGTACTACTCTCTCTAATGTTACTCACTTCCAATACCTTGCCTCCAACCTGTCCACCATCATGGACATGGATGAAGAGATTCAATATCGGATCGCATGTGCATTTCAAGCCTTTGGCAGACTCCATACCCGTGTCTTCGGCTGTAGGGAGCTGAAATTATTTACAAAGCTGCACGTGTATCGAGCAGTGGTCCTCCCCACCATGCTGTATGTCAGGAGGCACCTCAAGACACTTGAAACCTTTCACCAGCGTAGTCTACGTTCCATCCTCCGAGTTCTCTGGGAAAACAAGAGAACAAATGCCAGTATTCTCGCTGACACAACTACGTTGGACTGGCCATGTTACCCGCATGAACTACAATAGACTGCCAAAGCAGCTAATTTACAGTTTCCTAACGAAGAGCAAACGTAACGCTGGCGAGCAACGGAAAAAGTATCAGGAGAGGCTTAAGACAAACCTGAGAGTGTGTCAAATCTACCCCCTCACCTAGGAAACGATCGCTCCACACCGTAGTGCTTGGAGGAGGATCACACGAGAAAGTGTCAGTACTTTCGAGTTAGCCTGAGGGCATACCGAGGCAGACAAGCGCCAGCAAGACGCTGCCGCCTCCCCTCCCGCACTAGATGTAGCCTTCTACACGTGCAACATCTGTGGACGGCCCTGTCGATCCCGTATCGGCCCCTCGATTCACCTCAAAACTCACCAACGTAGGTGACATCCTTAATAACTCATATCATTGTATCATAGCTGGATGATCGTCATACTCGTTTCTGAGTAACAGCAAAGTAGAAGTAGTAGTGTGTGTGTGAGAGAGTAATTTTAGAAAGTAGTATATTTTGAGCTTGTATGGAAAAGGGACTGATGTAGATAGATAGATAGATAGATAGATTATTCATTAAAATTATCATAAACGTTTACATTGATTAAGCATCTATATAGATAATGCAGGTACAGCATACAGTATACCTAGACAGTGCAGTACAGGCATATAAATGAAGAAGCTAGACAGTGCTCGTACACACACACACTGTACTGTCAACAGCAGAAGTTCGTCGCGAACCATAGTGCATGATATGAGGCAGATAATATGGTAAAACTGTATGGGTATGGTTTGAAATATATGCTTTCAATGGCTACTTATTTAAAATTTAGGATTGTAATTTGCTTAAGAATATATTTATGTGTGCAGTATAACATATTTGATATCAATGAGTAAAATGTGGGAAATAATTTTTTTGAAAAATATATGACATTACGCAAGATGATGATTCATAACTGGGAATCTGATGTATACTGTATTATTATTCTTACTGCTGATGACAACGGGCCATTTTTCATCCTTAATGACACATTCATAATACGGCAATGTCATATACGGGGTATTTCTCAATAACATTATTTTCCCACATTTTACACAATGACACTAATTAAGTTATATACAAGAAATGTATTTTTAGACAATATCCCATCATAAATTTTAAATAACTAACCATTTAAAGCAATCTATCAACTTACCGCATACATTGTTACGAGCTCACTGTCTCATGTCATGCAGCACGTTGATTCTTTTTACTTACTTTTACTTTTGATCCTCTTCGCCACTTGTCGGCTCGTTAGCAGCTTGGGCGGTTGTTCACGTCTCTGTTACGCTCTGTTGGCAAATACTGGGCATCACTGGCTCCTGGATGTATCTGAACCTGCTCCATTGTTGGTCAAGTCTACAGTAGTCTTGAAAGAGTTCACACTCGGTGCCGTCACAATACTCTGGCAGAATTCCAAGAGTTCATAATTCTCACTCCGAAAAAGTTTGCCCTCGCAGTTTTTTTTTTTGGGCTTGTGTCTTCTTTAACCTTGAGCTGAGACCCTTTGTGGAGCAGGCGTCCGCCAGCTCCAGGTATGGACACTCGACTGAGTAGTGTCCTCTGAGATGTATATACACCTCAATTAGGACGAACTTCTGTTGTTGACTGTATATTGTAGGGGCTTATGTCCCGTAAGAATTTCATGTCAATTTTTGACACCATATACCACTTTAAACCTTGGAATCCATAGATTAAGAAAATGAATATGGTGTCATTTTTTTCTTATGGAATTTAAGGTAGTATTTGTCCAGAGAAGAAAGCGAGGAAAAAAATTGCCTGAGAGGCATGACACACTGAGAATCTAAAGTGACAAAAGATCAAAACACAATCATTTGGGTTTTCAATTTAAGTTTATTATATAAAATATCAATATCATAAATAACCCAGTCAGTTACTATAAGTATACAGTATAATATGTGCATAAAGTGGGTATACGTGTATCTGTTAGATCCTGTGTTATGAACAGCCTTTTAGTAATTGTTATCAAACATACGTTATGGCAAGGAAGAAACAGATGTTGCACATGTGGATGGCTCCATCTACTGCTGGAGGGGCGGCGACAGTGTCTTTCCGGACGCTGGTGCTTGTCTGCCTCGGTTTGCAGTCGGGTTAATTCGAAAGTACTGACACCTACTCTTGTAGTGATCCTCCAAGCATTATGGTGTGGAGAGATCGTCTCCAGGAGAGGGGGTCGATTTGGCACTTTTCAGGTTTGCCGGCCAGCATTACGTTTACTATTCGTTAGATGACTGTAAAGTAGCTGCTTTGGCAGCCTACTGTCGTCCATGCGTGTAACATGGCCAGTCCAACGTAGTTGTTCATGGATAATGGTAGCCTCGATGTTCCTACAGTTGGTGTCAGTGAGAAAACTGCCTCCTGTCTCGCTGACATACAGCAAGGTGGGGAGGACCACTGCTCGATATACGTGCAACTTTGTAGATAATTTCAGCTCCCTTCAGCTGCAGACACGGGTACGGAGTTTGCCAAAGGCTTGAGATGCACATCTGATCCGATGTTGAATCTCTTGATCGATGTCCGCGGTGGTTAACTGGTGGGAGCCGAGATACTGAAAGTGGGTAACATTAGAGAGGGTAGTATCATTAAGCTGGATGGATGGTGGAGGTGTGGCTGAACCAGGGCAGGCTGAAAGAGAATCTGAGTCTTACTCACATTCACCTCAAGGCCCCAGTGTGCATACCCATCTGCATAGGTGATCAGAATCTGCTGTAGGTTGCGTTCAGTGTGAGCGACAAGGGTGAGGTCGTCTGCATACTGAAGTTCAGTAATGGAATCCGCCGACACCTTTGTTCCTGAGTGGAGTCGTCTTATATTGAAAAGATCCTTCATCCGGTACTCTATGTCCACCCCGCCGGCTAAATTGGCACTAGCACGAGTGAGGAAGGCAGCCAAAAAAATGGAAAAGAGAATTGACGCCAGTATACAATCTTGTTTTATCCCCGTTTGGATGGGGAAGAATTCAAACTGGGTGCCAGTGCGCAGGACACTGCCATTCATGCTGTCATGGTGTTGCCTCACAATAAAGATGAATTTTAGTGGGCAGCCAAACCGGCTGAAGGTCCGCCATAGGGCTTCCCTATTGAACAAGTCAAAGGCCTTGGTATGGTCGATAAAGGCCATGTACAGGTCACGACGCTGTTCTCTGTACTTTTCCTGTATCTGGCGGGCAGCAAAGATCATGTCAATGGTGTCACGTGGTGGACTAAAGCCACATTGAAATTCTGGGAGGAAGTTTTCTGCCTCATGTAGTAGTCTGTTTAGGAGAACCCGGGCGATAATCGTAGTTGCCACAGTCTGAACAGTCTCCCCTGTTCCTATAAATATTAATGATGAGGCGTCTTTAAGATCCCGGGGGATTTCCTCCTTTTCCCATATATTCTCCAGGAGAGAGTGGAGGCTGCTAGTAAGCAGAGGTCCTCCTGCTTTACATATCTCTGCTGGGATTCCATCAGGCCCTGAGGCTTTGCTATTTTTCATCTGTTTGATGGCAGTAGCTATCTCACCCAGGGAAAGAAGATAGCTGAGATGGGTCTGCTCTGGGTGCTGGGGGACCTGCTGCATAGCCAGGACATCCACATCAGTGTTTCGGTTGTACAGTGAATGGCAGTCCTCTTTCTAGCGCTGATGGATGCCTTCTTCGTCTTTAATTAGGGAGTTACCACCGGATGAGCAGAGGAGGATTGCGCCATGAGTGATTGGCCCATAAAATGTTTTAGTGGAATTGAAAAATTCGCGCATCTTGTGTTGATCTGCAAGTTTTTGCGTTTCACATGCTTTATTTTTAAACCAGTAGTTCTTTAGTTTACGAAGTTTGCGATGGGCTGCTGGTTTCTTTTTGGGGAAGGTCCTAGACTGAGGGTTGTTACGCCAGTCAGTTAAAGCAGCACGTTTATCATCGACGAATACATTGATTTCCAGGTCATTTTCATCAAACCAATTCTGGTGTATTCATTCGACCTGGCCAAGAGTCTATCTGTCATTACCGTGTCGAGAATACTCCATTCGGCGCTGGGATTTGGGTTGTTTATCAGCCCATGTTCGAGCTGCTCTCTGAAATCATGTGCTACCACTGGATCCTCCAGACGCTTCGTGTTAAAACTTCTTCTGCAGATTTGTTGCCTCGCCATTTTGGGGCGACGTGAAGTGAGAGCTTGGCTCTAACAAGCCGATGATCAGTGTGGCAGTGGTCTGAGCCACGCATTGCTCAGGTGATGAGGACATTTCGGCGATCTCTTTCTCAGACAATGCTGTAGTCAGTGAGATGCCAGTGTTTGGATCTTGGGTGGTGCCATGAACCTTTGAACTTGTTGGCCTGCCTAAACAAAGTATTGGTGATAATGAGGTTATGTGCAGCACACTTGCTGAGGTGGAGTCGGCCGTGGGGAATTACACTTGCCTAGTTCATTTTCCCCTATGATTCCCTACCAAATGTCAGTATCTCTACCAACTCTGGCATTGAAGTCACCAAGGAGCACAACCCAATCTCCTCCAGGGATAGAGGTTAGCACTCTGTCAAGGTCGGCATAAAAGGCCTCCTTTTATTTCATCCTCTGCATCCAGTGTTGGAGCGTATGAACTGTTGAAAAAGGCATGACGTGAGTGATTCAGTGGGACTTTGAGGGTCAAGAGGTGCTTGTTGATGCCAATACTCATTTCAGTTAGCCTGTGTAGGATGTGTTGGCGGATGGCAAAGCCAACTCCATAAATGCAGTTTCTCCTCACAACAGGCTTACCCTCCCAGAAGACGGTAACTAAACGCGGTTCTTTCAGGACGTGCATTTGAGTCAGTATCCAGAAGGGTCCTGACATTCCATGCAGCGACCATAAAAGGTTGTATAGTTTTTTGTTTTTGTTTTTTATCTGTGATTATAATTGTGTTTTCGACCACATAAGGATGACCTTACTGGGTGCGGTTGCCCAGTCAGGTTCGTTCTTTGGGCAGACTATGTTTAGGGCACCTTTTCCAGCCCCCTCCCCATGTGGGGTGAGCAGAGTGGCTCCTCGAATGGGCTGCTCAGTCGAATAGACAGGACCGGATTGCACTGCTGCCTAGATCCCAGTTCATAAACGACCATCTTATCTGTGCCGCCCATTTGCAGAGTTGTGACTAGAGATTCTCGGCAGTCATCTCTGCCTGTCCCCGTCGCCACTCGGCCGTCCCCATAGAACTTTTGGGGTATAAGGGTTTGATGATGATGAAGAGTATGATGAGCTGGATAATGGCTGTGCATGAGTTGATCTATGTGGTGAGGCAGGAGCGCAGACTGCAACCACACATTTTGGCTCTCCCTTTTCCTGATCCAGTGGTGCAAGTGTTGCAGTGACTGGGGAGAAGGAGAGTTGCAATGGACTGCTGATAGCCCAGTTTGTTGGGTTTTGCCTTAGTAGCCTATCCATCATGCATTGCCTTCTTCCACCGGTGTAGTCGTTGGGTTCCCATGCTGGTCACCTCTTCTGCCTATACCGCCGTTGGGGTGGAGCTCTGTAAGTAAGTTTGCCTGATGCGGGGCTCCACCGGAGATTTTTCGGTCGGGGTTTACTCCCGTAGCCTTATACCTACCAAGGCTAATCCGCAAGGCAGCGGGGCAATGGTTGGTAGACGCCAGGACGTGTCCACATGCCAGTGGGTCTATGCGCCGTCCCTCTGGGGCCCACTGCTACTCCGAGATCCCCTGGTGATCTAGCCTGAGTTCACGAGGCACCCGGTTAACTTGTGTTGCCACACAGAGGCACAACGAGTCTTGGTGGTGAAGAGGCTGTGTACTGGTAGTGGAGGACTTATGCAAGTTGCTTCCTTGTTCGCCACGAGGGCTAGCCAGCGGCAGTAGCTGAGAGCCCGAGGAAGCAAGCAGTGCTTGCACCTTAACAGTAACATAGTGCTGCCACACTAGACGCATTACACCACCCTGTATGCACACGCACACACACACACACACACACACACACACACACACACACACACACACACACAACCGTACATATGATGTCACCAGACACTGGTGTCTTTGTTCTAGGCATATCAAAGCAGCCTCAACATGAAGAAAATGCAAGTATGATAACAGGAACTGGTAAGCGATGACACATTGTTTCTTTCAAATCCATATGATGTTATTGGGCAGAGAGCCTCCCAGGTTTCCATGCCTCCACAGGATCTGACTGTACAGGAAAATTTGCTGGAGCACTTTGATGAAATATATCACAAAGGTCCTAAATGCATTCACGATGCTGAGTCGACCAAATACCCCATTGCCCCTCCTGTAGTTGTTCTCAACAGGGTCCACTTGGACCCCCGGGGGAGGAATTTTCAAGTCCAAGGGGAGGAATTTTGGCCAGGGGAGGAATTGGGGAGGATTATGTATAGTTCTCTGTGCGATGGCTCTCGAAAGGCAAATGTCTGGAAAGGTTCAGTGTTCCTTCCGACACCTTGTTAGAATTTGGTGGGGACCGTGATGACTATCATCTTTTTTAAATCCAGTGAATCCAAGACCATTATTTCACATCTTGCGGATATTTGTGGCAAATTGAACGCTTTATATAAGGAACTGCATGATGAACAAAAGACTCTCATTGACTGCAAAACCAAAATCTGTGGTTTTTTAAACAAAGTGAACTTTTGCAGAACCCAGATCATGAAGAATAATCTGTCCCAATTGACGCATCTCAGCAAATGTGAACCATCGGATGCTGTCCTCCGAATCATCTCTGAACATCTTTATAACCTGCATGTTGAGTTGAACGACAGATTTACCAATCTCAAACAATTGAACTTTCCCTCTTGGATTACTCAGCCATTTCTTTTTAACTGCGAAAATAATAAGTGTCTTTTTTTTTTCTTTTCTTTTTTACGGGGATTAGCCCACCCGAGCACGGGTCACTGACCCACACCAGGGCCTGGGGGGCAAAAATGTAATTATAGTAATAATTCATATTAAATCAAATTAATAATAAAAATACAAAAATTGATAAAATAATAACAACAACAACAGCAACAACAACAACAACAACAACAACAACAACAACAATAACAATAATAACAATAATAACAATAATAACAATACTAACAATAATAATAATAATAATAATAATAATAATAATAATAATAATAATAATAATAATAATAATAATAATAATAATAATAATAATAATAATAACAACACTGTAATAATAATAATAAATAACCATAAGGAAATACAAAATGGAAAGAAAATTCAATAGTGAAAAGCAATATACTATGTATGTTGTGTTGTCAAAGTAAGAGAAACAATTGAAACCCTGCAATTGTGTGTAAATGAGGCAGAAAGTTAGAGATGAACAACCTGGGACTTGGTCACAATTTTCGTGATGCCATATGGAAGGAGGGTCTACCATTAGACAACACATTAAGCTTTCATTATCTTCCCAGGGGGTAGTACCACCCTGTTTGATAGCTGCCTCCTACCTACTACCCTCATCAGATCGACGAGTTGATGGACTTACAAAACGATGACAGCGTGAAACCGATCCATACCTCAAAAACAAAAACAAATTATGTGGCTGGATCCCCAAGTTAGTGTCAAACACACACACACAAAAAAAAAATAGCTACGGAAGCCCAGCAAGTACTTCTGCTATTTCCGACCACATAGCTTGTGACTTTTATACATATGATGTATAATATTATAAACTAATAATAATATAAAATGGATGCTATAGGCTTTTCAGATAATGGTATTATGTATATGTTTAATTTCTAGTATTTGTCTTAAGCAACCATTTTTACTGACTGCATCCTCTTCTTTGCCAGAGACAGGATGGTATATAATATATGAGCAGCCATGTTTGTAACACACTTGAGATATTATAACAGCATTTATAATATATTTTGTTAAATCGTGATCATATAATACTACATTTTCAAAAGTTATTAGTTATGTATTTAGTTACTTAGGACTTAATAGTAATACGTTTGTGGTTGATTACGCCGCTCTTTGATAAAACTTCTTTGATGGCATAAAATTTATAATAAACCGGGCAGAAAAAAAATGACACCATAGTTTTTCTTTATCTACAGGAGTAATATGATGTATGGTGTCAAAAATTAGCATTAAATTATTACCAACAGTAGATGGTACAAACAATGTATAGTTGTGGACAAAAAGAATTTAGCAGGCATGGGGGAGGGAAGGAGGGAGGTGGTGTATGAGAAGGTAGGGGTAGGTGGAGATTTGTTTTGTCGTATAGAAGTCGAAATAAAAAATCTATAATTGTCTTTCTAGACATTTTTTTTTTTGCTTAATTATGAGGCAGGGGCAGCTTATACTCCCTCCCTGCCGAATTCTTCTTATACACAAATGTACCTAAACAATGCTGGTATGTACCTATACTTGACATTGATTGATAATAAAGTATAAGAGTTAATACGGATTGATATTTCTTAATCCTCTTTTGGTTGATTCAGACGACCAATGGGTAGGATTCGAGGACGAGAGGAGTCTCCGGATCAAGATGGAGTTCATCATCAGCAGTGGGTACGGCGGCGCCATGACGTGGGCCATCGACATGGATGACTTCCAGGGGACGTGTGGCACTGTGAACCCTCTCATTGCTATCCTGCACGACTACATGAAGGACTACGTGGTGCCTACGCCAGCCCCCACTACTACCACAGCCAAGGTCACCTATTGGAAGCCCTGGAATCCCAGCGCCACCACCCCAATGGCCCCGACGGCAGCACCAACAGCTGTCACTGCAGTAGAACCAGCAGCCACTGCAACAGCACCGCCACCAGTGGCCACAATAGCGCCACCAGCACAGGCAGGAAAACCACAACCTCCAAGTCCAATAAAGGATGAAATTCAGGCTGCTGACGTTCCGTTAGAAGTGTTTCCCCCCGGAGTCGCTAACAAGATCAACTGTATGTCGACTCAAGAGTACTTCCCCCACCCAGACTGTTCTAAAGTAAGGCTACATCAACATTAAGTTCTGGTCTCAGGATAGTAAATTTCATGTGACCATATATTCTGATGTACACTCTTGATTAATCCACACAAATTTTTCTATATACTGTACATTTAGTCTTGTATTTACTAATATAAATAACTTAACCCTGGACAGTACTACTGGTGTGTGCACGGGGAGCCGAAGCTGTACACATGCATGGAAGGTACCCACTGGGACCAGGCAGAAAAGACCTGCAATTGGCCAGGAGCAGTCGCCAGAAGTAGCTGTTAACTTCTCATATATTACACCAGCACTTCATAACAAGGATTTCTTAAACCCCTGCATCCCCACAGACCTGTGACTGTAAATGGATTTTAATAAACTCTATAGGGCTATGTTTTGATCTCTCCTTCAGCTAGTTTCTCATGAATTATTTAGCGCTTGAATTCTCATGAATCTTTGAGCTATTGGGCTCTTTAGAGCTTCTTTCAGTTAAGTGTTCTTGAGCTTTATTTTTGTTTGGTTCTCTTGAACTCTGCTTAAGTTGAGATCTATTGAATTCATCAGCTCGTGGGTTCTCTTTAGCGCTTTAGTCCTCGAGTTTCTATTTAACTCTCAAGCCATTACATATCTTGAAGTCCTCACATGGTAACTCCTCGTGAGGTCACAGAAATTGGATCTTCTGAGACCTTGAGTTCTATCCTGCATTATAAATGTTAAGCATTCTGTCTCTTTTAGATTCAAAATACATAATAGTCCACAAGGTGTAAAGGTTGTTTCCCAACTCCTAATTAAGGAAACTCGACTTCTTTACCAAGTAGAGTATAATATATTGTGTTATTACAACTACAATCTGAGGATGTATATTTTTTCTTCATATTCTCCCATATACAGTACTCACTGTGAACTGCTTTCATCATTAGCCGTTTAAAAGTCGTTTGTTTTGCATTCAATTAATGTTTAAAGTTTTCCCATCAATTGTGAATAAATTATCTTTGACTTATGAATGTATTGTTTTTTTTATAAATACTGCGAGACATAATGTATGTGAATAATTTTTTGTGTGTGTCTGGTTTCTGTTTATTTATTTATCTATTTATTCTTCATCGGTTTATCACGTTGACTGATATAAGAATTGTTGCCTCACACTTAATATTCTTAAGTTACTTCACTGAATAATAATAATAAAAAAAATATGTAGTCATCATGTCTAGTTGGTTATAAAATGATAGGAGGTATGTAAAATATTTAATTGAAAATGGAAGTAGAGTAATATTGTTGATACCTGTATGCAGAAGAAAATTATGTAGTGGATCCTATATTATTGACCTGACGTGATGTTATGTAAGGTCACCCATTGTTTTTAAGCCTCTCTCAATCCCTGTAAATTCAGTTGCCTGTGAAGGTGTCTTGAATAAAGACGAAAGCTAAGGTGCTCCAGTGTTTCCTTTTTCTTGTTTGGTTTTATTAAGATTTATCTTTTCCACGTTTCCATTGTGGATATCCATGATATATATATATATGCAAGTAAATCACTGTAGGTGCGCGTGATCTAGGTATATGCTGATAACCACCAGGAAAGAAGAAAACACGAAGTTCCCAAGCGCTTTCGTGTAATTCACATGTGAATTACACGAAAGCGCTTGGGAACTTCGTGTTTTCTTCTTTCCTGGTGGTTATCAGCATATATATATATATATATATATATATTTATATATATATATAATCAACGACCTCACCAGCAAGGAATCGAACCCTCGACCTACTGGGTGTGACTAGGGAACGCTTACCGGCTAGGCCACAAGGACACTTATAATCAACGACCTCACCAGCAAGGAATCGAACCCTCGACCTACTGGGTGTGACTAGGGAACGCTTACCGGCTAGGCCACAAGGACACTGTGTCCTTGTGGCCTAGCCGGTAAGCGTTCCCTAGTCACACCCAGTAGGTCGAGGGTTCGATTCCTTGCTGGTGAGGTCGTTGATTATATGTTCAAAGTCCGCGTGTTAAATGGATTAAAAATGAAGTATATATATATATATATATATATATATATGTGCAAGTAAATCACTGTAGGTGCGCGTGATCTAGGTATATGCTGATAACCACAAGGAGAGAAGAAAACACGTGTTCTCTTCTTTTCTTGCGGTTATCAGCATATATACATATATATACACTAGCAGAAATGCCGCCCTCTAGGCGGCTCTTTCGCTAGGCCACGGTGGGACGCCACCCTCCGGGAGGCTCCACATTGTCTCACTGTAGTGCAATAGGGTAGACCACATTTTTGGTTTTGCCATTAGGAGCAAGTATGCACAGGTTTTTGCCAGTTCCCACTCTTGAGCATCGAACATGAGAGAAGCAAGGAAACACCAGGTTTAGGACAACCATCTTTAGGGACTGTCCCAGGCTTTTGTAGATGGTCATGGCAAAGCTCACTTTAACCGGGAACTGAAGTCGCTTGAACTCAAATTGCAGGTCAGTGGTGATGAGAGGTATCCTTGGTATAAACACGTCAATACGTCCTCTCCTTTAGCTTTTCCTGTCAGTATTGTAGCTTCCAGTACATGTGGCATCATGTTCTTCACCACCAGCCTTGTGCCATTGCAGAGCCTTGGTGGTTCAACATTTCTTAAGAGCATTATAGGAATTCCAATCTTGAGAGTGAGGTGGTGAGGAGGCATTCCAGCGGGCTCCAAAGAATTAAGGAATTCTGCAGGGTACTGGTCTGCTTGGTCCTGGTCGATTACCGTAACAACAGACTTGAATGAGGTCTCACTGCCTGGAAGCTGTCTGAGTAGTCATGTTGATTTCAGCCACTGTTTCATTCTTTGGTGCCAAAATTGCGCATTCACGCAGCCATTTGTGATCCTTGTAGTGGTGGATAATGTTTGGGTAGACCATGTAAGTGAGCTTAGTTGAGGACTTTACAACATTTCCACATCCTTGAGGAATGATTATTTGTCCTTCTGAATCAACAGGGAAAGTTCCATTCCCAATCTGTAGTAGAAGGTTTGCAAACCGTCCAGCATCCTGATCTCCTTGTAGATGTACTCTCATGTTTGTGGATAGGGTGAGTGTCTGAACACTTCTCCAAAGGTATGATGCCTTGAGGCACGCATTCAGTTCATCAGCTGGAGTACTTCGAGAAATGACAGGTAGGGTCTGGCGAAAGTCTCCAACAATGACCATTGTAATGCCACCCATGAGCTGGTCATTTTCTCGTATGTCTTGCAAGGTCCTGTCCAATGCTTCAAATGCTAACTTGTGAGACATAGTGCATTCATCCCAGACTATGAGGCTGCATTTTTCTAAGAGTTTTGCCTTTGCCGATCCTTTTTTGATGTTGCACACTGGAGTCTCATTGTGAGCGAGGTTGAGAGGCAGCTTAAAAGTTGAGTGTGCAGTACGTCCTCCTTCTAGTAGTGTTGCGACAATGCCTGAGGATGCCACAGCAAGAGCAATTTTCCCCTGATGACGTAGTTTGGCCAACAGAAGGTTGATCAGGAATGTTTTTCCTGTCCCGCCAGGTGCATCGAGAAAGATCATACCTCCCTGCTTCGCTTGTATCGTTTGCAAGATCTGTTCATAGGCATTTGCTTGATCAGGCACCAGGTGAGGCTCATTTTCTTCAGCAAAATTCACCAGAACTTCAACTCCCTGTTTGCAGCTACTGGTTCTTCTCGGTTTGGGGAAGGCAATCCAAAATCAGTCAGGTTTTTTCTGCATAGCTCCATCACTTTTTCTTCCAGCATGACAGCATGATCAGAGCCCTGTTGAACATGTCATGGATGAACTCAATCTCTTGACCAGGATGTTCTCTTCTTGCTTGATGAAGCAGATCCTCTGAAAGACTTTCTTGGTTGTTTTCCCAGAGCTGGCTTGGGTTGGAAAGTCCACATGTAGCAATCATGATGGCAAACAGGTTCCTCATTCTCACTGGCGATTGAGTAGTTGCTGCCTCTTCTAATGTGTCATTCCAGTGACCATCATCTTCCAGTAGGCCAAGGAGATTGCACGCTTCCTGATAGGATCTGCAGACTTGTCCATTCACTGCCTTGAGTGCTGCATATGATGTTGGGCCACGGATGTGGTGCAAAAGTAGTCTCAAATAATAGCATTCAAAGTTGTTGGGGTGAACCGTGTAGACACGTCCCAAAGTATTGCCTGACTTTATCCCTGGATATCGTTCAACATCGGATCCTTGAGCTCTTCTCTGGAACTTTTTCATTGAAGCCTGCCATATGTAGAACTTGGGTAGGTCAACATACAGGAGGATTTGCGCAAACTCATCTTTCTGTGAAAGCTTGAAGAATACAGTGAGGGTCATATCAGCAGGATATGCCATTTGATTTTGGAGGGACTCTTTTGTGAAGTATACTCTTTGTCCATTTTCCAGGTGAACAGCCAGCGACTCTCTTTTTTTTATTTATATAGAGACGCTCTTTCGGTTATTAATATAGATGGCCATGGCAAGGAATAGATTTACTAAAGTAGGATGTAAGGACATTGATTTTGAGGGCTGTGAAATATCGTACGTTTGGCATACCTCGTTAGAATGGACTACCTACCTACCTACCTTGTTAGAATGGACAGCCTAGAAAAGTTAGAGATCAAAGAAAATTAAGCTGTAATGAGAGAGAGCATAAGGATAAAATTACCTATAATACATGGGATGGGATATGACTTTTCAACCTCTGTGTAGTGTAATGGATGGAGGTTAGATGCAGAGAAAAGTAAGCCATAATGAAAGAGAACCTAAGGATCAAAATAGCTATAAATCATAGGAGGGAATACGACTTTTCTACGTGTGTTCGTCTGGGCTGACCGTTAGTTTCTCTCTCTTTCTCTCGTTCTCTCAGGCGTGTCGGGTCCTGTAGGGTTGGGTGTGTCGGATGTGGTTGGTTGGAGTTTTTTTTTGAGATCTCCACATGACACTTGCTATCCATGCCTAGTTTGGTCCAGTTCGGTAAAGTAGTTTCCGAGATTCTCGTGCGGACACACAAACAGACAGACAGACAGACAGACAGACCTTTTATATATATATATATATATATATATATATATATATATATATATATATATATATATATATATATATTGTAATCGCTCATAGGAGCGATTGTGGCAGCACAGGACAATAAGACCCTCTACATTGAGGAGATGAATATAATTCGGTCAAAATCTGTTAAAAACATCTTACCTGTAAGTGCTGCTGATACATCAGGACACACAGTTTGGACAATATGATCATGTACTGTACATAACCATAATTAGTAAAGTCGTTTAGTGTTCTCGGAAGATTCAACAGTTCACAATCTCGCTCACGTTTTACGGGTCTAGAGTAAGACCAACGAGGACAAATGTCCTGCAGGAGAAAAGTTGGCTGAAGAGAATCAAGATTTTGCCTCTACAGGAGAAGGCGATAGTCTGCCCTCAGGCTGTCTCATGAGCAGCTGTGAGCCATCAGACCGCTTAGTCAGCTATCTTAGTTGTAAGCAATCTCTTCACAAACACATTTTGCTGGCGCGCACAATTGTGCATGGCGGTAACACTCCCCCTGTAGGGCTTCATTCGAAATCACGGCCTACCATTAAATTCACTCTCTCCGATCCCTTCCAACAGGCAGTTTCGTCGCTGGGTGTATTAACACTGAGTCCTTCATCTTCACTTTGACACTTCTCACCAGGCCATCTTCCCTCGGTAGTGCCTCCAGTACTCTCCCTAGCATCCACTGACTCCTGGGGAAGGGTTGTCCAGAGATGATTACGATATTCCCAGCTCGGAGATTGCAGTGATTTTGGAAGAATTTTTGTCGCTGACGTAGTGTCGGGAGATATTCCTTTACCCACCTCTTCCAAAACTGGTCCGAGATGAATAGGGTGTGACCGTTGCCCTCCAAAAATAAAAAAAATGGTCCTACAATGCTGTTCAAAGTTTTAGTGCTCTGTATTTATGTCGGAAACACCCCTGTAAATTTTCTTGGAGATCCGTGCATGTTTGAGCTAGCACCGTCGACTTTACAAAATAACAAGGAATATTATTATCTAATGAACAAATTTAGTGGAATTTCTTTTATTAGACTTATAAGATATACAAACACTAAGCAAATGATCGATCATATCAATTTTAATACCCCAAAACACTATTATAGATTAGTACGAAATACAATAATCCCAATAATTGCATTTCTAGGTTCAAGACCCATTTCTCTCAACTGGCGTACAATGAAAAAAAGAAATACTACTACCCCGCAATGCCTGGAGTGTTTGAGGAGCGCCAGCAGGAGATGGCTGACTTCTTCCGTGAATCTCTAGCCCAACCATTAACACATGGCGACTACAAGGAGCTGGTAGAGCTTTGTCTGCTGCTTGTAACTAAAGGATCCAAGCCAGTGAACTTCACGATGGTCTACCCCGGTGCACTTCACAAAGCAAGGTGGATGGCTAAACTACTCCATACCCTCAAGATTGTTCTTTTGTCAGGCCAGATCAAAGAGCAGTTTCCCAAAGCCGAGGTTGTGACTAAAAGTCAAATCAGCAAGTTAGAACGGTTTGCTGTGTTCACAGTCGCTGTTTATGTCCCATGATGATTTGTTTGCCCCATTCCAGCAAGTGTGCCACTGAATGACTTGAATTTGGTCAAAACCTTGGTTGAATTTGCCCCATATGATGCCACAATAGTTGACAAAGCACATGTGGCACTCGGTAGACACACTTGGTACCTAACTGAGGAGTTGGCCCCACTGGCTTTGTTCTCGTCCCAAGTACAAGAAAGGACAAAAGAGGAGATGAGGAAGGCCCTTCTTTGCCATGAAGGCACTGAAGTTACTAAGAGAGTGGGGCTCATTCATGGGGGCTATGGAAAGCCATATCTTCCCCCTGCCCCAGAAAGTGGCACTGCCCTAGTGGACCTAATTGGGCCTGACTCAAGCCGGTTCTTTACCATTTTAGGCATGCCCTATCAGTTTATCCACAGTCCAGCCAGTGAATGGGCGGATCATGACGACTACCTGAACATGAAACGGGATGTGGACAAGCTTCAGGTCGTCAATGAGGCTGCAGAGCGTGGTGTAAAACTTTGCCATGACTTTCTTAATGTTGCCAGGGATGAAGAGCTCTTTCAAGAAGTCCTTCACGTAGTTGAAAATGACAGACTTCGAGTTCCTAATCAGCGCAAACGATCATCTGTTTTCGAACAGAAATCATGGTTTCTTGCTCTAGAGAAATAATACCTTGTGAATATAGATAAAACCCCTTAATGTACCATGAGAGAATAAGAATGATTAACTTTTAATTAAGACAGGCAAATGATCTGTGTTAATATCCCTTATGATGGTTTTGTAATCTCATATATAGGCGCGTATGCCGTATAAGCAAAATCGCTATTTTTTTCAAATTGCTGGTGCTCACTCAAATATGCATGAATCTTCCAAAAATTGCACGTGGGTATTTTTTATGTCAATATGCAACACCAAAATTTTGAACAGCATTGTAGGACAAAGTTGGGGCAACTGTCACACCCTAGCGTTGAATTGGGCATGCTTCCAACTGTCAGACCGAATACGCTTGGGAGGTCCCCTGCGGCAGGTGAATCTTGCCAGGGCGTCGACGAACGAGGCGGTATCAAGTGAGGTAAGGACTTCTCGGTGTATGGCTCTGGTGGTCAGGCAGATAAACAAGCATCCCCATCTCTTCACCTGGGGTCGTCCTTGTTTAACCACAAAAGGGCCGAAGCAATCAATTCCGGTGTAGGTGAACGGCCGGCCTCCTGGGCGCACTCGATTTTCTGGCAGGTCGGCTTGGAGTTGAGGGGTAGGCGATCTAGTAATTTGAGGCACTTAGGTATCCAGTACGTCTCGCGTATTGCAGCAAGAGTGCGTTCTCGTTCTGAGTGTCCAGCTCTAGTTGAGTGTACCTCTTTCACGATGAGCTCCGTGATCCTGTTGTCCCTCAGCAACAGTATGGGAATCTTCTGCTCTGGGTGAAGAGCGGCGTGTTTCAGTACGCCGCCTGCTCTGATCAAGCCGTCTGTGTCTAGGTGAGGTTCCAGCCGACTCACATCGCTACCTCTCACGGGTTGTCCCCGTTGCAACATTCCTAGTTCTCGAGGGAACCCCTTCCTTTGCATAAATCTAAAGACGGCTAATTTCGCATCTACCAATTCACTGACCTTGAGCCGATTTTCTCGGTGATGTTTGTACTTTCGCTTCCCAAGCCGACATTCTATAAACCTTCTAATCCACGCTAAGCTCTTCAGAGGTTGATGCCACGAGGAGGACCTGGCCCATAGCTTATTGAGGATACCCTCTCCCCTGGTCAGCGCTCTTCGTCAGCATCGTGGTTTCCTTCTTCACCTCTGGGTTCTCCGTCTGTGAGGTCTTGAATCCTCATTGGATTCTTTGGCCAACTGTCTTTTTCCAACATGAGGAAAGCAGGTCCCCGAATCCACCTGCCCTCCTCGTTGAGCTCTGCACCATGTAGTCCACGACTAGCGTCGTCGGCTGGGTTCAGTGTCGACATCACGTGGCGCCATTGTTCTGCATTGGAGTCCTCATGCATCGTTGCCACTGATTGGCCACGAAGGAATGGAAGCGTCTTTCGGTGTTCTGTATGTACTTTTGGAACTGCCTTACTGTCTGTCCAGAACACTGATCTGTCTATTAGTAATTCAAGTTCTCGCCGTAGTTGCTTGTCTGCCTTGGCAGCCAGTACTGCCGCGCAGAGCTCGAGTCGAGGTATGGTCTGCTTTTTCAGAGGGGCTACCTTGGCCTTGTCACTCACGAGGGAGATAATGGAGATAAAATGGCAATGGTTTGCCATGGGAAGGGAAAGAAGAGGAAAGATAGAAGGAAAGTTATGAAACGGGAAGTAAAGTAGAAGAAAATAAAAGCAGGTGGGCTATCCACTTAGCTGAGACGATTTGATTGGCTGTGGTGATGGCAGCACTTTTTTTTTTTTTTTTTAGGTTAAGGTGGGGAATGGATGGAAGGCATGCTGGGGCTCAAGGCACAGCCAGACATGAGGGATAGAGAAGTCACAACATATAGTAGTGGGGGGGAAAGGTTGGAAAAGAAGTTTAATGAGTTAAACAGAGGGGGACGACACCCCTTGTTATACATATTACAGAGTACTTGTTGGCTAACTAAGCTAACCTAGGATTTAGGATGAGGTTGCACAATGGTTACTTTAGTAGACAATGACTAGATTGATTTTACAATTACAAGTTTATTAAAATCTTATACTGTATTACGTTATGGACTCACTAGATTGTGACTTGTTAAATGTGAGCTAATATCATCTAAGTTTTAATCTAAGGTGGATCACTGTAGCGGACACAGATGGATCGCAGGTTGGGTTGTTGTAGTGAGGGCAGACTCCGGGGCCACCAGGCATAGGGTCGCCCTCCGTTGATGTCTTCCCCGCATAGGTGGTCTTGGCTGTGAGGGTCGTCCAGAAGCTTGTCCCAAACCTTCTTCCCGAGGCGATGTAACCTGACGTTGAGGGCCTCTGTTTTATTTCTTAAGTGGATGGTTTCCACTGTCTCCTGGTAGGGTGGCGCTTGGCCACTGGCTGACCTCAAGCACTTGTTTTGGAAGTTCTGTAGTTGTTGTAGTCTAGTCTTCCCGAGTGTGACGAGTGGTATATGTGGGTACTCCAACACAGGCCTCACCAGCGCCTTGTACAGGTGAACTTGTATCTTCTCAGACATCAATTTAAAACGTTTTAATTTGGCTGCGGCGACTTTGGCTTTATTTAGTCTGTCCTTCACGTGGGGAATGATGCCCGTCCGAGAAATGATGAGGCCGAGCAGCCTGCCTTGTTTGGAGTACTCAATCTCTTCGTCGTCGATCATCAATGGGGCCGGCTTGAATTTGGCTATGGGTATGACCTCGAATTTTGTTTTGTTTGTTTTTATTTTCCATTTATTTTCATACTCCGAGATCTCCTCTAATGCCCGAGCAGTGAGTCGCGCCATCCTTGCTGTGGACCTTCCTGGGCAGGTGACGATCTGTGTTACATCGTCGGCATACATGACGTACTCGCTGCCGACAATTGGGGGTGGCAGGTCAGCCGTGTAGAGCGTGTAAAGGGTTGGTGAAAGACTAGAGCCCTGAGGCACGCCGCTCGAGAGTGAGAATTCTTCTCCAAAATGTTCTTGCATCTTGATTTTGGCTCTGCGGTCCGTAATGAAGCTGCACAGCAGGCGCGTCAGGTTTTCGGGTAGCCCAAGTTGAATGATCTTATACTGCAGCCCTGCGTGCCAAACTTTGTCAAATGCCGTGCTGACGTCTCTCAGTATTATGTTGCACTGCAGGCGGCCAGTCATAGCATTGGCGATCTGCTCGTAGGCCTGGGCTATGGCGGTGGATGTGCCTCGGTACTGGCGGAAGCTGAACTGGCGGGGATTATGCACGTCTTCTTCCTCTTGATACAGCCGCAATCGCTTGTTTACTATTTTTTCGAAGATTTTGGCAGGTACCTCTAGCAGCGATAATGGTCGAAAGTTTTTGACTTTGTTTGGAGGCTTCCCTGCTTTTGGTATGAGGCGAATAACGGCAATTTTGAACATCTTAGGGAAGTATCCAGAGAAGAGGCAGGTGTTGCATATATGAGCAAGCCTCTCTATCATGTTGTCGGGGAGTTGAGCCAGGATCTTCTTGTTAATTTGGCTTTGCCCAAGTGATTTGTTTTTAAACCATTTTATGACGGCTGACACATCTACAGGAACCATACGCTCCGTCAGGTAGCTTTCGTCCACCAGTCTAGTGAAGTCAGTCCGTGGGAGCTGCTGGAGCAGGTGCTGATGGTCCTGCAACTGACCTAAGATGTCCTCCTCAAACTCCCTGTCGAAGCCCTCGTTTTCCTGTTCAACTAATGGTAAAGATCGTCCGTAAATATCGCCGATGTAATTGTTCTTGGTTTTCCTCCTCGAATATTTTCACGTTGTTTTGGTCGAGCAGGAAAGGGACCGTGCTAGAGGTGGAACCCATCAGTCGCTTGATCCCTTTCCAGAATGCAGCAGAATCGTGGTAATTGTTGGCTGCCTCCCACACCAAGGCGGCCCACTTTTGTTCATGTAGACGTTTGCTCTCGTGCTGGATATCCGTCTGTAGCTCTCGGTACCAGTCTCTCAGCTCCTGCGTCCACCCCCGGATACTGGCTAACTGTCTCATGTGATCGTACTGGACACTGAGCTGCCTCAGCTGGTGACTAGTGTGAGAATGGGGAATGGTCCTGTGAGTGGTGGTCGGAATGTTGTTGTCCATCTCCGTCTTCACATCCGTGTACCATTGTTCGACCGCGTCGTCGATATCATTGGGGCTGGCTTCTTTCAGGTTTCTCCCCAGCTTGAGACTGAGAGACTCCTTGAAGGAGTCCCAGTCTGCCCGTTTGAGGTTTGACCTGGTGTTGGCGGGGATCATAATGGGATTGGACGAGAGCGTCACGACGACAGGCAGGTAGGTGATCGCTGGTACTGATGGGTCCGGCGATAACATGCCTGTTCAGGACGGCCTCGTTGTTAGAGAGGATTATATCGGGTGTTGTGGCACTGGCACGTCTGATCAATGTCGGGAAATCTGGCCCGAGGTGTTGCAGTTTTCCCCTTCTGATGTTGTCATACAGTGCCACACCGACGTTGTTCTCACTACCGTGTCCGAGTATGGCGTGGCGCGCATTTAAGTCCCCTATGATGTATGTTAGTTTTCTGTGGCGTAGCAACTGGTTGAGGTCTTGTTCGGATAAGTAAGGACGTCTGGGAGGTAGGTACATTTTGCATATGATAACAGGTCCCCTAGCTGTCTCACACATGCACTCCCAGAACTGAATCCTCGAAGTCTGGCAACACTCTGTGACTCAGCCGTAACCTGATGGCCACAGCGACACCATCGTTTAGCTCACCCGTCATGTTCCTCTGGTATACAGTGTAGCCAAAAATTTCAGCTTACTTTCGTCCTTTATGCCAGTACTGTTGAACAGAATAATGTCTGGGTCTAATTGATAGTATAAGTTAGACAGTTCATTACGTCCATTAAGGGACCAGTATAGGACATTATGTTGGACAATTTTCATCCTGCTAACGACTGCCATTTCGGAGACTGTAGCTTGGGGGCGTCGCTTGAAGTGTTTGCTCGGCTTCTGCCATTTCTAGGGGGACGGAACTTCTTAGCAGAACCTTCGGACATCTGCTTGTCAGTTAATGGCGGGCCCTCGAACTTCTCGTTACCCGTGTACAGGAAGGTGTTCAGGTCCTGGGCCTGCATGTCGAAGTAATCTACTGACGCAGCTCGAGGTCTTGTTCCTTTGTGGAGTAAGTCGCCATCATCTGGTCGCAACCATTGACTGTGGTTTCAGCCCGATGGTCACTGTCGTCGCTGGGAGTACATGTATTGGGGTCACAGAGATTTACGGTGTCGTTGGAGCTGTGATCCCAGAGGGACTGACTGGCCACGTCGGGGCTACGGTTATACTGACTTTTGCCTAAGTCAGGGAGGTCATGGTCTATTTCTGGCATGGGTTGAGGTCGTCGATAAGTAGTTGAGTGGGTTACTGCCTTCAGGATTTCTTTTGAAGGGACTTTGTCGCTTTTTTCAACAGGTACAATGTTGTTCCTGGTTAGTGTCTCGTTGAAGTGTTTCGAGAATGAAACTGGATGAACCATGTTCATGTGATGGGCATGCAGGTAAAACAAGTATATAGTGGTGGCTTTGGACTCATCCAGTTGTGGAGAGGAGACGCTCCTCCACTGCGTCCCTCATGGCGACCAGTGACTCAGTAAATGCCTGTTTTATTGAGTCCTTGATGGGTCTTATCTCTGATTGCAGGGCTTCCATGGTCTCGTTGACATAGTTGAGTTTTTGGGAGTCTGCTTGAGTTTCTTTCAGAGCGTCTTTTAGGGTTTGGCTGTAAGCCATGATCGTCGACTGAGTGGTCCTTTCTATGGTGTTAGAAATTTCCTGGTTTCTTTTTGTTTGGCTATTTCGGTCAGTTTCTTCTCTGTTTCTTGAGTCACCTGTTTCCTGACCAGGCAGGTGGCAGAGAAGGTCCTGTGGCCACCCTCGCAGACGACACACTTTTTATGGTGCTACGGCAGTCTTTGTAGAAGTGCTGATCAGATGAACACTCAGAGCATATGACCTCCTGCAGGGGGCAGTTCTTGGTCATGTGGTCATTGTATTTGTAGCACTTCATACATTGTTGGATGGGCGTATACTTTTCATTTTCTATTTGGTGTAATGAGATGAAAGTGCCATATGCATAGAGCCCCTTCTCCTTCATTCTTTTTGCATCCGTTGTGTAAACAAAGCGAACCTTGATTATATTATGGGCATACATAGAATACACCTCCACAACCTTGACATTGTCTTGCTTTTCTATTTCATCTCCTATTTCTTCTGCTTTCTTTTCCACTACATCTTTGTCTAACTTCTTACATACAAAGGTGAGCTTGGCGCCGTATTCCCGTGGGACAATGACCTCGTAACCGTTAGTTTTCATTTTGTCCATGGCACTAAACTTAAGTAGTTTATCAGCATCTTCATCTGTTTCTGTGAGGATGATGTAGCCATCTCTCAGATCCACAAGCCTATTTATTCTCACCCTTAGGTCGCTCAATAGCCTTTTTAGCCCTATCCGAGACCCCTGGGTCGGGGTTCCGGAGATCTTCACTCTCACTTTGGCCATAGTCAGTAACGTACATGAAAATCCTACCTAATCTGTCCACCTCAGCTAAGCCCCATGGATGCCGCTCCTTCTGTCCGCTTGCTGGGAGAGCAAAGACGGATCTAGGGGTAGGGTGAACAGACAATCCCCTGACGGGGGCCTAGCCATGCCCTAACACCTAACAGTGACAGGTTATGAAGCACTGCCGAATCCCTAACA
This sequence comes from Homarus gammarus, assembly GCA_958450375.1. Classification (NCBI taxonomy): domain Eukaryota; kingdom Metazoa; phylum Arthropoda; class Malacostraca; order Decapoda; family Nephropidae; genus Homarus; species Homarus gammarus. The sequence continues at coordinate 425,144 of CAUDMG010000725.1, read as the reverse complement.
GAAAATGTTGCCACCCTTACTGTCTCGACTCAGCAGCCCTCTGAGGGCCCCCCCTCGTGGCTCTGCCCGCAGGGTTCGCGTGTTACCAAACAGCAGGGACTCTAGGCGAAAGGATAGGATAGGGAAGAAGCGCAGTGTACAAGAATAATAATATCCATGTACAACTACAAGATAGAGCAGCCAAAGCAAACCCAACGTGAAAAACAGGGCCGATAGTCGTAACAGTCAGCAATTTGAACTGAGCAGGGAGCACGTCCGCTCACTATGAAGGTTGGGTGCGCTCTGATGGCCTCACCAAGAGCCTCAAGAGGTCGCCCGGGCTCAAAGGGGACAGGGGGGTGGGGGGGGGGTCTAAGCTAGCTAGCAAGGAGATATTTGTTACTGTGTTAGTTGGAGAGGTCTACTTGGTCCTTGTGTAACTAGTAGAACATTCTCATCTTTTATTTTTAATATTATGGTCGAAAATAAGGTGTGACTTGGCATCAAGAAGTTATTTATGCTGTGGTGTATCATGGGTCTGGCTCTAGGGTGAGTGTTAGTGTTGGTCAAAAGGAGGTGTAGATGAGGATGTGTTAATTGTTTATTGTTTATGTATAGATATGTAAATACCAAGATATGTGAACACGCCTGACGGCAAGCCTCTGTTACCATTATTGTACCATTTATTCACATGTCTGTATTACTATATATTATTATAGCATGTCTGATATCTATGCTTATGTCTAATGCCTATGTCTACTTACTATGTCCCGATGTACTATGTCTGTACCGTGCTAGTCAAGTAACTAGAAGATCTCATTTATTGTCCTAGTAATGTCTAGCAACTCTCCCTGCCTAGCTAGCTAACTTGGTGTTTGTCCCTGTTTTGTACCGGTTGGTTATCCTACCAAGTCTTGTACTACTTATGGAATATATTTACTGCTCGTGCTCTGGAGTTTGAAGAACCTTGTCTCGGATTACATCCCACCACATGGCGCAGTTTGAGTAGCTCCAACACAACAGTTGACAAGTCTCAAGAGCCGGCCTCGTCTGTTTCCCGCTCCTCCTCTGTTTCCCTGGATTTAAAGTGCTTTGTGACCTTGTGAAGTGCCCTAAGTGAAGTGCAGTGCAGTGCCTTTTATGTCTGTTTTGCTATGTTTCTGGGGCCTTACAGGTAGCAGAAACCCTTTTAGCCCAGTTTTCAAGAGAGCACTTCAGGCATACATCCTCCGTTTACGCCGGCCCGCAAGCCACTGCCCCCCCTTCGACTGAGTCATCACAGGCATCTCGCCCGGGCGTGCGGAGGAATACAGAGCCCAGTAACACCGCCTTCAGCCTCCTCCACTCAACTTCACAAATATTACAGTCAAAACTCTTTTACTTGCCCGCCAGTTCCTGCACTTAAGCAAGTACATTGATGAAAACATAGCACTTCACCTTATTCTCCTTGTCTTTCCCATCGCAACCATACCAAACACGAGATGTCTGACTACGACGATTTGCTGGGGAATTCAAATGAGGATTATGAGGAAGACTAAGCCTCACACGCCGGGCGCGCCAAATTCAAAGGATGGGAGCCAGGATATACGTCAGTTAATTCACCTTCTACAAGTTTCCCAAGAGAAGGAAGCCCAAAGACGTCAATTAGAGGAGGAAAAACGGCGTCAAGAGGAATTGTCAAGACAGTCAGAGGAATCAGCTTATCGTCTTCAACTCCAGCAACAACACTAAGCTGATAACCGTAAATTCCTGGAACTATTGGAATTGCTGGTAGCGAGGACGACTTCACCAGCTGCCACAACCAATTCGTCAGCTTCAGCCTGGTCATCTACCCTTCAGACAACGCCTCCTCACACGTCACCTATCCCTCTTGCGTATGCCTCAGTGCCTTCTCAACCACCTGCTCCAGTCTCAACTCTTGTCGACCTCTTCATGCCTCCTCCATTACCTGCCGTCTCGAGTACACCCCTGCACAGCAAGTCTTCAGTTCCCAGCCCCCCACCTCTTCAATCTGATGCAGCATATCAAGTATACCGTAAATGGCGACGTAGTTTCGAAGATTTGCTATTATGTCTGACCTCAACCGAATGCCCCTTCATAAACAACTCATCCAATTAAGATCGTGCATCTCCCTCGATGTTCAACGCCTCCTAGAGCACACGCTAGCCATTCCCCCTGACTCCCCCATGTCAGTGACAGAGGTTTTAAACGCCTTGCAGAGTCATTTCCGAGGCCTCCAGAATGAAGCTTTGCGTCGTAGGGAACTGCTATCCTGCAAACAAGCTTCTGGGGAATCATTCTCAGACTTCTACGCACGACTTAAGGACCTAGCAGCCGAGGTGGACCTATGTACAGGCGATCCTGTAACCTGTGCTGAGATCCAGCTCAAGATGATCTTGCTGATGGGTGTACGTGACGAGGACCTGCTTCAGAAACTCCTCACCCTCGACGCCGCCTCTTCCCTCACCGACTTCGTCACCTGTTGCAGGTCGTATGAGGCTACAAGAGAGGCTGCCTCAGCTATACACTCATTGCCGTCTCAAGTTCACGCCGTCTCCACCTACAAGAGGAATGAACGTCAGATGCAGACGGCGTCCTCTCCACAGCCCCCGTCACAGTCACCAGTTTCTTCTCCCGAATCCTGCAGAAACTGTCAGCGCCAGCACGGTCCAGGAAAGTGCCCTGCAGCTCATAGTAAATGTCGAAACTGCGGGTTTCAAGGCCATTGGGCCCACACAACTCGATGTCCTGCCAACAAGGTCACATGCAACGGTTGCAACAAGCAAGGACACTTCGCCAAGTGTTGCAGGTCCACCAAAAAGCCTCCATCTCCAGGTCAAAACGTCTCTTCACAGCCCGACAGAACGTCCACACCACCGTCTCCCAAGAACAACAAAGGATGCCGACGCGTGGATGATGCCTCGAGTGACAGGTCCCCCAAGCCCGTCAATGTTCGTCTGTCCTACGGTGCCAACTCTTCCAACCTCCTAATGATACCTGACACGGGCGCGGACATCACGGTGATTGGACCAACACACCTGGACGCCCTCAACATTCCCAGGAGTAACCTGTCACCCACAGCTATGAAAGACGTGCTCCCAGCGAACGGGTCCCCGATGTCTCCAGCTTTGGGTTGCTTCAAGGCAACATTAGAGCTCGGTCCCAAGTCTTGCCTTGCCACAGTCCACGTCCATGAGGGCATCCAAACCCCTCTCTTGTCATGTGGCCATTGTCAGGACTTGGCCATCGTCTCATCCGAGTTCCCAAAGCCCATCCTCACCGTGACACACCTCAACAGGTGTGCAGAGATACCTGTTTCAGCCATGACCACGCCTGCTGCCACCCGGGAGTTTTTTCTTCGTCAGTTCAGCGACGTCCTTGTCTCCTAGTCCGACCTCCAGAAGACGCCGCTCAAGAAGATGACAGGCCCCGCGATGAGAATCCACCTCAAGCCTGGCGCTACGCCTTTCGCCACCCACACACCCAGACCTATCCCCTTTGCCCTACGGGACAAGGTGAAGGCGGAGCTCGATTCTCTGGTGCAGCAGGGGATCATCAGACACGCCGGTGAGGAGCCCTCCGAGTGGTGCCACCCTATGGTCTTGGCACCCAAGCCTTTAGGTGTTCGCATCACAGTGGACCTCACCCATCTCAACTCGCAGGTCTCCCGTCCCGCCCATCCATCGCCTATGCCCATTTAAGCAGTCCGCAGCGTCACCCCGTCTGCAAAGTTCTTTACCACGGCGGATGCACTACATGGGTACTGGCAAGTCGACCTGGCGGAAGAAGATCGCCACCTCACTACATTCATCAAGCCCCACGGCCGCTTCCAACACTGCCGCGGACCCATGGGCTTCGCAGCAACGGGGGATGCGTACTGCCTCCGTGGGGATATGACTCTGCAGGGTGTCACCAACTGCATGAAGGTGGTAGATGACATCCTGCTCTTCGACGATGATCTCCCGGCCCACTTGAACCGAGTTCATCTGATGCTCACAAGATGTCGTGCGCATGGTATCACCCTGAACAAAGATAAATTTGTGGTCGCCGCCTCCCAAGTTCACTACTGAGGCTATAACATCTCGCCAGAGGGGATCTCAGCTGATGAGGAGAAGGTCAAGGCCATCAGGGACTTCCCTACTCCAGCGAACGTGGCCGACCTTCGCTCGTTTATGGGCCTGGTAAATCAGCTGGCCGACTTCTCCCCTGAAATCGCCACCTCAGCACAACCTCTACGCCCCCTCATGAGCCCCAAGCGCTCTTTCCTCTGGACTCCTGACCCCGACCTAGCGTTCAGGAATGTTAAGAAGGCGTTGCTGTCACCACCAGTCTTGGCACCCTTCGACCCGTCCTTACCAGTGGTCCTCCAGACAGACGCCTCCCGTCTATACAGCCTCGGATATGCTCTCCTTCAAGATCACGGCCAGGGTAGATTGCGCTTAGTTCAGTGTGGCTCCAGGTTTTTGACCGACACGGAGACCAGATACGCCACCATCGAACTAGAGATGCTGGCAGTCACCTGGGATATGGCCAAGTGCCGCCTTTACCTGTTCGGCCTTGGGCATTTCACCCTCATGACGGACCATCGCCCGCTCATACCCATCCTCAATCACTACACGTTGGACGCCATCGAAAATCCTCGCCTCCAACGTCTCAAAGAGAAGACGGCCCCTTACGTCTTCACGGCTGTGTGGCGCGCCGGTAAGCTTCTGTGCATACCAGACGGCCTCTCCCGAGCCCCTGCTAGTCGCCCCACACCTGAAGATGAAGTCGACTGTACCACGGCCGCGGCTCACGTTCGGTCTTTAGTGACACATACAGCCACTTCTCTTGCTGACAAGACGACGACGACGCCCTCCATCGAAGACGACAGGACTCTCCAGGAGCTTCGCATCGCCGCCGCTCAAGACCAGGCATACGTCCAACTCCTCGACTACATCTCCGCTGGATTCCCCACCAACCGCTACGACATTCACGCCTCCGCCCTCCCCTTCTGGAAGCTAAGGGATAGCCTCCATGCGGACGGAGAGCTGGTGTTGTACGGCCCCAGTATCGTCGTTCCCACTGCCCTATGCCGACGCACCTCATCCCGCCTCCATGACAGCCACCGCGGTGTTGAAGCCACCAGGCACAGAGCCCGTCAGACCGTCTTCTGGCCTGGTATTGACGCCGATATTAAGAGCACGGTGGAGGCCTGTGAGCCTTGCCAGCAACTCCAGCCCAGCCAGCAACAAGAGCCGTACCTGTGCAATGACCTCCCGAAGCGGCCCTTTGAGTCCGTGTCCGCCGACTTCTTTCAAGTGGCCGGAAAGTCTTTCCTGGTGGTCGCCGACAGGCTCTCTGGATGGCCCGTGGTGGTTCCCTGTGATCGGGACACCACCTCTTCCAGGGTCAACGGGTGTTCTGTTGCTTCTTCCGGGAAGTCGGAGTGCCTCTCCGCCTCCGAACCGACGGTGGGCCCCCATTCAATAGCCACGAGTTCAAGAGCTTCGCCGAACGCTGGGGCGTCCACCACATCGTCACCTCACCTCATTACCCGCAGGCGAATGGCCACGCCGAGGCAGTGGTAAAGTCCGCAAAATACCTCATCCTCAAGACAGCACCGATGGGGAACCTGGACTGCGAGGAGTTCGACAGGGGCCTACTGGAACTCCGTAACACCCCTACCTCTGCCGGACGCTCTCCTGCCCAGGTGTTGTATGGCCGCCCCCTTCGTACTTGTGTGCCTGCCCACCCCCAGTCCTTCTTAGATGAATGGCAGATCAAGGCGGACGAGTGTGACCGCCGTGAGGCTGCCCGGATGGCCCAAGTGACAAGCCACTATGACGCCCACGCCCGCCCCCTTCCTAGGTTGACTGTCGGCCAGCAAGTACGAATCCAGGACCCGACGTCACACCGCTGGGACAAGGTCGGGGTCATCATGGGCCGTGGCGAGTCCCGTTCGTACCAAGTCCGCCTCCCCAGTGGTCGTGTGTGGTGGCGAAACAGATGCCATCTCCGCCCAGTGCCATCCTCTAGTGACGAACCTTCCTCCCCGTCCCCTGTGCCCCCTTGCCCAAACCACGAGCGAAGGTCGTCAGTTGATCCTCCCATTGTCCCTCGCCGCTCCCCCCGACTCATGGAAAAAGAGTCCGTAGCCGCTCGAGATTGCACTACGAGCGTAAAGGGGGGGGAGAGATGTATAGATATGTAAATACCAAGATATGTGAACACGCCTGACGGCAAGACTCTGTTACCATTCATTGTACCATTTATTCACATGTCTGTATTACTATATATTATTATAGCATGTCTGATATCTATGCTTATGTCTAATGCCAATGTCTACTTACTATGTCCCGATGTACTATGTCTGTACCGCGCTAGTCAAGTAACTAGAAGATCTCATTTATTGTCCTAATAATGTCTAGCAACTCTCCCTGCCTAGCTAGCTAACTTCTCTCAGATCAGCTCAGGCCTGGCGACGGCAAAGAGTCCTTGGTGTTTGTCCCTGTTTTGTACCGGTTGGTTATCCTACCAAGTCTTGTACTACTTATGGAATATATTTACTGGGCGTGCTCTTGAGTTTGAAGAACCTTGTCTCGGATTACATCCCACCACAGTTTAGTGCACAGTAGTTCTGGCTCTTGAGGGTTATAGAGAAGGCTTTTAGGCCACCAGTTGTGTGATCTTGTGGTGTCTTCTGTTTTTAGTTGAGTATATATTTCGTCTTCCATGACTTCTAGTTTGTAACCATACTCCCTGTGCTTGTCTGTATGTTCTTATGCGTTTAATGGCAAAATGTTGTATTTTTCGTGAAGCTCTTTTATTTTGGTTGTGTATGGGGGACGATGTTTGGAGGGTATTCAAGATGGGGACGGACTAGTGCTTTAAATACGTGTAGTTGTATTTTCTCTTCCATTTTACCGAATCTTCTTAGTTTTGCAAGCTGTATTTGGGCTAGTCTATTACGTTCTGTTAGGTGTTTATTTATTCCTGTTCTTGTTATTGTTAGCCTCAGTATTTTTCCTTCGTTTGTGTATTGTATTTCTTCATTGTTTACTGTGATTGGTGCTGGGTTTATCCTTGAAATGTGTATCATTTTCAGTTTCTGTGTATTAGTTTTTATTTTCCATTTCTTCTCGTAATTATTGATTTGTATTATGGCGCGAGCTGTTTTTAATGCCAACATCTGTTTGGCCTTGCCTGGATGGCGGATGATCTGGGTGACATCAACAGCATATGCAATGTGAAGGTTCCAAGTGTTCCCTGAAGAAGGCAGTGATGGGTAGGGAAACACCGGGTAACACTGAAGTCCATTTATTAACGGATAGGAGAGATACAAGTAGTGAGCAGCGTGCGCATGAAGTGCCATGCACGACCCACGGAGTCAGACTGAGGCTGCATTGCCATATGGCAGCCTCGGGGCAATGTTGCCACATAACACATGCATTGTTGCCACATAATCACACACATAGATGCTACTTGGCACAGTAGCTTATATACAAGGTTGCTACTCGGCACAGTAGCTTAGATACATAACCTACATCTCCCTCCCCCCCCCTCACGCTCATAGTCTTTGTCTTGAGCGGACTTCTTAGTCCTAAGTCGCTCCGAGCGTTGAGGTGCACTGTGGGGCGGATCCTCGTGAGGTGTAGGGGACTCGTCCTCGGTCAGGGGGCCAACAGCAGGGGGTGGGACTGGCCGGAGGAAGCGGCGGTTCCTCCACCAGACGCGGCCCCTCGGCATCCTGACCTTGTAGTCCCGCGACTGGCCGACGCCCATCACTATGCCCACCTTGTCCCAACGTGTCGTCGTCGGGTCCTGGACACGGATAAGGACACCAATCTCCAGCGGCTGAAGAGGGCAGGCACGGTCGTCATACCTAGCCTTGGCGTTCTGGGCACGTGTAGTGGCGTGGCAGTCGCAGCTCTCGGCTCTGGTTTGCCACTCCTTCGCAAGGGCGGAGAGGGTGACCATACAGGATCTGGGCAGGGGAGCGTCCTGTGTGGGTGGGAGTATTACGTAACTCCAGGAGTCCTTTGTCAAACGCCTTATAGTCAATGTTACCTGCAGGGGCCACCTTGAGGATGAGGTGCTTGACTGTCTTGACCGCAGCCTCAGCGTGGCCGGTTGACTGTGGGTAGTGGGGTATTGACACGATGTGGCGGACTCCCCAACGCTCCAGGAATCCTGTGAAGTCCCGGCTGGTGAACTGTGGCCCGCCGTCCGTCCGCAGACGTACGAGGACGCCCAGGTCACGAAAGAGGTGCCGGAAGTGGTGAATGGTGGCCGCGGACGTCGTGTCCGAGCCACAGATTACCACCACAGGCCAGCCAGAGAGTCGGTCAGCGGCAACTAGGAAATGTTTCCCAACTGTGCTGAAGAAATCAGCAGACACGGACTCGAAGGGTCTGGTGGGTTCGTCGTCACACAAGAGGGGCTCCTGCTGTTGACTGGGCTGCATGATCTGGCACGGCTCACAGGCACAGACCGTATTGACGATAGCCGCGTCAATGCCGGGCCAGTACACAGCCTGCCTTGCGCGGCTCTTGGTGGCCCCTGCTCCACGATGACTGTCGTGTAAGCGGGCCAGAACGCGACGACGCAGAGCTGCAGGGACGACCACACGGACACCGTACAGGACGAGGTCCCCATCTGCGTAGAGGTCCTCACATATCTTCCAATACGGGCGTAGGGCGTTGTGGAAGTCAAAACGGTCACTAGGGAACCCAGTCCTCACACTCTCCAAGAGCTGAGTGTAGGAGGGGTCGTCACGTGCCGCGGTCCGTAGCTCCTCAAGGGCCAGATCGCTGTCGGATGGCGACACTGAGGCCTGGGTGCTGGCGAGGGACTGTACGGCCTGCAAAGTGACGATGTTGCTGATGGAAAAACCGGCCTCTGTGCTGAGCATCTCGTCTTCAGGTGTCGGGCGGCTGACTGGGGAGCGGGAGAGGGCATACGGGATGCAAAACTCCTTACCTGCGCGCCAAACCGCGGTGAAGACGAAGGCCAAAATCTTCTCCTTCAGGCGCTGGAGGCAGGGATTCTCGATGACGTCCAGCGAATAGTGGTTAAGAATGGGGACCAAGGGCCTGTGGTCTGTGATGAGGTCGAAGTGCTGTAGGCCAATCAAGTAAAACTTACACTTCGATAAGGCCCATACCACTGCCAGCAGCTCCAGCTCGATGGTAGCTTAGCGAGACTCAGCATCGGTGAGGAAGCGAGAGCCACACTGTACGAGCCGGTACTTTCCTCTACCGTGATCCTGGAGAAGGGCGTAACCAACCCCGTACAGGCGCGAGGCGTCTGTCTGGAGGACAGTGGGGAGCGCTGGGTCGAAAGTAGTGAGGATAGGTGGACTTGACAGGGCCTCCTTTACCTTATGAAAGGCGAGGTCGTGGTCAGGGGTCCACGTGAAAGTCCTCTTGGGGCTCATCAGGGGTGGAGAGGCCCAGCAGCGGCGGAGACGTCAGGATAAAATTCTGCCAGCTGGTTCACCAGGCCCATGAAAGACCTGAGATCCGTAAGATTGGCAGGTTTTGCAAAGTCCGCTATGGCATGAACTTTCTCCGGGTCCACAGCAATGCCATCCCTTGAGAGTGGGTAGCTGCAGAGAGACACTGCAGGTGCAGCCAAGACGAACTTCGCGGCATTCAGAGTGATGCCGTCCGTCCTACACCTGGTCAGTACCTCGTCGATGCGGTGAAGATGCATCAGGTGGTCCTCATCATAGAGGAGGATGTCATCCACTACCTTCACGCAGTTGGTCACGCCTTGAAGTGCCATGTCACCACGGAGACAGAAGGCGTCCCCTGTAGCAGCAAATCCCATAGGGCCACGGCAGTAGCGGAAGCGTCCGTAAGGCATGATGAAAGTGGTCAGTGGCTGATCCTCCTTCTTCAGTGGGATCTGCCAGTAACCACAGAGGGCGTCCATTGTCGAAAAGTGCCGTACCTTCGGGTCCACACTATGTATAGGTGCAAAAGGTGTGGGTGAAGGGTGGGCGGGACGGGACACCTGGCTGTTAAGCCTAGACAAGTCGGTAGTAATCCGCACTCCACCGTTAGTCTTAGCCACAGCGACTAGAGGGTGGCATCAAGGGGAATGGTCATCACCAACGGGTACGATGACACCCTGGGCCACCATGGAATCCAGTTCCTTCTTGACTGAATCCCTGAAGGCGAGAGGGATCAACCGGGGAGTGTGTATGGCAAACGGCCGCGCATCTTCCCGCAGGTGTATCCTCATAGGCGGACCCGCCATAGCCTTCAGTGGCGCGGTCTGTAGGGCCTCCTTCGTCACCAGCACTTCCGAGTACTTCTTCAGGAAGTAGGTCCTTGCCGCTGAAGGAGATGTCTCGCTGTGAAGAGGAAGCCATGACTTGAATGGAGGCGGGGCGGGAGTGGACGCGGGTTCTGGGCAGCTCTGTGCGGCAGCGACAGGCGCGTCGCTCGTTGATTCACGCACCCTGCTGGCGGTGTACCGAGCAGCTGGGATCTGCTCAGGAAAGTCTCTGGGCACCACGCCTAACTCCTTGCAGTGCTCCCACGACAACAAGGGTGTAGCGAGAGTAGGCTGCATGTCTATCCATCCGTGACACGACCTGTCGCCATAGGTGATCTCGGCTTGAAAGGAGCCCACAGCGTCTGGCATCTGGGAACCGTCCGCATTGTAGTACAGCAGCTGCGGCAGTGGTCCCAGGTCGCGTTTGGTGAGGCCCAGTTTCTGGAGGTGCTTCAGGCCTATCACCGTAGCATCAGCGCCGGTGTCCGGTATCACCTCAAAGTGACCCGACGCATCACCGTGTGTGACGGTGACACGGATGGTAGGGGAAGGGTAGCCCTGGGGCGTGAGGTCGATTCCACCCTCCTGATGTGACTACAGCTGCTGCTTGGGGCTGCGTGGGCCATCTGAAGGGGGTTGCGTGCGAGCCACCCCGAGGGAAGTGCGCTGCTTTCCTCCTCGTCTTGGGCTTTTGGACTTGGGTTGGCGGCAGCACTTGTCGTAGTGTCCATAGCGACCGCAGGCCTGACACTTGTGGCCTCATGCAGGGCACCTCTCTGTGTAAGACCAGTGGCCCTTACGGTCACATCCACGACACAGTGCGTCGGCGGCCGGGTATGCCTTGGGGCCATGCTGCTTTCCACAGCTGCCACAGGAAGCGCTAGGCGGAGGCGTGGAAGAACATGCGGCAGCCTTCATGTTGTTGGCCGTCTTCTTACCCTTCTTGTACCGTGAGATAGCTCTCACAGCAGGTGGGGCCCGTAAGGCAGAGGTGGCGGACTTGGTGGCCTATTATGACTGACATTCAGTAACTACCACCTGGAGTGTGGAGGAAGCGTCCAGGGGGATGAGTGGCTGCACCAACTCTTCTTGCCTGACACCTGTCAAGATCCGGTGCTTGATCCAGGCTTCCTCACATTCCTGGCTGTGTGCCTTGCAGACGTCGATCTCCTCCGACAAACTGTTTAAACGTACAAAAAAGTCGTCAAAGGATTTATTCTCCGCCTGCTTGCAGCTGGTGAAGGCGAGGCGACGCAAAGCCTCGTTATTCCGACCTTTAACATGCTCCTGTAAAAGGTCGAGCACATCTGTCACTGAAGACGTAGAATCGGGAGGCACTTGCAACGTGTGCTCCAAAACTCTCTGGGTCTCCAGCGACAAACACATCCGCAGTTGGACGAGCTGTTTGGTTGGAGGCATGCTGTCAAGGTCCACCATCGTGGAGTAATCTGTCCACCTCCGCCTCCACTCACGAAAAAGCTGAAACGTGACGTCTGGTGAGAGGGTGGGTGGGGGTTGAACAGGTGCCTTGTGAGCTGTTGGAGTAGCAAAAGTACCTGGAAGACGCTGGTGTGGTGGAGGAGGGAGGGTACTGGAGCCTTGGTGCGCTCTACCTGCGAGTGAAGGTGGGTGGGTTAGCGCTAGGGTCGCCAATATTGCATCAAAGCGCGCCTTTTCCTCCTCTCTTCGTATCTCCTCCGTCTGAAATTCCATCTCTCTGCATCTCTTGTCCCTGTCGTCGATCTACCTCAGAATTGTGGCAATGTCCGTCGCTGGAGGTGGAGGATGAGAGGCAGTGGGCGCAGAAGCTCCATCTGCTCCCGGTAGAGGGGAAGGTGGGGAGTTGTGTCTCCCATCTTGACATTGTCCCTTCTTACTGCCCATCTTAGTATGCTTGAACTGCGCTGTTTAGTATATAAAGTGGTGCCTCATCAGCTCGAACCACATATATATGACGTAAAAAGCACAGAAATAAGGCATAGAGTCCACTGTTCTGTCGGTGAGTGCGTGCGTGTGTGCGTGTTTGTGTGTGTCGGGTAGAGCGGCCAAGGAGGTAAGAACGTTAGTGTCTCTCCGGATGTCACACGAGAAGGGTGTACGCCTGCGTGCTCCGTGGGTACCACAAAAAACAGGCCAATGCTCAACTCTCAGCTCTAGACACACTAATACACTCACACTAACACTGCCACCATCACTAAAACGCACTGTGACGGCGCAACACTGCACGTCGCGGCGAAACAATGCAACACAACACAGCACACTAGAGTCAACACGCACATCACCGGCAGACGTAACTATCGGCATTGTTCACAACACTTGTAAGTCCACAAATCCTACTCACTGCGCCATGAAGGTTCCAAGTGTTCCCTGAAGAAGGCAGTGATGGGTAGGGAAACACAGGATAACACTGAAGTCCATTTATTAACGGATAGGAGAGATACAAGTAGTGAGCAGCATGCGCATGAAGTGCCATGCATGACCCACTGAGTCAGACTGAGGCTGCATTGCCATATGGCAGCCTCGGGGCAATTTTGCCACATAACACGTGCATTGTTGTCACGTAATTACATACATAGATGCAACTCGGCACAGTAGCTTATATACAAGGTTGCTACTCGGCACAGTAGCTTAGATACATAACCTACACAATGTATTCACCGTGAACTGGTGGTGGCATGTCTGAAGCGTAGATTGTGTACAGAGTTGGGGATAAGTTACTTCCCTGTGGTACTCTACTATAAAGTCTGAAGCTTGGGCCTTTTTAATTGCCTATTATAATGTGTGCTTCTCTATGGTCTAAGAAATTACAAAGAAGAGAGGTGAAGTTGCTAGGGAATTCTTGATTGGTTATTTTATATTTAAGTCCTAGGTGCCAGACCTTATCGAACGCTTTTGCCACATCCCTTAAAACTATGTTGCACTGTTCTTTATTAGGCAATGCGTTTGCTATACTTACATATATAAAGGCTATGGCTGTGTTTGTTCCTCTGTGTTTACTAAATCCGTGTTGTGTAGGGTTGTGTTTGTATTCGAGTTCCAGGTGTGTTCTTAATCGATGGTTAATTATTTTTTCTCAAAATTTTCCCGCAGTTTCTAACAGAAAGATTGGTCTGTAGTTTGCTACTGCTGTGGGGGCTTTTCCTGGTTTTGGTATCAGTCTGATAACACTGGTCAACAGCCAAAATGGTTCACATATGAGATCATGCTCACACAACTAATTTCATATTGCTGAATTTGAATCTGATATTTGTTTTGTTCTATCAGACCAGGTTTTATAAATATATCAATAGGTACAAATATTTAATATTCCATCACGTGTCGTGCAAAAGATGAGATTATCTCATGTGACTGTGCTTTCATGACTAATTTCATATTAATGAATATTAATTGGATGTTTCATTCTACCATCAGACCTACTTTCTTAAAGAATAAAAAAAATAGTAAATATAGTAACATTATCGCGTCATGCAAGATACAATTTTAAATTTATCACAGATAAGCTCATAAAAAATTGTACCAAAAAACATAAGTTCAAATCCTTTATAATGACAAAATATGAAGTTCTAAAAGTGCTTCTAAACTTTACTCTTTCTCTTGTACAGCTTGCTCTCTTCTCGTTGCAGTGTCCAGCAATAGTCGCCCATCATGTTAGGACTGAATTGTCCCTGATATCTGCTCTCCATTATGGCGGTATCTTGAGGAAATCTTTCGCCGTGTTCATCACTAACATCTCCAAGGTTACCTGGGAAAAATTCAATATGAGAGTGGAAAAAATGCACTTTCAAGGACATCCTTGTTCCCAATGCATGATAATTCTGAAGCATGGTTGTTACGATTTCTTTGTAGTTGTCAGCACGATAGTTTCCAAGAAAATTCTTGGACACATTGACAAATGATTCCCATGCTTTTTTCTCCAGTGGGTTCAATGTTTTGGTGAATTCGCTATCATTAACTAGTATATAAATTTGTGGTCCATTCAAGACACCTGCTTTCAACTTGGCTTCGGAAACCACACCACCTAGTTTCTGAGATAAGTATAGAGTCCCAGCACCGAATTGATCCATAGCTTTGATGAAATTTTTAGCCAAACCGAGCTTTCGATGCAATGGAGGCAAAAATATCTTTTCTGGATCTAAAAGCGGATTGTGAGCACAGTTAAACCTTCCAGGCGCATCTCTTGGTCTTGTCGGCCAATCCTTTCTCACATAGTGCTCTGCATCAGCTCTGCTGTTCCACAAGCACAAAAAGCACTTTCTGTGCTTTGTGTAGCCACTCTGAAGGCCCAGTAGTAAACTGATGACTTTGAGATCGCCACATATCTTCCACTGGTGTTTCTCATACTCTATAGCGGCCAACAGAATTTTCATTGTTTCATAGCTCTCAGTCAGTTTTGTTGCGTGTGCTATTGGGACAGATGGAAGCCGATTGCCATTGTGTAAAAGAACAGCTTTCAGAGAGTCTTTTCCTGAGTCTATAAACAGCCTCCAATCCTCTGTCTTGTATGTTTCAGACTTGCAGAGTTGTTGCATGAGAGATACTACGTCCTCGCAATAACAAAGGTTGTTTGCCATCTTGAAAAATGCAGACAGCTGTCTATGTCGGTAACGCGCTGTAGTGATATGCACTCCATCTTCTAGCAGGTTACTCTGTTTAGTCTGGATCCCAAAACTTCAGCCTTTTCTTTTGACAAGTTTAGGTCCCTGATGAGATCATGAAGCGCTTCTTGAGTAAATAGTTTAGGCTTGGTATTTTCAGAGTCATCCTGGTAGTCGTTTTCCATTGAGGTAGAGGTAGAATCGGAATCACTCAATTCTTGTTCAGTCGGTGGATTTGGGACTGGAAGTTCAGCACTGTGCGGTACTGGTCGGATTGCAGAAGCAATATTGGGGTACTGTACCTTGCCTCGTGTCTTGATTTTTATTCCCTTAATATTTGTGAGACAGAAGTAGCAGTCACTACTGTGGTCTTTAGGTTCACGCCATATCATTGGTACAGCAAACGGCATTCCTGAACTTCGTTTACCACACATCCACTCGCTCAGGTGGTTAACACAAGACTTACAGGCTACATGAGGTGCCCATTTCTTGTCTTGGCCACCCAAATGACATTTGAAGTAACTTTTGTAGTTCAGTCGAACAGCTTTTGTGATTGGTTTCTTGAGGCTACCAGGAGTGAAGGCACCACATATGTAGCAAAAACTGTCAACACCGTTCACACACTTGCGACGTTCCATGTTTTGTTAATTTCAGAGTAATTACAAATCATGCAGGTGTATATATGCAATATCATGAATCAGCAAACTGAAACAAACAAAAAAGCACAAATCAGGACAAAATAATTGCATAACTGGAGCCAATGAGCATACAAATTACTGTATAATAGCATGGTACACTAAATATATAGATATGCTGGTTCTGGAAAACTGAGCCTGATACAGCTATACGAATGTCATAATTGAGTTCAGCACATACAATTACACTAGAATCAGACTGTTTTGATCCAGAACCATGAGAATTTTTTTTTTTATGTTGACCAGTGTATTGCTGTCTTAAATTTCTTTGGGTAGTGGCCTGAAGCTAGGGATGCATTGAATATATTTCTTAGTAGAAGTACCGTGTTGTTTGGTAATTGCTGTAAAATGAGTTTATTTATTTTACTGACTCCAGGAGCCTTGTTCTTAAAACTGTTGATTGTTCTTACTATTTCGTCCACTGTGATTGGTTTGGTTAGTGGGGACATGTCATCCAGTGTATTCAGATCGATCGTGAGGATCATGCAGATGTTTAAGTTTTCTTCGTTGGTTATTTGAAAGATCTTACTCCAGAACAGGGCCGGATTCAGGAGTGGGCAAAGTGGGCAGCTGCCCAGGGCCTTCCACAATCTGGGGGCCTCCACATATTACAATATTTTATTTATTTGTTTATTCATTTGGATTATTTTTATTTTCATTCCTTAAAATTCATGTTTATCTATTCCATCACGTAAAACTATGTTCAGCAAGAAGCGTGATAGAAATTAGGCTAGCTACTTGAAATTCATGAATACCTGGTTTTCCTATGAACGGTATATTTTTAATGAATGCTATTGTTTGTGCTGCTAATAATATATTTAGAATTCCACAAACATATATTGATTGAAATGAGCTACATGGAATAACGAAATTGAGATTAAAAAAAAAATAAAATTCATTAGCACTTCCATTACGAATACCATCAGGGCACTATGTTTGTTGACAGTCGGTGGGAGGGGTTTGGGTCGTGTAGTATCTGCACATCGGTTGTCATGTGTCTGTCGATTAAAGAGGAGACTTGCGTCGCCCATGATTCGTGAACTTCCCACGAGTAGACATAAACATGCTTATGAGAAGAAGGGAAGGGAAATGTCAGAAACTGGAGATTATTCACAGACACGCAAGCGTCAACGTAATGTACGACTCAATCCATTAGATTTTGGACGATCAGAAGAAGCAGCCCTCTCACAGTCAGAAAAATTTCTGGTTCAGAATTTCCTTCCAGCAATTGATCAGTTCCTGAGTTCACTGGATCAATGGTTAAAGGCCTATGAGGAAACCTGTTCACTTTTCGGGTTCTTGTCTAAACTGGAGTCAATGAATTGCGACGAAATTGAAGCAACTGCAGCAAAATTGGTTGCTGAGTACAAAAATGATTTGGATCAAACACTTGGAGTCGAACTTGTGCAGTTTAAAGCATTCTTCACTCAATTTCTTGAAGACGAAGATGATGAGAAAGGGAGGGCACATTACCTTTACAAGCTGTTGATAGACAAGAAAGTTGTAGATACATTTCCAAATGTTGAAATAATGCTACGGATGTACTTGGTGCTCATGGTCACAAATTGTTCTGGAGAACGTTCTTTCAGAAAAATGAAGTTTATTAAAAACAGACTTCGTACTACAATATGTCATGATAGGCTCAGCCACCTGGCTTTGATGAGTATCGAATATGACATCCTCAGAGAGATTGACTTCGAAAAGTTGATCAAAACTTTGCAGCGGCCAGGTCACGTAAAGTGTCTGGTCTGTAAATAAACGTAATGTTTATTTTCTATTTTGCAATTGATCAATGTTTGTGTTCAATATATCCATTATCCATGGTCGATGGCAGTTATTTTTTTTAAATTCTTGTTTTTTCCAACATGTTCATACTTTTGTTATAATTTTAACAAATTCATTAAATTGTTTATTTGTTTTACTATTGGATGCAAAACTTCAATTTTATTTACAGGTATAGTTGAGTTAATACTTATTCTGAATCTATCTGACCTTGGACTTAAAGAAGCCTATACCTGCATTCTTGGACAGAACCATTATTTGAGTAAAGGTTTATCTGATTAATAATGCAAAGAATCATCTCTCTGTAATAACTAATAATATATTCTTTTCTGTGAAGTCTCTTGAAAATTTTTGACATGTGCGGTAGTAGCTATATCAGGGCTGGTCGACTTGAAACCACATGAATGACTCCAGTCATGTCTCACTTTTGTGTGTGTGTTGGTAATTTGTACACTATCAATAAATATACTGTAGTGGACGTCTCCCCTACAAACTGCGTATGGCATTCCAATGTGCCGCCTTCCCTAGCAACCAACCAGATGTTACCGTATCTTAGCAACGAAACTATTCACCGGCGACTTTCTGGGTTTTCCCAACATGACTCATAGCGGCTGCTGCTGGGTATATAAGCTCTGTCTCTCCATTGAGATTGATTCTGACCATTCTTCTTGAACTAGCAACACCTCCTCCTCCGACGCTGCCTGGCTCCCTTCGCTCCTCCCCTCCTGCCTGGCGGTCCTCCCTCCCGCCAGCGAGCATGGCGACCCACCAGCTGTCCTTCTCTGAGCTTCCTCACCAACCAACTCTCATTCTGGCCCATCTTCCTGAACACGCAACACCTCCTCCCAGCACGCTCCTAGCTGTCCAGCATTCATTCAACCAGGAGGCCAGCAACAGGCAACATCTTCTCTAACGAAGCTCCTGCACATCTACCTCCTACAACACGCTATTCACCGAACGTCTCTATTGACCAGCTCCCCACCACACGGCACCTCCAGCACCAGACTGTCTATCATATAACTTATATTACACAAGAAAACCACATTAGAGTTTCCTTCCATCCTGAGTGCTAGACAACATTAATATCTCGATACCCTACAATACAGTCAATTAAAAATTTCTCAATGTTCTAATTTCCTCAATATAACTGCATATGGCTTCAAAATTCTCCAAAGAAGTGTTCAAATTTCAAAATTTTCCCGGGGGGCACTGTAAGCCCCCAGGAACTCCCAGATGTTTAGGCTCGCTTCACTCGCCACCCTACCCTCTTGGGTAGTTATAATGAGGGGGGCCTCCATAAAGAGGCTGCCCATTGGCCTCCACAGGTCTAAATCCGGCACTGCTCCAGAAAGATCTAAATTCCGGTTCTTGTTCGTTTGGATCTGTTAATTTGCTGGAGGTTCCCATTAAGTACTTTATTTTCTGCCAGAACTGCTTAGGTGTATGGTAGTTTTCTTCCCTTTCTGAAATCAGCTTCTGCCAGTTCCTGTTTTATGTTTATTTTTAAATGTTTTTTAACTTTTCGTGTATTATGTTGTATAGCCGTCTGTGTTCTGGTGTCCATCCTTGTTGTGTGATTAGTTTAATCAGGTTACTAAATTGTGTCTGTATGATTCTTGATTGGTGTGAGTATTGAGGGTGTGGTAATGTTCGGTGAGTGGTCTTGTGTTCCATGGTCTGGCTAACGTGCTCGTACCATGTGTCCAGTGATTGGTCTATTAGAGAAGTGTGTCTGTTGTGTAATTGCATGGGTTGCGGGTTGTTTAATTCTTGTTTGAAGTTTTCCCAGTTAGCCCGGTTGTAGTTGAATCTTAGCCTGGCCGGGATCTGTATTGGGGCTGTGGAGAGTGTGGCTATGATAGAGAGATGATCACTTGTGGATATTGGGCCGGGTTCGAGTCGCATGTTTAGGTGGTGGTGTTGATTTGTTAAAACGATGTCTGGGTATCCTGTGTGGCCTGCTCCAATGTACGTGGGGAATTCCGGTCCGAGGTGTACTACGTTGCCATGGCTCACTACTGTGTTCAGCACCTGGCCTACTGCCTTGTTGGTGTGGTGTCCTAGTATGCGGTGTCTAGCGTTGAGATCGCCCAGAAAGTATGCAGGTATATTCCTCCTCATCAATCTGAGCATGTCTGCTATTGGAAAGATAGGTCGTCTTGGAGGGAGGTAGCAAGTGCAGATTATGATTGGACCCGTGGTGCTGTTAATTTCAATTGCCAGAAAGTTTTCTTGAAATGTATTATGGATTTTATGTTTTATACTTCTTTTAATTGCTATGGCTATTCCATCTTGTAACGGATTTTGGCTGGGTTTTTTTTTTGGGGGGGGGGGGGGGGGCCGAGGCGGATTTCTCTGTATTTGGATTGCTCCTTTTCTAGTCTGTTATATTTGGTCAGGATTCTTCCTCCCTTAATTAATGTTTCTATGTTGTGGTCTTCCAGATTCTTATCTGTATATGTATATTTTATTCTTCCTCCCCTTGTAACGGGCCGAGCTTCACCATTTGTACTGGGCGAGTTCTTTCATTTTATATTCCACTTATTCTTTTCTGTTATTATTCTTAAATTCTTTATTTATATATATATACATACCTTATATTCTTGCTTATATTCTTATATAAGTAATTCTGATATTTCTCTACTTATAGTTTCCAAGTCTTTCATTTCTTTTCATGTATAATATTTTATTTTCTAAATTTCAATGTCCTTGCCTTTCTGAAATATATACTCTGTTTTTACTTATATTCTCATACATGGGTTAGTCTGGGGAACCATGTTATTCCTAGGACAACACTTATTATACTTACAAGGGTAGGCTGCCACCACCCAGACTTTTATTAGAATATAACATACTCATGGACGGCTTCTGGGTAGTGTGGTAGATGTGTATAGGCACGTGAGTAAGTATTATTTTCTGGGAACCAATGTTTAGAAGGAATCGAGTGGTGATACTCGTAGATTACTAATTCACTATTTATTAACACAGTGAGTGAATAAGATGTTATTTAAATTCACTCAGACAAGACTGGACCCTTAGGTCTTACTGTACCATTGACAAAACAGATCCGCAATTACTTATTAATTCATTAAACACTTCAAGTACTTATTATATCATTAAACAACTTCAAGTACTTAATACTTCCTGAGACAACTGTTGTATTATTTCTCTGACAAGTAAGATTCAGGAGTTACCACACGCGGTCAGATAACACTGGACCCTCAGGTCGTACTTTTATAAGTAACAAACTACATCTTCAGTTCTTGGCTACAACATTTAACAATCATTATATTATTCCATTGTTACTGCAAGTGGATAATATGACACACTTGACATTATCCCGAATTAAGTAGTCTTTATAACAACATGTTATTTCGGAATGACTAAAGTGACACTTTAATTAGTATTCAGTGGTTTGGTGGACTTAACTCAGAGAATAACAATAACCCTGGTACCACCAACACTCATGGATTCAATACTTAACCTACGATGACTATATTTCTGCTAGTCATCCCCAAGCATGGATATTAATACGACTCCATACATATAGCCAAGAACACTAGATGGACCACGATCACAAGACGGAGTCCGTGGGCCAAAGTTGTTTACAGGGTCGCTCGCTCGCTATGCGCGCCCAAGGAGGGTTGACTCGTGGCAGTGTGTTGGCCATGGCGCCTGCCAAGGAATCTCGCCCTGGGATTCTAATCTCGCCACCTTAAAGACATCCTTCGAGAGCCATATTGCCCGTAGGCGGCTCCCGAACCTCAGTAGTGTCGCCAACACACAAACAGCGTCTGGAGACGTGGAGGAGAAATCATAAGGGAGTGATTTTTCCCCATGCGCCGGTATATTGTCATATGCAAGCCTGAGGGAAATGTCCTAGCGTGGATAGAAGACTTTCTACATGACCGCAAGCAATGTGTGGTGATTAATGGCACGAAATCGTCATCTGTACCTGAAACAAGTGGGGTACCGCAGGGTAGTGTATTGGGCCCGCTGTTGTTTGTTTGTTTCATAAATGATATGCCTGACGTTGTACACTCCTCCATACAAATGTTTGCCGATGACGCCAAGTTATTTCGGGAAATTAAAAACCAAGCGGACTGTGAAGAGCTGCAGAAGGACCTCTGTGGGCTCCAGGAATGGTCGAAGGAATGGCTGCTGAGATTCAATGTCACGAAGTGTAAGAGGATGCACCTGGGGCGTACCAACGGTAAGGAGGCGTACCATATGTCCCAACGGGATGAAGAAAATGTACTAGTTGAGACTGTGTGTGAGAAGGACCTAGGTGTGTATGTTGACAATGAGCTCAAGTTCTCGGGCCATTGTGAGAAGAAGGTAAATCAGGCAAATAAATTATTGGGTCTTATAAGAAGGTCGTTCAGATATCTAGACGGTCCGTCCCTCGTGACGATCTTCAGGAGTGAAGTGCTTCCCCATCTGGAGTACTGTCACCCCATCTGGTCCCCGAGATATGCTAGGGACTGTCAGTTGGTTGAAAATGTTCAAAGGAGGGCCACCAAACTGGTGCCTGCACTTCGGCACCTCAGCTACCCTGAGAGATTGGAGAGCCTGAACTTGCCTAGCTTATACTACAGTGTAACGGGCCGAGTTTTCTCTTTTCAATAATTTACCATCCAGCTATTCTTTTCTGTTAGTAGTCTATTTATCCATACTTATATGCTCTGTGTAGTACTCTTTCCAATGAGTACTCTGTTTTATATACTTATCCTTCTTCAACTCTTTACATATATATATTTATTCTTATATGTTCTTACTTATATTCTTATGTTCTTTACCTCTATATACCTTATATTCTTATATATTCTTATATAAGTAACTCTTATGCTTCTCTACTTATGTTTTCCAAGTCAAGGTTCTTTCTTTTCTCTTCCGTTCATATAGATTGTATTCTCAGTTTCAATGTTCTTACCTTTCTGAAGTATACTTTGTTTTATGTTTTTCTTATACATGGGTTAGTCTGGGGAACCATGTTATTCTTTGTATAACACTTTTTATACTTACAAAGGGTAGCTGCCACCACCCAGACTTTTCATTATATAACATAACTCATGGAAAGTTGTTGGGTAGTGTGGTAGATGTCTAGGCACGTGAGTAAGTATTATTTTCTGGGAATATCCACATTTATGGTTTCACTGCTTAACCTGGGATTTCCATCTGTTAGTTAATTCCTCAGTCAAGATACAATAATACTTAGGCCGGTGTAACTGTGAGGAGTGCCTCAGGGTATATATCCCAAATGTCTCCATAACAAATGAAGATCGCTGTCAGGGGGTCGGTTGTAGACCGACACACGCCAAGTGAGCTGCCGCCTAAGTTGCAGGAAAAGGATTTCCCAGTTTAATCCTGTCGAATTAACGGCATCGTCCAACTCGGCTACCGACCCACGGTAGCCGATGAGTTTTCAGCTCAACACACTGGCCAGGAGATACGTTGAGGAAGAGTCACGAATGCCTGAATATTTAACTTCACTATACAAAACATACGTCTGGCACCGGTTCGGACGATAGCTAGAGCTCTACTTTACTTGACTTAATTGGCACTGAAGGTACTATGTTGAAACATGAACACTGATATTCGCAAAAATGACTAAGTTAAACTGAGTTAATATGGCGGCGTGGAACACACGTGAACATACCTGTAGACGTGGAAGAAGAGTCACGAATGCGTGATTCTCCCTCGTGTAGAGGTATATACGTGCACCTGCTGGGCAGTAGGGTGTGTCAATTTAGGGGGTGAACTGGCTAAATTGAAAATCGAGTAATTTGGTAGCAATTTATTGTAGTCTTTAAGCATGCAAAACAATATTCTGGCATAAATTTTTTTTTATAATAAGTCCTACCTACATCAAATGGATTTTTAAATGTACATATTTGTGAATTTATAACATAACCAGCGTTTGCACACATGTTACTGTTTCAAGTTTCAAATTATTATATTTTATTATCCGTAGTCTATTTGAAAGTAACCAATGCCTTCATACTCTCTTTGCTTTGGTTTCTTGTCATCAGTAGTCTGCTTGCTATTTGTGCTTTGATGTAACCTTCTCGCCTCTCGCGGCTGTAAACATGGCCCGCTGCTTCTGTGACCATTTTCACACATCTCTCCACACTTTGAGTGTGGGAAGGCCACTTCGGCACCTGCATTGGAGTCTTTTTAAGGTTTCTCAATTCTTGGCTAGTTAGACTTGTTGTCAATGGTGGCTCTAAGACTTCCAAACTCAAGTCAACCAATTCTGACAATTTGGTGGCATTGACGTTTATTGGGGGAACTTTTCTTGAATGAAACGAACAGTCTCCCAACTGGTCGTCATCTATTAGCGTTCCTCTAATCTTTAGAATGACTTCTACAGCCTCGGTTCGGAGATTGGTACATTGACTGCAAAGCATGCAAAACTGCTTCTGATCGAGCATACCAAGCGGACCTTCTTGCCACAGGTAACACGATGTCCCTCACTACCTTCCTCTGTGTTCTTACTAGCTGCAATTGAAACAAAAGGTGATTGGGCCCATCCACCCACATAGGATTAAGTTTCACACTAAACCACTGGGGAAGATAAACTCCAATAATAAATTCAACAATTAACCTCAAATTCTTCAGCACTTTGCCCTTCAATTCGTGTTTGGAAATCCAAATCCTGCAGAAACGAAGAGCTGTAGTTAACCAACGGCTGTGACTGACAGGTCCAATCTCCAAGAGAGCCAATGACTGAGGCACTTCTCCTGATCTTATTGCTTGGGCAATACGATAAGCATAGGATTGATCTGTGCTGAGATCTTTGATGACTCCTTCAGACAACGCCGGAAGGGGAGGGCCAACTTCGACCTTTGGAAAGGTTGTATTTATTTCTAGTTGTGTTGCTTCATCCAGCATGATGCCAAGGGGACCTGACCACTTGTTGTTGCTCTTTGTAGGACCATCAAGTTCCTGGATGAAATGACGAAGAGGTAACTCGCCTGTATGTAAATCACATACAATCCAAACAAGTCTTCTTCCTATTTTTTTCTCTAAGTGCGTCATTACACCCCCCTGCCATCCGGTGTTCACTGCAGTTGAATCTCCACCAACAGCCTGCAGTGAACTGCCAAGTCCTCTCTCCTGAACCCAACATAAAATATGATCAGCAATGACCTCTGCATGTTTCTTCCCTTCTACTTCAGTTTCGGGAGCAAAGTGAAACAAAAACCGACCACCAGGCTCAGAACAGACAGAGTAGTGTTCTTCTTTGATGAGACCTGGAAACTTTCTGTTCACTCCCTCTACTTCTAGCAAAACTTTTGTGTCATCTATTCTTCCATCAAACAAAAGACAGGAGAGCCCTCCCTCGCTTAAATCTTTTTCATGCTGATCAGATATTTCCTTCATTATTTTTTCTTGTGCTCTTCTAATTTTATTATGATCTATCACCAAAGATACATCCTCTCGGCTGATGAGGCCTGCATCTATCCAAGCGGCAGTTGCAATTTCTGCAGCCTCACGAAGTCCAGCATGGTGGCGAATACTAGCTAAAGCAATGATTGAAATATTTCTTGTGTTGTATTTCATTTTCTTTGGTAAAGGTTCAGATGGCTCTTTGGAACTATCATCTGATGTTGCTTCCTGTTCATCAGAAGAACTATCAAAGAAGTGATAAACATCTTGACACAGCTCTTCCTCTCTTTGGATGGCTTCTTCACTCTTCATTTTCTTCTTTTGTTCCCTCTCTCGGATTTGTTCTCTCTTCTTGGCATTAGCAATCTGCTTCTTTGTTTCTGAATAATCTATTGAACCCATTTGCATACTTCCTTGGCCTTCTGCCTTTGTCCTCTGTGCCTTTATAAATTCAAGCTCTAAAACAGGGATCTTCTTTTCACGAGGACAACCACAATCAATGTGGGAATTATTTTCTCTCTTACCTGAGTGAGAACAGTTGGATTCAGAACATAATTGTATGGAGCACTTGCAGGTCAAAATGTCAAAGAGAGTATCAAGTGTGTGCAGAAATTCATTTTTCCTGGCCAAGTTTCCTTTACCAAGTGATGTTTCAACTGCTTTGTGCCATAATTTCGTTAGTTTTAGCTCAATAGTTCGACACTGATTAATCACAGGTGGTTTGAATAGTGCATTAGCTTTTGTCCATTGATGCAGAAGAGGGACTATCATGTCATTTATGAGTTCTTTATCTGTATAGTTCCTTCTGTCCTTTGCATTTTTTCTCGAAGGAGTAACCCTAATCTTAGCATGTCTCTCACTGTTGGAAGTTCTGATACAGGAAGCTCCTTCCCTTTACCAACTAGCAGGCTCAAGTGGGTTGACAACTGACTTCTTGTCTTCAATTTTGACATCTTCACACTATCTGACAAATAGAAAAATATTTCAATGTTTCATAATTCAATTGTTGTTTCAAAAAATATCAATTTGTTTATCAAAAATGCTGTAACAGAAATAACATAATAATTTCTTAGAACATAATGTTTTATACAATGATATAAGTAACTGCGACAATCAATATGCCCTACTTACAATAATTAAAATGTAGAATTCGTCTGGTAGAGTAGGTGCAAGTGCAATGAGAGCAGACCACCGTCTATGATATCTAGAAGGAGAGTGAGCCGGGCGCCTTATCCTCACGCTTGGTACAAGTCAAAACAACAATTAAATTGTCCCACACGGAGAGCCTGTTCATGTTCATGTTCTGACATGCATATTGTACACAAGCTATAGAACCATAAAATACTCCATAATCCATATGCTTACATGAGATTAGTTAATATCAAGTGAATAATTCTAATCAAGTCTCATTAATTTGTTGAAATACTGATATTTGAAACTTTAAGGTATAATTGATGTAGGTGAGGGTTATTTCAATTCATTTTTGTTTGCTAATCTCAAGTTTAGACATAAAGAGGCACAATATTTTGACTACCAAATTTGATTTTTAACATGTTGACAAAATTGACACACCCTACTGGGCAGCTTGGGCCTCCATATTCATGCCGGAAAGGTCAATCTTACCAACAACATACCTTCGCTACCATTTTGGATCACCGTATACTTAATTATGAACTCCGGTATTCCTGATCAGGGTAATTTCCTATGTCTATTCATACAATCTAATCAGAGGTTGAGCTTGCCAGGAAAAGGTGGAATATACACGTTGATAACTCTGCAAGCTCAGGCCTGCGGCGAACAAAGAGCTATTCACAGGGAGACGTTAGATCTTGGAGATTATACCAGTTGACAGAATAATTCAGGAAATTAATGACTTTCTTAAATAGACAACTGACTCTAACTAAACTACAAACATCAGATTCTCTGATGTCGGGGCGACAAAATAACATAACTTCAGTAGCGATCAGAAACTCATGGGTATTCTTAGGGAACGAAACCGATGGGTATCGTTGGTCCTGGCAGATTCAACACTCACTTACTTGACACGTCTTATTAACAATAAGGACAGTTGAAGCGTTCAACACCACTCACAATGGATCTTGAATGTTTTAACTGTAAACAGACATATCTAAGCTGACTCAAAACCAGGGTGTTCTCTCTCACATTCAAATTCATTATATAGAGAGGTTGGTTTCAGTAAGTCAGAGAAAATGGGATAACGGAGGACTGAGGCGTCTTGAAGTGACGAGAAAACGGACTCCTCAGATGGAGGACTCAAAAATAAAGCAGAGGTACATGTTTTGTGGGCTATTGAGCGTAATATGAATCATTTGATTTTGGCGTTAACTGACTTGTACGACCGTGGACGTTACAACAGACGGGCAAGGGGGGACCTAGTTGAGGTTTATAAGCATCTCAGGGGGCACTACTCAGTTGAGTGTCCTTACTTGGAGCTGGCGGACGCTCGCCCCACAAGGGGTCACAGCTCAAGATTGAAGAAGCCGCAAGTCCAGAAAACCGTGAGGGCAAACTTTTTCGGAGTGAGGGTTGTAAACTCTTGGAACAATCTACCAGAGAGTGTTGTGACGGCACCGAGTGTGAGCTCTTTCAAGAGAAGACTTGACCAACACTGGAGCGGGTTCAGGTACATTCAGGAGCCGGTGCATGCCCAGTATTTGCCAACAGTGCGTGACAGAGACGTGACCGATCGCCAGGGCGGCTAGCGAGCCGACCTTTTGGTGAAGAATATAAAGGAAAAGAGACGTGACCGATCGCCCAAGCGGCTAACAAGCCGATCAGTGGCGAAGAGGATAAAAGTAAAAAAGTAAAAAAGGGCATATCTGCCCAAGAAAGACTAATCTCACTAACAATAGACCTTCGATTCAAAGTGGTCGCTGGACACCTAGCTGTGACCGTCAGTGTCATAGGTCAGGTTAATTTTCTACGTCTATCTTTATGATCCAATTAGAGATTGAGTTTGTCAGGAGAGAGGTGAAATGAAGTTATATATGCACTCGCAACTCTACTCGCCTAACCGCAGACCACAGTCCAGGCCGAAACAGCCGTTAAGTCTTGGAGATTTTACAGGTTGACAGAATAGTTCAGGAGATTAATGACTTTCTGAAATAGACAACTGACACTAACTAAACTATAAACATCAGATTCCCTAATGTTTGGGCGACAAAATTATATAACTTCAGTAGCGATCGGAAATTCAGAATACTCCCACGAACTACATAAAATATGCCACTCTAGCTGGCAAACTCGACACTCACTTACTTGACAAGTTTTACTAACAATAAGGACAGTTGAAGCTTTCAACACCACTCACGATGGATCTTGAATGTTCCAACTGTAAACAGACATACCTAGGTTGTCTTACCAATTGCAACTACAGTTGCAATTTCAAATTCTGTCATTACTAAGGAATAATGAAGTCTTGGGTACATTCAAAATTGAGAGAAAACGCGGGACTCAGGCGTCCTGAAGCGATGAGAAAACGGACTTCTCCGATGGGGAACTCCAATAAGAAAGCATAGCTACATGTTTTGTGGGCTCTGGGCGTAATATGAATCGTCTGATTTTACGTTAACTGACGTGTATGACAGTGGTCATTACACCCTTATCTCTGTCAGTAATCTCTCGGTTGAGACAATTTGGGGGAGTAAGCAGGAGTAAAACCTAATACCGGTTTCCTCACCGAGGTCCTGATTCTCAGTAATCTTTCTTGGTGACGGTGGTGGTGCCACGTTTCCCATTTTGTTCTTTTTAGGGGTGCTATATTTACTCGCTTGTTCAGGTTGTTACACAGGTTCATGTTGTAAAACGGGTTCCTGCTCTTCTTCGTCTTCTTCCATCCCCTCTTCACTACTTTCTGGTTGGGGGGCATGTCGGAGGTGGCTTGTGATTGGGTGGCATGCGCCTGACTGATGGCTTCAGCTGGTTTGTAGATCAGATTGAAGATTTCTGAGAAGGGAACGTCGTTGGGGAATTCCATGTCTGGGAGGTTATTTGCTGCGAACATTTCCTTTACCTTTCTAGCAAAAAATCCTGGTTTGGTTATATTCAAGAGGTGGGCGTGTATTATTGCCGTCATGATTTTAATCGACAATTGACTTCCCAGGTTGAGAAATATGGGTTGTTGGGCTGGGGGGATGGTGAGGCTACTTTTTCAAGGACTTAAGTTGTTTCCTTTGTCAATTTGGCTACCGCCGAGTTGGTCCTGTTTTGCTTTTCCTGTGCCCTTTCCTTTTCAATTTCCCTCCTTTCTTTTACTATCTCTTTCCTTATTGGACAGCGTGCTGCCAGTGTTCTGTGGTCTCCTTGGCAGTTCAGGCACCTAGGAATTTCTCTACTCTTGCACTCCCGAAATGTATGTCCCACTTCCCCGCATTCGGAGCAGTATTTAGTGTTTTTGTTAGGGCAGTCCGTGGCTAAGTGTATATATTTGTAACAGTTGCAGCAAGGCGTGATGGGAAAAAATTCTTCCTGTTCAACTTGGTTACTACCTATATGGCAGTAGGAGGAACAGAATCCCTCCTGTATTGCCTTTTGTGCCATTCCTATGACCTGAAACCTAATTTTCAGCATATATGGTTTAACTACCTCCTCTACTCTGGCCCATTGGTTTCTTTGTTCCAGGTCTAATTTCAGTTGTTGTTCCTACAAGGTTCAAGGATTGATCTGCACAAGGGACATAATATGCCCGGGGATTCATAGCCTTTATTCAGTTTTGTTCCATTATGGTATTTAATGTACAGTAAGGTGTTTTTTGCTTGTTATGCCCCATCATCTTGCTATGGAAGTCCAAAATGTTTTTGTGTCTTTAGTCTTGTCGGCCGCCATTATAATATCATTCCATTTTTTGCTGTTTGCTTCCTTACATGCGTCTCTTAATTTTATCTGTAGTGCTCTCTGCTTCGTATACAGCCATCTGTTACTGCCGTGTCTTTCCATATACCTATTTATTTCATTGTAATGGGTTTGGATTAATTTAACTTCTTCTGTTAGTCTATTGTTGGGTAGCGTTCTGAAGTTTTCACCACCGAAAATTTCAACATGCTACCCGAGGCACCGATGGTATTCAGAGATAGTGAAGAAAACAAATTAAGTGAGATAGTAGTGTACTGCGCACATCATTGTCATCCCTAAAAATCCCATCTAATTCATATTACGCTACATAACATTCAAATGCACCGCACTTGTAGAACCTCAGAAAACGAGAAACATTGAGAAAGGACAACTCACCTACTCAAGGTTCCTAGACCATGTGTTGTATTGTACTCAGGTATAGTTATATCATATCAAGTGTACTGTATGTATTCATAGCATTAAGGATCACTCAGGGTAGGCATAAGATGAATGTTAAAGTCCAGTTGAGCCGGACTAGTGTACTGTAAGACTAAGTGTGGATCAGGGTTTGAAGGTCCTACTATTTACGTCTGTGGGTGTGTAGCGAACATAACTCCAACAGATATCATATGAAAATACATGAGAACAATGATCTGGAAAAAGGATAAATGTATCAGAACTATGTGAGGTGTTGACAGTGATCTAGAAACTATACCGGAAAGGAAATGTCGTGTATGCGTCGGTATGAATTTAATACACCTCGTAGCCTCACGTGACATATACCCACGACAGGTACAGTGATCAGAGAATCTTATGTCTGTGTTCAAATAGTGCAATGTGTGAGAGGAGGATCCCTCATTACAGTTTTTAAGTGACGTTGATACACCCCGGCCATGATCATTCGGCTTTTGTTTCAAGGCGCGTCATGTACCCGCCTCAGATGCCTCATTAATATTATAATCTCAGGCATTTACCCAAGCACTAGCAAACCAAGACCTTACCTTAGTGTGTAATTTAGGATTAATATATGTGTTGTTAAGAAATGAGTGACAATATACCGTAAAGTGTTCAGGTGAGAACCATAAGAAACAAAAGTGTAAATTGAGGATTGGAAACTGTAGGCCTATGTGACGAGAAGCGGCGGGAAATCGGCCTTAGTTTTTCCCGTTCTGCCGTCACCACAGGTCAGTGCCCTAGCGGGCTATATCCCGCCCTACAATTAAGGTTGATAAATAGAAGTTACTACAGTTTAAAGCTTTGCTGGATATATAAGTGTGATAGGGATGTGTTAAGGGGTGGGATAACCGCCCGTCAGGCATTATTCCTTAGTTTTTCCCGTTCTGCCGTCACCACAGGTGCCATGTGGCCGGAGTATCTTGCCGCCCGGCCGCCATTGTCCACTTGAGCGTTACACCGAGTGGGAATTATTCCCAGCGCACCACTCCACATGAATAGTCACAACTAAGGAGACCGTGAGAAACGGTGGTCGTCACTTGGAGCGACCTATAATACCAGGCGTAGAAATAGTGCTGGTATGTCTCTAGGTGAAGCCCTCGTCTCTACCCACCGAGGGCGGTGTGCGAACGAGGTGTCCGTTGTGTATACCTAAAAGTCACAAGGAGTCACATACTTGCAGGTATGGAGTGTAACAGGAGTGTTGAGATGGTGCTACTATGTATGATAACCGACGGTGCTACAATCCACCCAAGTGGAGCAGTCTGATGTGTTAAGGGATGTGTAAGAAGGAACGACCGAGCTACGGCGTTCCCCATTTGTTATGCAATAAGTAGGTGGATGACCCGCCAGTAATGTAAGAGTCTGGGTAACCAAAATTCTATTGTTCTTCTGAGGAAGGCCAATTCATGTATATGTTTTTTTTACCAGTATGTTTTATAAGGAATAAATCAATTAAGACATGTTATGGTTTCCCCCTTCTTTACCCTCATCGATCTGGTCAATGGAAAACCTAACCCAATGCCTAGTCCACTCTGCCCGCTACCTAACGAGCTACATGCTGTCCAGAGGGGGTCTGGTGGCAGCGACCCTTAGAAATTAAGTTTAGAGTTAAGTTATCCCCTTAAATTTAGTGACCCCAGATTTGGCAGTATAGTAGTGACTAGTAATGATGTTAGTAAGCAAATAGACAAACTAAAGCCTAATAAGTCAACTGGTCCCGATGACATATTTCCCAGAGTATTAAAGGAATGCAAGGAAGAGCTTAATTTGCCCTTAGCAAAGTTGTTTAACATGTCCTTAAAAACAGGTGTAGTTCCAGAATCCTGGACGATAGCGAATGTAATACCGATTTTCAAGAAGGGGGAAAGATCACTATCTTCTAACTACCGCCCAATCAGTCTAACATCAATAGTAGGCAAATTACTGGAAGCAATAATTTCAAATTCTATTCGAAATAACCTGGAGAAGCACCGATTGATCAATGATTCCCAGCATGGCTTCACAAGCTGGCGTTCTTTTCTAACTAATCTATTAACATTCTTTTCATCAATTTTCGGCGACTTTAGCAAAGCCTTCGACAGAGTCCCCCACGAAAGACTAATTAGAAAGGTAGAAGCACATGGCATCAAAGGTAATATCCTTAAATGGATTAGGGCGTGATTATAGGACAGGAAACAGCGAGTGAGCAAAAACGGCACTAAATCCCATTGGAGCAACGTCACTAGTGGAGTTCCCCAAGGCTCAGTACTTGGACCATTATCATTTGTTATATACATAAACGACATAGATATCGGCATAGACAGCAACATAAGTAAATTTGCTGTTGACACCAAAATAGGACGTGTTATTAAATCTAACAAGGTCCCCAAAAAACTACAGGAAGATCTAAACAAATTTTTCGAATGATCTGAAAGATGGCAGATGAAATTCAACGTGGACAAATGTAAAGTACTCAGTATAGGAGATGTAAACAGGGGAACCAGTTACCAGATGAGCAACGATGCCATTGAGAAATCAGACTGCGAGAGAGATTTAGGAATAATGATAAGTAGGAACCTTAAGCCAAGTAAACAATGTGTATTTGCTCGAAACAAAGCTAATAAAGTACTTGGGTTCATACAAAGGAGTGTTAGGTACAAGATTAGCGAGGTCATCCTAAAACTATATCTTACGCTTGTGAGACCTCACTTGGATTGCACAGCAGTTCAATTCTGGTCACCTTATTACAGAATGGATATAGAATCCTAAGAAAGAATTCAGAGGAGAAGGACAAGGCTGATCCCGGGCATAAGGAACCTTGAGCACAGAGACAGGTTAAATCATCTTAACTTGCACTCCCTCGAGAGACGTAGAGTGAGAGGCGATATGATAGAGGTGTATAAATGGAAGTCAGGGCTGAACAAAGGAGACATAACAAAGGTACTCAAACTAACCAACCAGGAGCGAACTCGTAACAATGGTTTTAAATTAGACAAATTTAGATTTAGGAGCGAAATAGGTAAACACTGGTTTGGTAACAGAGTAGTGGATGAATGGAACAAGTTACCAAATATCATCATTACCTCGAATACGCTGGATAGCTTCAAACATAGGTTGGATGCTCATATGAGCAATATGGGTTGGGTGTAAATGGGACTGCCCAGTATGGGCCAATAGGCCCGCTGCAGTTACCTCCATTCTTATGTTCTTATGTGTGAAATAGGAGTGTATGGGGCTTGTTGACAGTGTTAGTATAATTGGTAGATGGTCTCTGCTTGTGTGAGGTCCTTGTTTTATATGGTAATTGAAAAAGGCTTTGGTGTTGGTAAAACTTTTGTCTGGTGTCGATTGTGTATTGTGATTTCTCCAGGTTGTCAAGTTAGGACCTAGATGATTGACTTTCCTTATGTTTATTAATTGATTAAGGGCGTTTCCCACGGCGTTATTATTTGTATTGTCGAAAATCCTGTGACTGGAGTCAAGGTCTCCTAAGATGTACATAGGGTGACTATTGTTAACCAATTTTAATAGGTCTTCTATAGGTAAGTAGGGTCGTCTCGGTGGCAGATAAGTAGTAGCAATGATTACGTCTCCGTGAGTTGTATTTATTTTTATTGCTAGAAATTCATCCTGGAAGTCATCGATTACCGAGGTAGTTTATATTTTAAGTTTCTTTTAACCGCTATAGCTACTCCGTCATTTTTCTCTCCCGATTTATTACTTTGCTTTACATAACAGTTGAAGAATTTTATGTTGTTGTTGTCTGGCTCACCGTGACTGTTTATTAGTATAGTGTCAGGGTCAATCTCTTGATATATATTATTTAGGATAATTACCTCATTCTTCCAGTTTCTTACGTTGTGTTGTATTATTATTAAAGTTCTTACTGTTTGTCTGTTGTCCATTATTTCTTAAACTTGGATTGTGGCAGTTGGAGTGGAGACCCATCATCTTCTTTCCCGCTTCTGACTCTTCTAAACTCTGACGGGTCTAGTATTTTAAAGTCATTGGTCGTAATCTTTAGTTTGTCCATAATGATTAGTGTCCAAACGTATTC
Source organism: Homarus gammarus (assembly GCA_958450375.1). Taxonomy (NCBI): domain Eukaryota; kingdom Metazoa; phylum Arthropoda; class Malacostraca; order Decapoda; family Nephropidae; genus Homarus; species Homarus gammarus. Next base: position 391,092 of record CAUDMG010000725.1, on the reverse strand, counting down.
TTCATTTAGGGATTTTTCTTGATATGTCCACTTGTATATCCCTCCTTCACAGTTTTTGCTATTGTCCCTCCTGTTGGTCTCGATGTTGGGATTCCATGTTTTGGTGTAGTGATCACTTTTAATCCAATCTCTTCAGTAGATTCAGGTTGTCTGTTGTGATCAGTCTCCATCTTCTCTGCTCTCCCCTTTATCCTTTGTCTTGTAGACGGTCCTTTTGCTGATTCTGTTTTCTTTTGTCACTTCTAGTCAATTGTCTGGGGTCTCTATCAGTCCCTTGTATTTCTTGTGTATCAGCTGTTGCTCATTACTCATACCTTTTTCCTAGCTGTAGCCTTTCTTTCATTCCACTTGAGTATGTTGCCTGAACTCGTCATTGTAGGATCTGGGTGCAATGATATTGTGCAGATGTGCGTGAATCATACTAATCATTACCTTGTTATATATTGGTTCGCTTAAGTTTAAGATGGTGGATTCTGGTCTGTGAGCCTCTTGGACAGCTCTCTTAGCTATTTCAACGTATGTCGTGTCTTTCTTTTCTTGTTCCTTTTCCTTGTTTTTTGTTCCTTGTACTTTATCATGTGCTTTTTTATTGGGCATGCCATTGCTAACGTCCTGTGTCCTATATGTACATTCCCGTTTCTCTTACAGTTGACACAGCCAACATGTGGATTCTTACATTCAGTGTAGGTATGGTTGTCGCCTGCACAGTCTGAACAGTACTTTTTCTCTTTTTCTGGACAGTCTCTCGTTGTGTATTCTTCATACTTGTAACAATAAAAACAAGTTTGCAGACTGATAAATGTTTCCTTCTTTACTTGATGAGGTGTTACTGACATGTTAAATATTAGAAAGCCTTGTTGTATTACTTTTTCAGCAATTGAAACTTCTTCAAAGTTAATCTTGAAAACATGCATGAAGTCTTTTATATCTTGATAACTTCCTCGATCTTCATCCAACTGTTTTGGCGTTCCAGTTCATCTTTTAGATCTTCAGATATCTTCCTCCCGATTTCCTGGTCGACTTAGCGAACAAAATTGATCTTTTTGCTTTTTGTTCTGGTGGCATGACAACAACAAGTCGTTAATTGTAAAAAACATCTCTGGCTTCTTTTGAGAGGATTTTGTCTGAATCAAAGTCATCTTTGCAGATTATACTTTGTAACCTTCGTTGGTACTGAATATTCTTGTTAATGGGACTTGTAATTTGTTATAAGTGATTTCTGCCACTTTTCCTCTTCCAATAGGGTGTCCCTTATCTCTATGCGTAATCCTAATGCCTGTGGTCATCTTCCCTGTTTACATCACACTCCCGCCTATAACACAGGGCTCCTGCCTGGGAGCAGTGACCCCCCCCCCCCTCCCTTGGACGGGCGTCGGGCTCTTAGGATTCTGCACCCAGGTTACCTGTGTCTATAATTTATGTCTATTCATGTTGCCATCTCTCGGTGACTCCCCAGACAAGGGGTGTCCTGCACTATCACAGGTTCCCTTGCCGGATCAACCGTATCCAGGGCCAGATTTACCAATAGGCCAAGAAGGCCATTGGCCTAGGGCCCACAGGTATCTGGTGGCCCACTGAAACTAATTTGTCGCCTAGCGTGCCAGCGTATAACCTTGTTTCAATTGTACACCAAGTATTTCGTATTTCATTATATAATATAAGTATAGGCCGGCAGTGGTCTTCAACTGGTGGGCCATGGGGTGGTTCTCAGGTGGGCCACGGACTAGGCCCTATAGTAAAATGAAGAAAATAAGATAAAATAAGATAATACAAAATAATATATATAAATATTTTAAATATCTGTGTCCCACCATCGATCTATCTATCTATTTATTTATCTATCTATACATACATATATATTGGAGAGAGAGAGAGAGAATAAAGTTCAAGAAACCTTCAGCGCCTTGACTTGTGAAGGACAGGACCAATACGGTCAGACTTTGGCGAGCTTACGGATAACGACGGAGAAATGAGCAATAATTTGAATAAATATTTTTCAACAGTTTTCACCACCGAAAATTTAAACATGATACCCGAGGCACCAACTCTATTCAGAGATAGTGAAGAAAACAAATTAAGTGAGATAGTAGTGACTAGTAACGATGTTAGTAAGCAAATAGACAAACTAAAGTCTAATAAGTCACCTGGTCCCGATGAGATATTTGCCAGAGTATTAAAGGAATGTAAGGAAGAGCTTAGTATGCCCTTAGCAAAGTTGTTTAACATGTCATTAAAAATAGGTGTAGTACCAGAATCCTGGACGATAGCAAATGTTATACCGATTTTCAAGAAGGGGGATAGATCACTATCCTCTAACTACCGCCCAATCAGTCTAACATCAATAGTAGGCAAATTACTAGAAGCAATCATTTCAAACTCTATTCGAAATCACCTGGAGAAGCACCGATTGATCAATGATTCCCAGCATGGCTTCACAAGCGGACGTTCTTGCCTTTCTAATCTATTAACATTCTTTTCATCAGTTTTCGAATCGGTGGACGAGGGGCACAATTATGATGTGGTATATCTCGACTTTAGCAAAGCCTTCGACAGAGTCCCCCACGAAAGACTAATTAGAAAGGTAGAAGCTCATGGCATCAAAGGTGACATCCTTAAATGGATTAGGGCGTGGTTACAGGACAGGAAACAGCGAGTGAGCATTAACAGCACTAAGTCCCATTGGAGCAACGTCACAAGTGGAGTTCCCCAAGGCTCAGTACTTGGACCATTATTATTTATTATATAAATAAACGACATAGATGGCATTGACAGCAACATAAGTAAATTTGCTGATGACACTAAAATAGGACGTGTTATCAAATCTGACGAGGACTCGGCAAAACTACAGGAAGATCTAAACAAATTTTTCGAATGGTCTGAAAAATGGCAGATGAAATTCAACGTGGACAAATGTAAAGTACTCAGTATAGGAGATGTAAACAGGGAAACCAGATACCAGATGAACAACGATGCCATAGAGAAATCCGACTGCGAGAGAGATTTAGGAGTAATGATAAGTAGGAACCTTAAGCCAAGTAAACAATGTGTTTTTGCTCGTAACAAGGCTAATAAAGTACTTGGGTTCATACAAAGGAGTGTTAGTTACAAGACTAGCAAGGTCATCCTAAAACTGTATCTTGCTCTTGTGAGACCACACCTGGATTAGGCCGTTCAGTTCTGGTCACCGTATTACAGAATGGATATAGAATCCTTGGAAAGAATTCAGAGGAGAATGACAAGACTAATCCCGGGCATTAGGAACCTTGAGTATAGAGACAGGTTAAAGCATCTTAATTTGCACTCCCTTGAGAGACGTAGAGTGAGGGGCCACCTGATAGAGGTGTATAAGTGGAAGGCAGGCCTAAACAAAGGGGACATTACAAAGGTACTCAAATTATCCAACCAGCAGCGAACTCGTAACAATGGTTTTAAATTAGACAAATTTAGATTTAGGCGTGAAATAGGTAAACACTGGTTTGGAAACAGAGTAGTGGATGAATGGAACAAGTTACCAAATATCATCATTAACTCGAATACTCTGAATTGTTTCAAACATAGGTTGGATGCTCATATGAGCAATAGGGGTTGGGTGTAAACGGGACTGCCCAGTATGGGCCAATAGGCCCGCTGCAGTTTCCTCCATTCTTATGTTCTTATGTTTCACGTTCAGTACGTGTCAGGGTTACCGTTGGTTTGCTGACAGCTCGCTCAGCCAGTCAGTATCTTCTCAGCCTCAGCTCAGTGATATTTTATATTGTGTATGCGGCACTCATTATTTACTAATGATATTTTACGTGTTGCATTAAATGAACTTTAATGTTATATTACGTGTGTTTTTGTGTCTATTTTTTGTGATATTGGTATCTCTTATAGACTTACACTATTTTTTTGCTTACAGATTATTTTTGGGGATTCTCATGAGATAAATATGTCCTCCCTGAAAAAATATCTGAGTGGCTCACAAAAGAGAAAGTTAAAAGCAGCCAAAGCTGCACAACTGCAATCAGTTCCAAAGCTGACAACATTTTTTAAACCAAAAGGAGATTCAGAGCCAAGTACCAGTGACAGTAAACTCCCAGGGGATGACACAGTAGATGTTCACTTTCATGATTCAGATGACGAAGCGAGGTCAGCTGAGTCACAGTCACAGAGATTAAGCAAATCAGCACCTACAGCAATGAAAGTACCACCTGTGACTGAAGCTTCATCCGATTCATTTCAGTTGACTTATAAGAAACATTCTGTGGAACAAGGTGTCAGTGTTAATTTGTGTGTTTCAAGTGATCCAGTGACTGGCTAACAATTGATGATAAACTGATTGAGCATTTACTAAACCATCCTCTTGATCTAAATTGTGAACATGGTGACTTCTCAAGATCTGCAAGAAGTGAAAATGTGGGTGAAAAGGAAAGAGCTCGATATGTGCCCAAATCCTTTTTACATGTCAAATGGCAAATGATGAAAACGTTAAAAGGGAATGGCTTGTGTATTCTCCAAAAACTGGAGATGTATTTTGTGTTCCATGCAAGCTATTCAGCAAGCAAGTCTCATTGTTTACTAGTGGGTTTAGCGACTGGAAAAACTGCCAGCGTAGAGTTGCTGAACATGAAAGTAGCAAAGAGCATAAAATCTCAGTTACTACTTGGGGTGTAAGGGCAACTACAGCAAGGTGAATGATTCCACTTTGGCTTTGCAAGTAGAATTGAAGATAAAATACTGGAAAGAAGTTCTATTGTGCATGGTTGAAACACTAAAAATTTTAACATCAAGAGGTCTTCCTCTCAGAGGTAGTGATGAAAGAATAGGTTCTAGCAACAATGGGAATTACCTTGGAGTACTGGAACTCCTGGCAAAATTTGACCCTTTTCTTGCACAGTATCTGGAGAAGTATGGTGCTGTAGGTAGTGGAAAGACTTCATATCTCTCAAAAACAATTTGTGAGAAAATGGTCAATCTGATGGCTGAAGAAATTCACTCAATTATCATAAGTGAAGTGAAACAAGCCAAACATTATTCAGTTAATGTAGATTCAACACCGGATGTTAGTCATACTGACCAACTTACATTCATAGTTCGTTATGTCAAACCTGATGGCAAACCTGTTGAGCGATTTCTAAAGTTCATAGACATACATGACCATGGTGCAGAGAGCATAGCATCAACTGTTGTTGCGTTAATTTAAGATGTTGGTCTTGATTTGAGTGACATGAGAGGGCAGAGTTATGACAATGCTGCCAATATGTCAGGCATTTACACTGGTCTCCAAGCCCACCCATGACCATAAGAATATCTTAATATTACCATTTCACAAAAATTTCTCACACATTCCTTTACAACTAAAAACCGGGAACGTCAATGTGGCATTTAAAAACTCATGCACTGTTAAACAAATGTTAATCAAGAACTCCCCCAACAACACAATTGGTTGCATTTATAAAGTTCCTTACAAGGAATGTAATATGTTTTACTTAGGTCAGACTGGTAAAGATCTTGTAACTAGACTTAAACAACATAAATATAGTGTTAGGACAGGCCAGGAATCCAATGCTCTGTTTGTTCATTTGAGGGATAACAAGCATTGCATTGACTGGGATAATGCCTCCTCAATATTACCTTGTAATTCAATTGATAGTAGGAACATCAAAGAATCTAGTCTCATTAAACATACCGAAGCATTTAACATGAATTTGAGTTATGGCATGTACAAACTGGACAATTTTGTAATTAAGAAGATTTGTAACCAGGTGAGAAGGTTGGGTCACCTTACCCTCTGACCTGACTACCCACCGTTGCGGTGCTATTTAAAAATTAGTAGGGTCATTACCTAATACCTGACCATTGTGGACCTGGTCTCACCCTCCTCTGTATATATACACCTTGTTTTGTACTTCTCTTTAGTCTGTACTCACCCCTGAAGATATGAATTACACGAAAGCGCTTGGGAACTTCGTGTTTTCTTCTTTCCTTGTGGTTATCAGCATATATATATCAGCGACTACATATATATGCATATATATATATATATATATATATATATATATATATATATATATATATATATATATATATATATATATATATATATATATGCAAGTAAATGGTCATAACCGACCATGATGAGAACACTGGTTCCCAGCGCTCTCTGTATATATTCATCTTCGGTGTGCAGTACGACTATGCTAGTCTGTACTCACCCCTGAAGATGTGAATTACACGAAAGCGCTTGGGAACTTCGTGTTTTCTTCTTTCCTGGTGGTTATCAGCATATATATATATATATATATATATATATATATATATATATATATATATATATATATATATATATATATATATATATATATATATATATATATATATATATATATAACAGTCAACCCTCACTTTACCCAGTCCCACATGCCGCGTTTCCACGTTTACGAGGTGCCCTGCCGTAACCCAGGATGCTCACATTCCGTGGTGCGTGTATCCCTTTACACGGAGAGTGTCCGGCTCGACGCTATTTTTAGATTCGCCCCACCCGCCTGCTCCCGCCTCCTCCCTCCTCCGCCTCCGCCTGGCCAAGCCGCGCGGCAAGGTTGCACAGTGCATGTCTCTGTTATGCTATCACTGACGTCATATGACGTATCGGACTGTGATTGGCCATGCATCCCTACCTCCCTCCGCTGCTATCTCTAATTGGTTTAAAGTAATATGACGTGTCCACCCTGGGGAGGGAGGGAGGGAGGGAGGAAAGACGACGCTTGACCTAGCCACGGCAGTTTCATCCCTCCAGGCCACACCGTGTAATCGTGCATCCATTGTTCTGTAAAATGGCTTCCGCCGGACCACCGCCCCCAGAGAGAAACCTTTCCTTACCTGGACCCAGCCGCCCTAAGCCCAAGAAGACACGACGTTCCTTAAGGTACGAGGTGAAGTACACGATCATCCAAGAGTTAGAGAAAGGAACAAGACAGGTTGATTTGGCGCACCAGCATGGTGTGAACGAATCTACGATCCGGACGATAAAGAAGGATGCAGCCAAGATAAAGGAGCACATGAAGATCACAAAGTCTACAGGTGCTTCTATGATCAAGTATTTTCGCAACCAGGTGCTTCTCAAGACGGAAAAATTACTTGTGACCTACTTGGTGGGTCAGGCGCGACGGAACATGGCGGTCGACACGCGCTCTGTTAAGGAGTACGCACGTGAATTGTATGCTGCAGTGTCATGAAAGATGGGAATTACAGAGCCCAAACCCTTTAATGCTTCCTCTGGGTGGTTACAGAGGTTTAAGATGTGAAGAAGCGAGTGCTGACCGTGCTGCGGCTAGGGAATTTCCTCCGTTTTTACGTGAGATTATGGAGGAAGGACAGTACACCGACGACCAGGTGTTTAACATGGACGAATCTGGTCTTTTTTGGAAAAATCTACCTTCCAAGACCTTCGTTGTGAAGAATGCCAGCAAGATTCGGGGCCGGAAGATGCAGAAGGAGCGCATCACCGTCCTGTTTACCACCAATGCCTCTGGTTCCTGGAAGCTCAAGTTATCGGTGATCCACACAGCACGGAAGCCGCACGCCTACAAGAACATGGACATGACCAAGCTAAATGTCCACTGGCTGACCGCATGTAAAGCGTGGATGTTCTCTACACTGTCCCTCTCCTGGTTTGATGACTGTTTCGTTCCCGATGTAAAGATATTCTGTGAGCAACAGAATGTGCCATTCAAGATTTTGTTGCTGCTGGACAATGCACCAGGACACTCGCCCCTACTGTTAGATCGTCACCCCAACGTAAAAGTGATCTTCCTTCCTCCCAACACTACGTCTATATTACAGCCCATGGACCAAGAGTTAATCTGTAATGTAAAAGCTGCATTCTCAACAAAAAAATTCCAGCTCCTGAACGACTACACCAACACCAGGGAAGAGTTGTGTAACCTGAGTGACACCACCACCGATAGCAAGAGGGAAGAAGACGAGGATCAACAGTTGGTAGAGCAAAAATACTTTTCAAACAATTCTGGAGAATATTTAGCATCAAGAAAGCTGTGGACTTCTTGGTGGAGGCATGGGATCAGCTGTCTGTAGCAACTGTTCGTCATGCATGGAGACATGTGTTGCAAGGCATTCCGGGCGGAAGACAGAGTCAATCTGTGACTGGTAAGGTTCAGACTGTTGCAGTAGCAGTGGACCTTGCCAGAGAAGCTGCGCAGAGTGTTACAGTTGCAGGCTTCTCTGAGACCACCAACGACGACATCCTGGAGGTGATAATGGAACCTGATGTGGCTACCGACGAGATGGTAGATGATGATGACGTCAGTGAAGAGGCAGGTGGTGCGTCATCCCAAGAAGAACACCGCTTATCCCATAGTAATGTTAGGGGTGCCATCGAGTGTGTCGAGAAAATCAAGCTCCTCCTTTCCGGCGACCATGACGCAAACAGGTATGAAATCTTCACTACCCAGCTGTTGCAGACTATGGAGCCCTACTTCAAGGTTTATCACGACAACATAAACACCAGCCGTCAGCAAAGCATAACCGAGTTCTTCGCCCGCAACCCACCACAGCCAGCCCAAGCCAGTGACAGTGACAGAGGTAGAGACAGTGAAGATGACTTTGAGGGATTTGTCAGGGAGGCCCTGACAAGTGTGGATGACAATGATGGTGACTCACCTGAGGGCCAGTAGCCTGCCCTCTGCCTCGGAACCAGCCTCCATCCCCGTATGCCGACCCATCTCTTCTACTAACGTAAGTGTTCCACCTAACTTTTAGTTTTCCTAACCTAACCTTTATTTTTCCCAACTTAACCTTTATTTTTCCTAACCTAACCTCTTCTATATTACTTGTTTGTGCATACCATCATAAAGTTAAGATAAAATTTTTACTACAACATAGTTGTGTGTCGTCAAAAAGTGGAGTTTGGGGGTCGGCCTGGTCTCTATTTCAATTAATCCCATATGTTATGTTATTCACTTTACGCGTTTCTCACTTTCCGTGGTACCCTGTGGGTTACATTAACCGGGTAAAGTGAAACAAAACTGTATATATTTTTTTTTTTTCATAAGTGTAAGTTAAATGATAGCTGTGTTAGTCTAAAAGTACACTGGATGGAGAGGCCTGCCAGGTTCTTAGTGGAGCTGGTAGGTCACACTCATCTTTTATTCTCTCTATTAATGTTTTATGTGTATACTGGGGCAGGAGGTGGTTCAATTACTTTCTTCCTGGCTGATTTAAACCAACTGTTTTCTTGGAATTCTTCGTTATCTATATTATTTATCCAGTTTTCATAAGTTTCTGTGTTGAATTCAGTCACTTTGTTCCAAATATTTGCGCCTTTGTTGTGTATTTCTACAGTGATTGCTAGGAGGTTTGCTCTCTTGTGTAGCTCTTCATTATTAATGTGGTCTGTATATTTTATATTATATATAAATCTGAGGGCTATATTTTATACTGTTTGTAACCTTTTAATGCTCGTTTTACTAAGAGTATTCAATGGGATGGGTGGGTAGTCCATAATTGATTTGACAAGGGCTATATAAATCTTTCTTTTGTTTTTAATGCTAAGGTTCTTAAGACGTTTTATTTTGTATAATCTTATTCTTGCCTGTAGTTCTTTATCTTTTATGTATGCTATATATCCTCTTTTTGTTAGTTTTAGTCCAAGTATTCTGCCTTGGACTTGTTTTGATTCTGACTATTGGTATTATCTTGAATTTGTTCTTATTTGTCATGATTTTCCATTTTTTTCTCGAAGTCATTTATGTTTTTTAATCGCTGTTGCCGTGTAGCGTGCCATAAATTGAGGTGATTTTACCTGGGTTTGATACTATTTGAGTGATATCATCAGCAAACATTACATATTCGCTAAACTTGGTTGGTTGAGGTGAGTCTGAGGTTTATATTGTATAAAGTATTGGAGAAAGGCATCCTCCTTGAGGTACTCCACTCTCGAGATTGAACATAGTTCCCATAAAGTTTCCAATTTGAATTTGTGCTCTCCTATCATCTAAATAGTCATACAATATTCTTAGCAAGTGTTCGTTAAGTCCCAATTTTAATATCTTATATTTTAAGCCCAAATGGCAAACTTTATCAAAAACCTTAGAGACGTCCCTTAAAATTATATTGATCTGGTTCCCCTTGCTTTTTTTCTATTGCCATTATTTCCGTTATTGTAGGTATTGCAGTTAGGGCATTTCTATTGGGCATAAATCCATGTTGTCTATTGTTTGTTTTCCCGTGTTGTGCTAAAACGGTTATAAGTCTTAAAATAAATTTTTTTTCAGTCGTTTCCGGGTAATTTTTATTAAAGATATTGGCCTGTAGTTTAATATTTCCTTTTTGTCCTTACCCTCCTTGGGAATTAATATAATGTTAGCATATTTTAGTTTGTCTGGAAAGTAACCCGCTATTAATCATGCGTTATAGATGTTCAATGATGTTTTTTAAGATGTTTTCCGGTAGAATTATGATCATATTTCGTGTAATACCTGTGAGAGCGGGGGGCCTTTTCTTTAAACTTCCTCAGACAGTGGATCATTTCACCCATAGGTATTATTTGATTATTAGGTAGTAAGTTTTAGTCTATATATTGCTTTAGGGTGATTCTATGTATGTGTCTTCCCATTTCATCTTCTATCATTTCTTCGTGTTCACTATCCAAATCTTCATTTTCCTCATCTGATATTTTAAAAACTTTTATCCATTCCCTTTTGAATGCGGACTCTTGATCTTTTTCCTCGTTCAGTTTTGTTCCATTATGGCATTTAATGTACAGTATGGTGTTTTTTGCTTGTTGTGCCCCATCATCTTGTTTATGGAAGTCCAAAATGTTTTTGTGTCTTTAGTCTTGTCGGCCGCCATTATAATATCATTCCATTTTTTGCTGTTTGCTTCCTTACATGCGTCTCTTAATTTTATCTGTAGTGCTGTCTGCTTCGTATACAGCCATCTGTTACTGCCGTGTCTTTCCATATACCTATTTATTTCATTGTAATGGGTTTGGATTAATTTAACTTCTTCTGTTAGTCTATTGTTGGGTAACGTTCTGAAGTTTTCACCACCGAAAATTTAAACATGATACCTGTATGTATATTATGTATGCTGGATTATATATCATGTATGTATATTATGTATGTGCTCCATCTATGTATTATTTATTCAGCCTAGCTAGCAGCGTGTGGCAATGTTATTACCATATCCCACATGCTTAATTAATGTGCCTGGCGACGTATGGAAGCTGCTAATGTATCACTTGCCATACGTCGCCTATGGCAGTTGATCAAGGAGTCTAGCCGGGGAGAGTGCTGCTTCCCTCTATGTACATACTCTTATCCAGTAAACCGAACCTACAAAACTATACAGGTGTTTGTGTTCTCTCCTGTATATAGAACTTATTATTCAGAACCTAACATGGCGCAGTGATCCGATCTTACTGGATAATTACGAGTGATAGCGCAAAGTCTGTGGAAAGCCGGATGGACTCCTCCTCGCCTTGGGTCAACTCCCACGCGTCAGCTCTCCTCGAAGAATCTCAGCAACTTTGAGCAGTGTCAGTGACAGTGATTTTCTGTGAAGTGTTTAGTGCATTGTGTGTTTCGTGCCATTCATGTGTGACCTTGTTCTAAAGGATTCCCAAGGTATACGGCACGTTCTGGGCATTTGTAAGGAGTAGAGTTCAGTGCACCCGTCTCTGACCGCGTTCTGAGGGTAACTGGACTGACTGGGAGTCGCCGCGCCTCTCCCTCCACCCCCTCACAGCGTCGTCTCCACACCCCTTCACAGCTCGAGGAGACCGCTCTCACTGCCCTCACACGCACACGTACATGTACTAACACTCGCTGACCGCGCGGCTTCCTTATATATATTTTATATATATAATCTACTTATCTGTGTATTTAATTAATTTTTTTGTCTGAAATCTTGTTGATACGACGGGCTGACCGGTCAACACTGATTTAAGACACAGTACATAGATGAAGTAGTCATGTCTCATGCCTTACGTAGCCGTGGACCCAGCGCCTGGATGAGTCAGGCGGGTGATAGCCCCGCAGAGATGGATGACCAGGCCGGCCACGACGCTCCAGCCCCCACATCGCGCAGTCCCTCACCTCAATATTCAGCGTTGTCTCCAGAGATAATTGCTTTACTGAAGTTTATGAGAGATGAGAAACGCGAGGATGAAGCTCACAGACGTTTGGCGGATGAGCACAGAAGGCAAGCAGAGGCAGAACGAGACCACCAACGGAGATTGGAAGACAGTGAACGGTTTGAAGCCTTGATATCTCGCCTCACTGTTAACCAAGCCCCTGGCTCTAACACTGCCTCGGTACTGACTGGTTCAGATACCCCATCCATGCTTCCTTCACACCCCCCAGCCCCACCTAAAGCAGCAGCTCAAATACTGCCCATCTTGAAGCCTGATGTGAATTTCCAGACTTTTCGTGAATGGCGGCGACTGTGGACTGATTACTCTACAATGGTGGATCTCCAGAGTTTGTCACAGCCTAAACAACTCATCCAACTGCGTATGTGCCTGTCCTTGGAAATTCAGCGTGTCTTGGAACATACGTTGCAGGTACCCCCAACCTCTTCGCTGTCTGTAGAGGAGGTACTGGACGTTCTACAACGGCACATCAAAGGACAGCAGAATGAAGCTCTGCGCAGGAGGGAATTGTTTAGCTGCAGACAGATGGAGGGTGAGTCTTTTGATGCCTTTTACGTGCGTCTTAAGAGAGCCTCGGAAGAGGTAGATATATGTCCAGGCCACCACCAGCAGTGCGAGGAGACCCAGTTGAAGCAGGTGATCCTGATGGGTGTTAAGGACGAGGAACTTGTCCAACGCCTCGCCTCCCTCGACTCTTCCTCTTCTCTTAAGGATGTGTTGACGATATGTCGCTCCTATGAGGCTGCCAGGTGTGCCACCTCTGCCATCCGTGCTCCCCCTACAGCTGTACGCGCTGTGTCCCGGTACAAGAAGGACAAGAAGTCTGTTCCTACGCCTTCGCCCACCACGTCCACGCCCGGTTTATTTTGCAACAACTGTGGTAAGCAGCACGGAACACAGGTGTGTCCAGCTGCTCAGTCTACCTGCAACAGTTGTGACCGTAAGGGCCACTGGTCACTCACAGTACGGTGCCCAGCCAAACGCGTCCAGTGCAATGTGTGCGGTCGTCTGGGCCACTATGACAAGTGTTGCCCTTCCAACATACCCAAGGGACCGCGTCGGCGGAAGCTTCAGCCCCCCTCCACCAGAGAGGGCCGCCCACAGTCTTCCAATCAGAGGTACGACGACTCTTGACAACGCTCGAGCGACATTAGGAATGTGTGCTCCCCCCCGCGTCCCAGGACCAAAGTCCCCCAATACATCAGCGTCATCGTGACCTACGGCGGTGTGTCATCCCGTCTTCAGATGTTGCCCGACACCGGCGCTGATGCTACAGTCATCGGTCCCCAGCATTTGCAATGCTTGGGGCTCTCTCCAAGTGATCTAGGACCGCCCCCCAAGGATCTCCGCTTTATGGCAGATGGTTCACAGATGACCCCGGCCCTGGGTTCACTCCAAGCACAAGTCACCTTTGGCAACAGGTCGTGTCAAGCCTGGATTGATGTGCATAACGGTGTCCAGACTCCTTTGCTGTCCTACAGACATTGTCAGGAGTTGGATGAGGTATCTGAACCAGTCAGTACCGAGGCAGTGTTAGAGCCAGGGGCTTGGTTAACAGTGAGGCGAGATATCAAGGCTTCAAACCGTTCACTGTCTTCCAATCTCCGTTGGTGGTCTCGTTCTGCCTCTGCTTGCCTTCTGTGCTCATCCGCCAAACGTCTGTGAGCTTCATCCTCGCGTTTCTCATCTCTCATAAACTTCAGTAAAGCAATTATCTCTGGAGACAACGCTGAATATTGAGGTGAGGGACTGCGCGATGTGGGGGCTGGAGCGTCGTGGCCGGCCTGGTCATCCATCTCTGCGGGGCTATCACCCGCTTGACTCATCCAGGCGCTGGGTCCACGGCGACGTAAGGCATGAGACATGACTACTTCATCTGTGTACTGTGTCTTAAATCAGTGTTGACCGGTCAGCCCGTCGTATCAACAAGATTTCAGACAAAAAAATTAATTAAATACACAGATAAGTAGATTATATATATAAAATATATATAAGGAAGCCGCGCGGTCAGCGAGTGTTAGTACATGATGAGTAAATAGATGAATAAAGAAGGGGAAACAGAAAATAGTTAGAGATAACAGATGGGTGGGGGAGGGGGGGGGAGCTAAGTTACATCATGCGTCTGGATTCGCAATTTCAACGTTACCAGACCATTTTCGAATGTTACAGCTACAGTGTATACAGTATACTTATTCCTGTGGCTGACTGTACAAGGAAAAGGAGGAGAGAAAAGACAATAACAGGAATGCATGGAGAAGATGGAAATTGAGAAGAGAACGAGAAGAAGAGAGACTGAAGCATTATTATCCTTAAGAGGGGATGAAAGGAGATGGGAGAGAGGGATAGTGAGAGGTGGAGGTATGAATGGAGGGATGGAAGGACAGAATAAGAAGGATCGTAGAGAAGGAGACTTGAGAAGGAGACAAAGGAAGGACAGCAATAAGTAAAACAAAAATCAGAGCAAGTATTTGGATGATAACATGTAGAAATTAGTCGGTTAAATGCAGATAAAAAGAGTAAGAATAATGAGATAAAACATAGAGAAGAAAGAGGCACTTATTATAACAACCACGACCATGATTATAACAACCACGACTATGTTTGTAACAACCACGACCATGATTATAACAACCACGACCATGATTATAACAACCATGACTATGATTATAACAACCACGACCAAGATTATAACAACCACGACCATGATTATAACAACCACGACTGTGATTATAACAACCACGACCATGATTATAACAACCATGACTATGATTATAACAATCACGACTATGATTATAACAATCACGACTATGATTATAACAACCACGACCATGATTATAACAACCACGACCATGATTATAACAACCACGACTGTGATTATAACAACCACGACCATGATTATAGCAACTACGACCATGATCATAACCACGGCGATGATTATAACAACCACGACTATGATTGAAACAACCACGACCCTGATTATAGCAATCACGACCATGATTATAACAACCACGACCATGATTATAACAACCATGACTATGATTATAACATCCACGGCCAACCACGACCATGATTATAACAACCATGACTATGATTATAACAACCACGGCCAACCACGACCATGATTATAACAACCACGACTATGTTTGTAACAACCACGACCATGATTATAACAACCACGACCATGATTATAACAACCATGACTATGATTATAACAACCACGACCAAGATTATAACAACCACGACCATGATTATAACAACCACGACTATGATTGTAACAACCACGACCATGATTATAACAACCACGACCATGATTATAACAACCATGACTATGATTACAACAACCACGACCAAGATTATAACAACCACGACCATGATTATAACAACCACGACTATGATTGTAGCAACCACGACCATGATTATAACAACCATGACTATGATTATAACAACCACGGCCAACCACGACCATGATTATAACAACCATGACTATGATTATAACAACCACGGCCAACCACGACCATAATTATAACAACCACGACTATGTTTGTAACAACCACGACCATGATTATAACAACCACGACCATGATTATAACAACCATGACTATGATTATAACAACCACGACCAAGATTATAACAACCACGACCATGATTATAACAACCACGACTATGATTGTAACAACCACGACCATGATTATATAAACCACGACCATGATTATAACAACCACGACCATGATTATAACAACCACGACTATGATTGTAACAACCACGACCATGATTATAACAACCACGACCATGATTATAACAACCACGACCATGATTATAACAACCACGACTATGATTGTAACAACCACGACCATGATTATAACAACCATGACTATGATTATAACAACCACGACCAAGATTATAACAACCACGACCATGATTATAACAACCACGACTATGATTGTAACAACCACGACCATGATTATAACAACCATGATTATGATTATAACAACCACGGCCAACCACGACCATGATTATAACAACCATGACTATGATTATAACAACCACGGCCAACCACGACCATGATTATAACAACCACGACTATGTTTGTAACAACCACGACCATGATTATAACAACCACGACCATGATTATAACAACCATGACTATGATTATAACAACCACGACCAAGATTATAACAACCACGACCATGATTATAACAACCACGACTATGATTGTAACAACCACGACCATGATTATAACAACCACGACCATGATTATAACAACCATGACTATGATTATAACAACCACGACCAAGATTATAACAACCACGACCATGATTATAACAACCACGACTATGATTATAACAACCACGACCATGATTATAACAACCATGACTATGATTATAACAACCACGGCCAACCACGACCATGATTATAACAACCACGACTATGTTTGTAACAACCACGACCATGATTATAACAACCACGACCATGATTATAACAAACATGACTATGATTATAACAACCACGACCAAGATTATAACAACCACGACCATGATTATAACAACCACGACTATGATTGTAACAACCACGACCATGATTATAACAACCACGACCATGATTATAACAACCATGACTATGATTACAACAACCACGACCAAGATTATAACAACCACGACCATGATTATAACAACCACGACTATGATTGTAGCAACCACGACCATGATTATAACAACCATGACTATGATTATAACAACCACGGCCAACCACGACCATGATTATAACAACCATGACTATGATTATAACAACCACGGCCAACCACGACCATAATTATAACAACCACGACTATGTTTGTAACAACCACGACCATGATTATAACAACCACGACCATGATTATAACAACCATGACTATGATTATAACAACCACGACCAAGATTATAACAACCACGACCATGATTATAACAACCACGACTATGATTGTAACAACCACGACCATGATTATATAAACCACGACCATGATTATAACAACCACGACCATGATTATAACAACCACGACTATGATTGTAACAACCACGACCATGATTATAACAACCACGACCATGATTATAACAACCACGACCATGATTATAACAACCACGACTATGATTGTAACAACCACGACCATGATTATAACAACCATGACTATGATTATAACAACCACGACCAAGATTATAACAACCACGACCATGATTATAACAACCACGACTATGATTGTAACAACCACGACCATGATTATAACAACCATGATTATGATTATAACAACCACGGCCAACCACGACCATGATTATAACAACCATGACTATGATTATAACAACCACGGCCAACCACGACCATGATTATAACAACCACGACTATGTTTGTAACAACCACGACCATGATTATAACAACCACGACCATGATTATAACAACCATGACTATGATTATAACAACCACGACCAAGATTATAACAACCACGACCATGATTATAACAACCACGACTATGATTGTAACAACCACGACCATGATTATAACAACCACGACCATGATTATAACAACCATGACTATGATTATAACAACCACGACCAAGATTATAACAACCACGACCATGATTATAACAACCACGACTATGATTATAACAACCACGACCATGATTATAACAACCATGACTATGATTATAACAACCACGGCCAACCACGACCATGATTATAACAACCATGACTATGATTATAACAACCACGGCCAACCACGACCATGATTATAACAACCACGACCATGATTATAACAACCACGACCATGATTATAACAACCATGACTATGATTATAACAACCACGACCAAGATTATAACAAAAACGACCATGATTATAACAACCACGACTATGATTGTAACAACAACGACCATGATTATAACAACCATGACTATGATTATAACAATCACGACTATGATTATAACAATCACGACTATGATTATAACAACCACGACCATGATTATAACAACCACGACCATGATTATAACAACCACGACTGTGATTATAACAACCACGACCAGGATTATAGCAACTACGACCATGATTATAACAACCACGACCCTGATTATAACAACCACGACCATGATTATAACAACCATGACTATGATTACAACAACCACGACTATGATTATAACAACTACGACCATGATCATAACCACGGCGATGATTATAACAACCACGACTATGATTGAAACAACCACGACCCTGATTATAACAACCACGACCATGATTATAACAACCATGACTATGATTACAACAACCACGACTATGATTATAACAACCACGACCATGATTACAACAACCACGACCATGATTTTAACAACCACGACTATGATCATAACAACGACAATGATTATAACAACCACGACTATGATTATAACAACCACGACTATGATTATAACAACTACGACCATGATCATAACCACGACCATGATTTTAACAACCACGACCATGATTATAACAACCACGACCATTATTATAACAACCACGACTATGATTATAGCAACCACGACCATGATTATAACAACCACGACCATGATTATAGCAACCACGACCATGATTATAACAATCACGACTATGATTATAACAACCACGACTATGATTATAACAACCACGACCATGATTACAACAACCACTACAATGATTATAACAACCACGACTATGATTATAACAACCACGACCATGATTATAACAACCACAACTATGATTATAACAACCACGACCATAATTATAACAACCACGACTATGATTATAACAACCACGACCATGATTATAACAATCACGACTATGATTATAACAACCACGACCATGATTATAACAACCACGACCATGATTATAACAACCACGACTGTGATTATAACAACCACGACCATGATTATAACAACCACGACCATGATTATAACAATCACGACTATGATTATAACAACCACGACTATGATTATAACAACCACGACTATGATTATAACAATCACGACTATGATTATAACAACCATGACTATGATTATAACAACCACGACCATGATTACAACAACCACTACAATGATTATAACAACCACGACCATGATTATAACAACCACGACTATGATTATAACAACCATGACTATGATTATGACAACCACGACTATGATTATAACAACCACGACAATGATTATAACAACCACGACTATGATTATACACCACGATGACACACGACATGATTATAACAACCACGACCATGATTATAACAACCACGACCATGATTTTAATAACCACGACTATGATCATAACAACGACAATGATTATAACAACCACGACTATGATTATAACAACCACGACTATGATTATAACAACCACGACCATGATTATAACAATCACGACTATGATTATAACAACCACGACCATGATTACAACAACCACTACAATGATTATAACAACCACGACTATGATTATAACAACCACGACCATGATTATAACAACCACGACCATGATTATAACAACCACGACAATGATTATAACAATCACGACTATGATTATAACAACCACGACCATGATTATAACAACCACGACCATGATTATAACAACCACGACTGTGATTATAACAACCACGACCATGATTATAACAACCACGACCACGATTATAACAATCACGACTATGATTATAACAACCACGACTATGATTATAACAACCACGACTATGATTATAACAATCACGACTATGATTATAACAACCACGACCATGATTACAACAACCACTACAATGATTATAACAACCACGACTATGATTATAACAACCACGACCATGATTATAACAACCACGACCATGATTACAACAACCACTACAATGATTATAACAACCACGACTATGATTATAACAACCACGACCATGATTATAACAACCACGACTATGATTATAACAACCACGACCATAATTATAACAACCACGACTATGATTATAACAACCACGACCATGATTATAACAACCATGACCATGATTATAACATCCACGACCATGATTATAACAACCACGACTATGATTATAACAACCACGACGATGATTATAACACCTACGACCATGATTATAACAACAACGACTATGATTATAACAACCACGACCATGATTATAACAATCACGACTATGATTATAACAACCACGACCATGATTACAACAACCACGACCATGATTATAACACCTACGACCATGATTATAACAACCACGACTATGATTATAACAACCACGACTATGATTATAACAACCACGACCATGATTATAACAACCACGACCATGATTATCTCCTATAGGATAGGCATAGCCGTGTGTCTGTGTGTGTGTGTCTGTTCTGGGCAGCCGAAACAGCACAATCGTTTTTCATCAAACATGGTGGAACAAACCTGGTCCCATGTCGATGGTTTCTTTAGGAAGGAATTAATTAGCCGTTTTATTTACGCTGGAAACGATGTCGCTGTATGCTATCAGCCTGCTGGCGGTTGTGCTAGCCAAGCTCGGCCAAGCACGAGCGTTCGAAATTTCTCCCTTTGGTAAACAGTACCACCGGACTCGCCACCGGGCACGAAGGGCCCACGATCACTTGTTTATACTATAAATTTTATTTACTGTGAATAATCATCATCATCATCATCATCATCATCATCATCATCATCATTATTATTATTATTATTATTACCCCTCAGGCCCCGATGTGGGTGAGTGACCTGTGCCCGGGTGGGCTAATCCCCATAAAAAATAAAGATAAATAAATTAATAAATAAATTCTGGCCACCTCCTCTGAGCGGCTGGCTGTACATAAGATCTCAGCTCATCACACCACCGTGTTACACGATGGTATCAGATCTTAACCGCCTTCATCCAGCTCCACACTGGTGTTGGACGGCGTTCTGGCAAACAAAAACCACGCGAGGTCTATTCTGTTACACAGAAGAGTCGTGGCTTGGGAGTCAGTGTTGACACGACTATCATAAATTATGTCTTGTAAGCTGATGGCACATGAGCACTATACTAAAGACATCTAGTTACATTACTGCATCACTTACATATTCAAACAAAGCACAACTAAGTCAAATTCACTTAATATGATGGAGTGGGACACGAAGTACTGGGCATGTTGAATTGAATTGAATCAGTTTATTTAGCCAGAAAAACACAGATACAGATTGGATAAAAATAATAATAATAATAACATGGCTGAGCCAGTTGAGAACCTGAGCTCTCCTGTAGGTACCTGATACATACTATACTGTACACTTATCTCAAGGAAGTATTATGTAACATTTAGTATCATATGGAATAGTACAATGGCATGGTGATAATAAGAACATTTCATAATGTTACCACGGTTATCACTTCGATATTTACTTATTTTATTTATTTATTATTACTTTTTTTTATTATATGTATATACATAAATTACAGTGGAATTGAAAAACATAAATATAATGGGGGAGCAGTACAACATGGGTTATACAGTATTAAGGTTGAGCAAGAGGACAGAGCTGTCAGGAAAATGTCTAATTAGCCAATATATTTATTGCAATGGTAATTTCTTATCCATTTACCTGATAATTTCCGATAAAAGGGTTTCGATGGTACAATAAAAGCAGGCTTCGTAAATATAGTAGGTATAACAAGAAATATTAATACTTAGACAATAGATATTTTTTTAGAGATGATTTAAAGGAAGGGAGCGGAGTCTTTGCTCGGATGGGTGGGGGTAAGTTGTTCCACACCTTCATACCATGATATTTTATGGACGTCTGGGACTGAGAGGAGCACATGGGGGAGGTTTTTGTAGCTCTGGGTGCCTTAAGTTGCATCTCTGATCATTCCGGAACTGGAAATAGTTATTGTTAAGCAAGTGATTTATAGATTTGTAAACAAAGAGGGCACAGCAGTAGGTGTTAATATCTTTGAATTTTAACATTTTTAATTTAGCAAATTTTTCATTTGTGTGATCTGTTTTTTTCAAGTAGGTCATTGTCCGTACAACTCCCTTTTGTGCAGTAACCAGGGATTGTGTTTTTGAAGAGCCAGAGGCCCCCCACAGTGTGTGACAGTGTATCAGGTGTTGGTAAACAAGATCATGATCGATTTCTTCCATTGCTGTGAGAGTGAGTCACTGTCAAGTGTGATACATGATACCCCACTGTTTATCGACTTTACTGTGAATGGCTTGTATGTGATTCCTCCAGTTAAGTTTCTCATCAATAATAACTCCGAGGAATTTAGTATTTTGTTTGCATTTGAGGACTGTATTTCCAAGGTACAGGGGTCCAAGTCTGGGGGTAAGTTTTTCCTAATGCAAAAGATCGTGTAGTGGATTGTCTCAAGAATTAAGGTCAGTTAATTACGTATTACCCAGGTTCTCACTTTAGTCAATTGAGTGTTCATAGTTCTCATCAAGGAATGGAGGTCTTAGTTGCTGGCATAGAGATTACTATCGTCTGCAAATAAGTGGACTATGGACTATGTCGTTTATGTACAACAAAAGCAGTACTGGTCTGAGAATGGAACCTTGGGGGACGCCATACAAGATTGGCGTGGAGTCAGATTGGTGATTATTATAGCAGACATACTGCATCCTGTTGGACAGATATGAGGTAAACCAAATGTGGGACAGGCCCCTCACGCCGTAATGCTCAAGCTTTGAAAGGAGGATGGTATGGTCGACAGTATCGAAGGCTTTTAAAAGGTCCAAGAATATACCGACTGTGAAATGACTATCATCAAAAGAATTTAAGATGTCATTAATAAAGAATAGCAGAGCACTTTCAGTCGACCTTCTAGCTCTAAATCTGAACTGGGAGTCTGTAAAGATGTTATTGGCATTGCAGGAATGTTATACAAATGTCTAATATCGTTAGTGAGTTTGGTCTCACAGAACCCAAGTACATCAAATTTGTGGGGCAATAGAAGATAAACACTGATCTAAAAAGGTATCTAGATGAAGGGGAATACTGCTGATGTTATGGCTAATCAAGGAGAGAGGTAGTAGAAGACTAGAACTAAACTCGGGAGAGTCAGGAAAGTAATAGTTACAGTTTGGGTTGGTGTACATGTAACCCAGTAAATTTTGTAGAAAGACATCAGGATCGATATGAGGGAGTATTGTGTCGACACCATGGGTAAAGGGGGTGTAACACATACGATCTAGCACATCTAAGGGAATTACACTAGCATCATCATTGTAGGAACATTGATATTGAATAAGGAACAGTAAAATCTCAGGGTCACTGAGGTGTGAAACAGGAAGATCTAAGAAAGTTATAATGATTTGATTTTGATTTTGCCGCTTCCAGCGGCTACTTTATTGTGCACCCCACACTCATCCTGTGAGCGGTAGCGCAAAAGGATTACAGAGTAGGGTTTACAAAGGGTCATAATAATTAACCCCCGTTGTCAGGATATTATGGCACTGAAAGTTACACAGTATTTCATTTACATTATTTGTTTAGTTCTATACATAAAGGGTAACTTATTCACAAATGCGTGAGTACAGGCGTGTGAGGCAGTATGTCTGGCCTCACACTTTGTTATTCACATTTACGTGGGAGGTATTCAAGCACATTGCGTATTTGGTTCTGTACATGAGAATTGATATAGTTACTAAGTGCAAAAAAGTGGTTACAATCTTAATATGTCGGCTATCTTGCCATTAGAGATGAAGTGTTGTGCCATTTCACACACAGTGTGCTTGGACCTGTCCCTAAAAGGTTCTATCTTCACACAGTCGAGGACGTAGTGTTCAAGTGTGTGGCCATATGTATGGCCACACACTTTACATTTAGTTTTGTTTACATCTGCTTGAGGAACATACTGCCAAAGGTACTTATATCCTAACCTTAATCTAGCGGTTACAACATCTTGTAATCTAGTGATCTTGTTACTTGCTCCATATACATGTTTCACTTGATACATCTCATCATGGTAACCTATGGATCGACTAGTGCCTGTTTGCACTTGTCTACTTGCGTCAAACTCATCAATAAGTTCTTTCCTAATTACAGTTTTAAGGGGTCGTTTTGACAGACCCAAATTGTATTCAACGGTGTCTTTGTTAGACGCGAGTTTGGCGAGGGCATCAACTCTGTCATGTTTTATGAGGCCTATGTGAGAGGGGATCCACAACAGTTTGACCCTGACACCCCGGTCAACAAGGCACGCATATTTGTGTCTGGCTTCAGAGACAAGAGCGTGACAACCTGAGTCGAGGGTACCAAGGGCAAGTAGTGAGGATAGAGAGTCAGTGATGATGAGACTGTCAGTAACAGTGGTTTCAATGAATTTAATAGCTGTGAGTATGGCAACTAATTCAGTTTGTAGAGTGGATGCCCAGTTGTTAATTCTAACTCCTTTCTCAATTATATTACCGTCAGGTTGAGTCACAACAATAGCACTTCCAGCCCTCCCACAGGCGGTGTTTAGAGATCCATCAGTGTAGATGGTCTGTGTGATATTATCATCAGTCTGTAAAGTGTATATGTGTTCAAGAGCTCTCAATTTGGCAGTGTGTTGGAGATAAATTCTTTGTATAATTAATTTTTTAGGCGGATGCGTTGGTATTGTGATATCGAAGGGAACTGTCCGCCAGGGTGGCAGGAAGCGCTGTTGATGTCTCAACTTTGTACAGGTGGTCTAGTCCAAACATCTTCATATGTGTAGCTGTAGTTTGGATCCATTTAGACTCAGTAGTCCTATGGTTCATACATTCTAGCAATTTTAAGGAAACAATGTTATCAGGATCACCACGCAGAAGCCTCAGGGCTATCATGAGGTTGACTTCAATTATTCTATCTTTAACACTGGGTATACCTAGTTCTTTCCTCATATTAAGTACTTTAGTGCTCATGGGACATCCTAGGATAATTCTGAGGGCTTTATTTTGCATTTTCTCGAGCTTGTCAACGCCTTTCCCGTCACGAATGACCAGGGCTGGTGCGTGGTAATCTATCAGAGATCTTATATAGCCTAGGTACATTGTTTTAACAATTCTAATATTAGCACCATAGTGCGGGCTGTACCCCGCTACACTTCTAAGAGGTCTCAGTCTGTTAGTACATTGGCGGGTTAGCTGTTGTATGGCAGGTAGGGTACAAGGGACGGAAACACCAAGATATTTAAAAGAAGAAACGTAGTCAATAGTGTTGTTACCTATCTTGAACTTGGCGGGGCCGCGTTTGCGGTTACCAGCTTGTTTGTTGAACACCTTAGTTTTGTCAGTGGAGATAATAAGACCGAGGTGTTCACAGGCTGCGTATACATGGTTCAGGGTGGTTTGCATTTCACGATGAGTTTTAGTATGTATAAGAATATCATCAGCATAGCTGATTGAGATAGTGTTGGGGTTGTCTGGTATTAAATTTAATAATGCATTCATAAGAACATTGAACAAAGTGGGGCTAAGTACTCCACCTTGAGGGGTACCAAGTTGCTTATCTTTAACTTCACTTTTGTAACCCTGAAACAGTGCAGCAGCCCTTCTGTTGGTTAGGTAACCACTTATCCAGTGTAACAGCCTACCTCCTATATCCATTTTGGCTAGTTCGTACAATATCAGTTGCCTATTGGCAATATCGAATGCAGCTTTTAGGTCAAGAAATGTGGTGTATCTGTGCCTTTCATCACCATGCACAGTTAGGAATGTGGTGATGCAATTATGTACACCTTTACCATGGGTGAAGCCATTTATGTTAGGAGACATGTGTTCTCTGATTCTATATAAGAGTCTGCCAAGAACCATCCTCTCAAAGGTATTACACAGGCAGCTGGTTAGTGATATGGGACGAAAGGCATCAGGCTGTCCTGGTTTCGGTATTGGTACAACAATACTGCTGGTCCATGATGTGGGTAGTTGGCCCTCGGCATGACTAACATTGTACAATACCAACAATGGATTGCCTGGCACGCGCCTTAGTAGTCTAATGATGTTGTAGGTGACTCCGTCCTCTCCATGGGAAGTAGACCTACCCCTGGCGAGGGCGGCGTCAAGTTCCCACTCAGTATATGGAACATCACACTCATCGTGCTGTTTGCCCAGCATAAAGCTAATAAGATTACTTCTCTCTACAGACTTCGCATCAAGGAGTCCCCGAATCCTAGCTGGTAACATGTCATAGCTCGACACATGAGCCCACTTTGTTATTAGCTCATTCGACTTTTGCAGAGGGTTTGGATGGGAGACGTGTCTTCTGTTTTTACCTCTGATTTTGTTTATGTCTTTCCAGGCTTTGCTGAGGGATGTGTGTTGGTTCAGGCTGTTGACATATGTCTCCCATGCATTTTGTCTGAGTTCGTTTACACGTTCCCTGACAGCAGCAAGGGAAGCTTGATACAATTGTAACATTTGAGGTGTTCTAAATTGTCTGTAACCCTTACCCACCCTCCTGACCCTAGCCCTGAGTTTTTTCAGCTCAGGGTCATTATAGCACTGCTGTTGCCTGTTCCCATTATGCTGACCACGTTTTCTCCTTTTTTTGGTGGAGGCATTGTTGGTGAAGTATGCATAAGTCCTATCTATCAGATCGTCATGGAAACTTTGGTAGTTGTCAGGCTTGTAGTCCTTGTACCAGTCATGGATGAAGTCTATGAACTGGCTTTCATGTTCTTGCTTGTTGAGTTTACCACCAGTGGGGGTGTCATTGGCTACATGTATACGAGCTTGGATTGGGCTGTGGTCAGACATAAGATCAGTGACAACATCAGAGCTATGAGTTGTGTGTGATAGATTAAAGCCAATACATTTGTGTAGACCCCCGCCATAGATGTGTGTTGGTTCATTATTACCTATAATTTGAACATCTTCATATGCGCTGAGAAGTGAGATAAGTCTCCTACCATTGGTGTTAGTGGTGGAGTCACCTAATTTCTTGTGTCTAGTATTCAGGTCACCCATCAGGACAGTGGGCTCAGTGTGTAAAAAGTCTGGGAGATCTGTGTACTGAGGCTGATCTGAGGGAGCATAGACGTTTAGCACGTTGAGTGTAGAGTTGCCCAGGTGGATAGTGATCCCATGGTACTGAAGGTTGGTAGTCTTTTTGGATACAAGAGGTACATGCGGGAGTGACTTCTTAACATACATCAAACATGTGTGAATAATGGTGGCCGGGGGGGGGGGGGGGGGGTAACGTACTCACAATTGCTACAACCAGCAGAATTAAGATGACCGGTACTGTTGAGGGTGATTCCCAGAATGAGTGGGAGGTGCGCTTGTCACTTGGTTTTGAGTGTTGATGGTTTCCACCGCAAAGGGTAGGCGTGTAGTACTCGAGTTGGCCGGCAGGGGGGTGAAATTCCTCAGGTGATAGCGACAGTGGCTCGTTCCCCTTCAGTGGGGAGGGGGTTCTCGAGGGGCATGTGGGTGGGGGGGTACAGCGAGTGGGTGAGTGGGCGGGTTTCCACTTGCCCGATCCCTCACAACAAGGGTTTTATAACTGAATGTCATGTGTTTCGCTTGTTTCCTGGCTTCTTTAAACTGGTCCATTTTCTGTAGTCGGGCTTTAGTCGTACCTGGGCAGAGGTCCTCGTTGACGAAGATAGTGGTACCTTTCAGGTTACTGCGTTGATAAAACACTTTGTCACAGTAAGGCGGGGACTGAAAATTTTGTTATGATGTCGCGGGAGCGGAAGGAGTTGGGTTTCCCGACGCGTTGACCACAGTCAAACTTTACTTCAGGAAGTTGAAAATGGTCATTCAGCACGAGTGAAATTTTACGCTGGGATGACTCCCAGTTCTCGTGAGCATCTTTGGCGACTCTGGCAATCCTGTCGTGCAATGTATGTGGCCAATAGTCTAATTTCTCTTTGTTACGCCTACATACATACGTACATATAGGAAATCTCGCACTCAGGGTGGAGGTGAGAAAGGAAACTCAGAATAGCTTAACTCTACATGTATTGTATGTACAATGCAGTGCTAGGGAGTTGCTGTGTGGTGAGGAGCTTGTTGAGAGGAGCTCCTTGTATAGATGTGTGGGTACCAAGATATGTGAACACGCCTGACGACAGGACTCTGTTACCATTCATTGTACCATTTATCCACATGTCTGTATTACTACATATTATTATAGCATGTCTGATATCTATGCTTATGTCTAATGCCTATGTTCACTTACTATGTCCCGATATACTATGTCTGTACCGCGCTAGTCAAGTAGTTAGAAGACCTCATTTATTGTCCTAGTGATGTCTAGCAACTCTCCTTGCCCAGCTAGACAACTCCCCTCAGATCAGCCTCGGCCTACATACGGCCCGGGGTCCCTTGTGCCCGCCTCTGTATCGGTCGGCTATCACGCCAAGTCTTGTACCACTTATTGAATATATCTACTGCTCGTGCTCTGGAGTTTGAAGAACCTTTTCTAGGATTGTATCCACCACATGGCGCAGTTGAGTAGCTCCAACACGACAGTTTACAAGTCGCAAAAGCCGGCCTAGTCTGTTCCCCGGCCTCCTCTGTTTCCCGCCCAGAAGATGTACTCTACAGTGCCCCTGGATCTAAAGTGCTTTGTGACCTTGTGAAGTGCCCTAAGTGAAGTGCAGTGCCTTTCATGTCTGTTTGCTATGTTTCTGCGGCCCTACAGGTAGCAGAAACGCCTTCAGCCCAGTCTCCAAGACAGCACCTCCGGCATACACCCCCTGTCCACGTAGGCCCGCAAGCCACTGACTGACTCCCTCCCCCCCACTGAGTTATCACCAGCCTCTTGCCCGGGCGCCCGGGCGAATACACCGCTGCCAACGCCTCCTCTCACTTCACAAATATTACAGTCAATACTCTTCTACTTGCCCGCCAGTTCCTGCACTTAGGCAAGTACATTGACGAAAACATAGCACTCCACCTTATTCTCCTTGTCTTTCCCATCGCAACCATACCAAACACGAGATGTCTGACCACGACGATTTGCCGGGAAATTTAGATGAGGATTATGAGGAAGACGAAGCCTCACAGACCCCCCACCCCCCTCACGCCTCACACGCCGGGCGCGCCAAATTCAAAGGATGGGAGCCAGGATATACGTCAGTTACTTCACTTCCTACAAGTTTCCCAAGAGAAGGAAGCCAAAAGACGTCAATTAGAGGAGGAAAAACGACGTCAAGAGGAATTGTGAAGACGTCAAGAGGAATTGTCAAGACAGTCAGAGGAATCAGCTTACCGTCTTCAACTTCAACAACAACACCAAGCTGATAACCACAAATTCCTGGGACTATTGGAATTCCTGGCAACGATGACGACTTCACCAGCTGCCACAATCAATTCGCCAGCTTCAGCCTCTTCATCTATCCTTCAGACAACGCCTCCTCACACGTCACCTAGCCCCCTTGGGTATACCTCAGTGCCTTCTCAACCACCTGCTCCAGTCTCAACTCTCGTCGACCTCTCCGTGCCTCCTCCACCGCTTGCCGTCCCGAGCACACCCCTGCACAGCAAGTCTTCAGTTACCAGCCCCCCACCTCTTCAATCTGATGCAACATATCAAGCATACCGTCAATGGCGACGTCGTTTCGAAGACTTTGCTGTCATGTCTGACCTCAACCGAATGCCCCCTCATAAACAACTCATCCAATTAAGATCGTGCATTTCCCTCGATGTCCAACGCCTCCTAGAGCACACGCTAGCCATTCCCCTGATTCCTCCATGTCAGTGAAAGAGGTCTTAGACGCCTTGCAGAGTCATTTCCGTGGCCTCCGCAATGAAGTTTTGCGTCGTAGGGAACTGCTATCCTGCAAACAAGCTTCTGGGGAATCATTCTCAGACTTCTACGCACGACTTAAGGACCTAGCAGCCGAGGTGGACCTATGTACAGGCGATCCTGTAACCTGTGCTGAGATCCAGCTCAAGATGATCTTGCTGATGGGTGTACGTGACTAGGACCTGCTTCAGAAACTCCTCACCCTCGACGCCGCCTCTCCCCTCACCGACTTCGTCACCTGTTGCAGGTCGTATGAGGCCACAAGAGAGGCTGCCTCAGCTATACACTCATCGCCATCTCAAGTTCACGCCGTCTCCACCTACAAGAGGAATCAACGCCAGATGCAGACGGCGTCCTCTCCACAGCCCCCGTCACAGTCACCAGTTTTTTCTCCCGAATCCTGCAGAAGCTGTCAGCGCCAGCACGGTCCAGGAAAGTGCCCTGCGGCTGATAGTAAATGTCGAAACTGCGGGTTTCAAGGCCATTGGCCCCGCACACCTCGATGTCCCGCCAACAAGGTCTCATGCAACGCTTGCAACAAGCAAGGACACTTCGCCAAGTGTTGCGGGTCCACCAAGAAGCCTCCATCTCCAGGTCAAAACGTCTCTTCACCGTCCCCCAAAGGATGCCTATGCGTGGATGATGCCTCGAGTGACAGGTCCCCCAAGCCCTTAAATGTTCGTCTGTCCAACGGTACCAACTCTTCCAACCTCCTGATGATACCTGACACGGGCGCGGACATCACGGTGATTGGACCAACACACCTGGACGCCCTCAACATTCCCAGGAGTAGCCTGTCACCCACAGCCATGAACGACGTGCTCACAGCGGACGGGTCCCCGATGTCTCCAGCTTTGGGCTGCTTCAAGGCAACATTACAGCTCGGTCCCAAGTCTTGCCTTGCCACAGTCCACGTCCACGAGGGCATCCAAACCCCTCTCTTGTCATGTGGTCATTGTCAGGACTTGGCCATCGTCTCATCCGAGTTCCCAAAGCCCATCCTCGCCGTGACACACCGCAACAGGTGTGCAGAGATACCTGTTTCAGCCATGACCACACCTGGTGCCGCCCGGGAGTTCTTTCTTCGCCAGTTCAGCGACGTTCTTATCTCCAAGTCCGACCTCCAGAAGACGCCGCTCAAGAAGATGACGGGCCCCCCGATGAGAATCCACTTCAAGCCTGGCGCGACACCTTTCGCCACCCACACACCCAGGCCTATCCCCTTTGCCCTACGGGACAAGGTGAAGGCGGAGCTCGATTCTCTGGTGCAGCAGGGGATCATCAGAGACGCCGGTGAGGAGCCCTCCGAGTGGTGCCACCCTATGGTCTTGGCACCCAAGCCTGTAGGTGTTCGCATCACAGTGGACCTCACCCATCTCAACTCGCAGGTCTCCCGTATCGCCCATCCATCGCCTACGCCCATCCAAGCAGTCCGCAGCGTCACCCCGTCTGCAAAGTTCTTTACCACGGCGGACGCACTACATGGGTACTGGCAAGTCAACCTGGCGGAAGAAGATCGCCACCTCACTACATTCATCACGCCCCACGGCCGCTTCCAACACTGCCGCGGACCCATGGGCTTCGCAGCAACGGGGGATGCGTACTGCCTCCGGGGGGATATGGCTCTGCAGGGTGTCACCAGCTGCGTGAAGGTAGTAGATGACATCCTGCTCTTCGACGATGATCTCCCTGCCCACTTGAACCGAGTTCATCTGATGCTCACAAGATGTCGTGCCCATGGTATCACCCTGAATAAAGATAAATTTGTGGTCGACGCCTCCCAAGTTAACTACTGCGGCTACAACATCTCGCCAGAGGGGATCTCAGGGACTTCCCTACTCCAGCGAACCTGACCGACCTCCGCTCGTTTATGGGCCTGGTAAATCAGCTGGCAGACTTCTCCCCTAAACTCGCCACATCAGCCCAACCTCTACGCCCCCTCATGAGCCCCAAGCGCTCTTTCCTCTGGACTCCTGACCACGACCTAGCGTTCAGGAATGTTAAGAAGGCGTTGCTGTCACCACCAGTCTTGGCACCCTTCGACCCGTCCTTACCAGTGGTCCTCCAGACCGACGCCTCCCGTCTATACGGCCTCGGATATGCCCTCCTTCAAGATCACGGCCAGGGTAGACTGCGCTTAGTTCAGTGTGGCTCCAGGTTTCTCATGGACACGGAGACCAGATACGCCACCATCGAACTAGAGATGCTGGCAGTCGCCTGGGCTATGGCCAAGTGCCGCCTTTACCTGTTCGACCTTGGGTATTTCACCCTCATGACGGACCATCGCCCGCTCATACCCATCCTCAATCACTACACGTTGGACGCCATCGAAAATCCTCGCCTCCAACGTCTCAAAGAGAAGACCGCCCCTTACGTCTTTACAGCTGTGTGGCGCGCCGGGAAGCTTCTGTGCATACCAGACGCCCTCTCCCGAGCCCCTGTTAGTCGCCCCACACCTGAAGATGAAGTCGACTGTACCACAGCCGCGGCTCACGTTCGGTCTTTAGTGACACACACAGCCACTTCTCTTGCTGACAAGACGACGACGACGCCCTCCATCGAAGACGATAGGACCCTCCAGGAGCTTCGCATCGCCGCCGCTCAAGACCCGGCATACGTCCAACTCCTCGCCTACGTCTCCGCTGGATTCCCCACCAACCGCTACGACATTCACGCCTCCGCCCTCCCCTTCTGGAAACTAAGGGATAGCCTCTATGCGGACGGAGAGCTGGTGTTGTACGGCCCCAGGATCGTCGTTCCTGCTGCCCTCCGCCGGCGCACCTCATCCCGCCTCCATGACCGCCACCGCGGCGTTGAAGCCACCAGGCGCAGAGCCCGTCAGACCGTCTTCTGGCCTGGCATTGACGCCGATATTAGGAGCACGGATTAGGCCTGTGAGCCTTGCCAGCAACTCCAGCCCAGCCAGCAACAAGAGCCGTACCTGTGCAATGACCTCCCGAAGCGGCCCTTTGAATCCGTGTCCGCCGACTTCTTTAATGTGGCCGGAAAGTCTTTCCTGGTGGTCGCCGACAGGCTCTCTGGATGGCCCGTGGTAGTTCCCTGTGGTCGGGACACCACCTCTTCCAGGGTCATCCGGATGTTTTGTTGCTTCTTCCGGGAAGTCGGGGTGCCTCTCCACCTCCGAACCGACGGTGGGCCCCCGTTCAATAGCCACGAGTTCAAGAGCTTCGCCGAACGCTGGGGCGTCCACCACATCGTCACCTCCCCTCATTACCCGCAGGCGAATGGCCACGCCGAGGCAGCGGTAAAGTCCGTAAAATACCTCATCCTCAAGACAGCACCAACGGGGAACCTGGACTGCGAGGAGTTCGACAGGGGCCTACTAGAACTCCGTAACACCCCTACCCCTGCCGGACGCTCTCCTGCCCAGGTGTTGTATGGCCGCCCCCTTCGTACTTGTGTGCCTGCCCACCCCCAGTCCTTCTTAGATGAATGGCAGATCAAGGCGGACGAGTGTGACCGCCGTGAGGCTGCCCGGATGGCCCAAGTGACAAGCCACTATGACGCCCACGCCCGCCCCCTTCCCAGGTTGACCGTCGGCCAGCAAGTACGAATCCAGGACCCGACGTCACACCGCTGGGACAAGGTCGGGGTCGTCATGGGCCGTGGCGAGTCTCGTTCGTACCAAGTCCGCCTCCCCAGTGGTCGTGTGTGGTGGCGAAACAGACGCCATCTCCGCCCAGTGCCATCCTCTAGTGACGAACCTTCCTCCCCGTCCCCTGTGTCCCCTTGCCCAGACCAGGAACGAAGGTCGTCAGTTGATCCCCCCATCGTCCCTCGCCGCTCCCCCCGACTCATGGAAAAAGAGTCCGTAGCCGCTCGAGATTGCACTACGAGCGTAAAGGGGGAGGGAGGTGTATAGATGTGTGGGTACCAAGATATGTGAACACGCCTGACGGCAGGACTCTGTTACCATTCATTGTACCATTTATTCACATGTCTGTATTACTACATATTATTATAGCATGTCTGATATCTATGCTTATGTCTAATGCCTATGTTCACTTACTATGTCCCGATATACTATGTCTGTACCGCGCTAGTCGAGTAATTAGAAGACCTCATTTATTGTCCTAGTGATGTCTAGCAACTCTCCTTGCCCAGCTAGACAACTCCCCTCAGATCAGCCTCGGCCTACATACGGCCCGGGGTCCCTTGTGCCCGCTTCTGTATCGGTCGGCTATCACGCCAAGTCTTGTACCACTTATTGAATATATCTACTGCTCGTGCTCTGGAGTTTGAAGAACCTTGTCTAGGATTGCATCCACCACAGTCCTGTCCGTTTGAGAGAGTTTGATGCTGGTACGTAGATTGGTGGTGCGGGAACTGGACTTGAAGAATAATGGTGGAGTTTGAAGGGACTTGGGGTTGGTGGATCGTGCAGGAAGAAAGGTGAGGAAATTGGAAAGTAGTAGTAGGGTGCTAGGTCTTGGAGCTCAACCCAAGTGCTTCTGTTTTGTCATGTTTGTGATTCAGCTAATTTTCGTCTTAGGTGTTATATTTATTTAGGTGTTTGTATGTTTAACAAGTGTTGCAATTTTATGCCTTACAGTTTTGTGTCTTGTGTCCTAGCCAATGGTGGGGAGTCTAGGGCAGGTACTTGTGTTTCTGGTAAGAACAGCCCGTCTTTTTATGATCTACGTAATGTTGTAAGTAGTAGGGCTGTGGGATATGGGATGTTTGTGTTCACACTCAGG
The DNA here is from genome assembly GCA_958450375.1 of Homarus gammarus. Lineage (NCBI taxonomy): Eukaryota > Metazoa > Arthropoda > Malacostraca > Decapoda > Nephropidae > Homarus > Homarus gammarus. The sequence goes on along the minus strand of CAUDMG010000725.1, from coordinate 356,526 downwards.
ATGGAATGGAGAAAGGAAACTCACAATGTGCTCTCTGTATACATGTTGTATTGGATGTACAATGCAGCTTGGTGCTGGGAAGGCAGCATGGTTACAAGCGTGATGTAGAGAGAGCTGGTTGGTGAGGATGCTCAGAGGTGGACCAGCCTGTGGGTCGCCATGGTCGCCGGCGGGAGCGAGGACCGCCAGGCAGGCGGAGGAGGAGGTGTTGCTGGCTGGTTGGTGTAGGTAGAAAGAGAGATATCACCACGAGGTCAGGTCTTAAATAGCGGGGGTTGGCGTGGCTTAGTAGTTGACCCCCGCTCCGTGGGCGGCGCTGGTTGGCCTAGACCACGAGGCATACACAGGAGAATTCGTGGGGTCGGCTATGCAGCGGCAAACAGTGTTTGTAGGGGAGAAATCCACTGCAGGGCTACCAAGGTTGTCACTGGGGTAACGTTGCATTCTTTCAAGAGAGTGGAGTTGGTGTGGGTTCGAGGGCTCTTCTTTTACTGCGAGGGAACCACTGTGTTCTCTTCTTCCTTCTTCTATTTCTTCCATCCATTCTGTGATTGGTCCTGTCTCTATATCTTCTAACTTTGTCCATATTCTTTTTGAGTGTTGGTGTAGGTAAACGTTTAGGGGTTTTATTTGCGCTCGTTGGTGTAGTTGGCAATTGGTGACTAAGTCAGGATATCTGACATAGGGCTAAGTTTTGAATTGTCTGCAGTTTCTTTTTTTTTTTTTTTATTTTATTGCATGTAGGAGAATTGGTGGATATACTAGTTGGGATTGAACATAGGCTCTATATAACTTTAACTTGTTTTTTGCTGACAAGTTTCTGAAGCATTTAAATTTTATTACCATGTTTCTGGTTTTTGCTAGTTTTTCGGAGATGAATGTTTAGTAGCTTTGTGTTGTGATCTTCAGCCCTAGGGCGGTGCCATCCATGGCATTATTTTGAACTTGTTGGTGTTGGTTTGTATCTTCCACTTTTTTTCATGCTGGTTGATTTTCTCTATTGCCTTGGCAGTATGTTATGCCATTATTGCTGTTGATTTGCCGGGGTATGTGATGATTTGTGTGATATCGTTTGCAGAACTTATGCATTCACTGTAGGGAGCTGGTTCTGGTAGGTCTGATGTATAGATATTGTACAGCGTGCGTACCTTGGGGTACTCCACTTTTCAGTTCTATGGGTGGTCCTATAGCTGCCGATTTGTATTTGTGCCGTGCGATCGTCTAGGAAGTCACAGACGATTTTTTCTAGTGGATCTAGAAAATTTAATTAAAGCAGTTTAAATTTTAATCCTAGGTGCCATACTTTATCAAACGCTTTCTTAACGTCTCTTAATACAATGTTGACTTGGTTTCTTTCTGCTTTCTTGTTGGCTAACGTTTCCGTGATTATGGCTAGTGCAGTATGTAGGTGCCACAGAGACTTTAAATTTTATTTTGTTTGTGTGCTTTCTCAAGGACTGAAACTGTGCCTACAATACACCATTCACAGGGAGATACAGTGTACGCACAGAAGCCAACTCTATAGGCAACAGAGAGTAGCTAAGTACTGTTCTTTTTTCTTTTTTTTTCTCTCTTTACTTTTTTAAGTAGCTGTAATCTACAAAGTCTGCACCCCCCCCCCCCCCCCACAACAACAACAACAACCATGAGTATGATATGTGATCACTGCAGGGAGACGTCGGATATGGAGGATACAGGCCTGACTAATGCAACGTTTAGGAAGTTACTAACTGCCGTAAAGCATGATGGCTGTTGCTGGTATTGCCCTGACTGCACAGTCAAGGTGAATGAGGCGATTGCAAGCCATAAGGGAACGAGTTCTCTAGGGAAGAAAATAGATGAAGCAGGAGCCCTGCTGGTTGCCAAACTGGAGCAAGTTAGGAAAGAGATCCTTGCTAAGACTGAGGAAGTAGCCGATAGAATGGAGGTGGTTGCTAAGAGGAGTTATGCTGACATATTAGCAGGACCACGGGAGGGGGCGGGGAGTAATGCAGGATCAGAGCAGGTTCTACAGCAGATTGGGACTCTGAAGAAGTGTGTCGAAGAAATGAAAATTAACCGACCTACTGTTAGGGGAGAGGAGGAACACCAAGAACGGCTCCAGCGCAGAAACAGTATTAATTTTTGGAGTCCCAGAGAGCCAGGCGGAGGGAACTGTGAGTAAGGTAACACACGATAAGATGCTGTTTCAAAATATTTGTACAGAGGTTCTGAAGAATCCATCAACCCCTCAGGATGTGAGGAGGCTGGGACAAAAGCAGGAGGATAAGCCTCGTCCCCTCAGGATCACACTAGCGAGCAGGTTATTCGGCAGGCAAAAAAACTTAGCAAGAAGCGAGGCATTTCGGGATGTGTTCATTCACCCAGATCGCACGGTAATATGGAGGGAACAGCACAAGAAGCTCCTGCAGGACTTGAAGCAGAAGAGGGAGGAGTCAAGGAATAACGGGGACGGGTGTACATGGGTTATACTCAGGGGGAGGGTAGTGGAAGCAAGTGTGCCGACACAGGGCCAGGGGGCAGCAGTGCACCCTCCACCCACTCTAACCCCCACCAGGGAGGCGGCACCAGCTCCGCCTACTGGACAGGAGGGGCGAGCGCCGTGTAAGCAATGACATTTCTAACCTCACCCTGAAAATACAGTGTGCTTAGCAAATGCTGCAGCTTCTGAGAATGAGGGGGGGGGAGGAAGGGTGACTAATAAGAGCAGAGATGTTACACTAATACTGACACGTTTCTTGATAAGAGGGAGGAGTTTGAAACACTACTAAGAGTACACCAACCAGATATCGTAGGAGTTGTAGAAATGTTGTACAAGAACATGAGAATCGACCCAGAGGAATGTGAGTTCAGTAATGCTGAATATGACTCAATGACGAACTTTTCTCAAGAAACTTGCAAGAGGGGTGTGGTTATCTATGCTAGGCAAGACCTTAGAGCCAGCCAAGCGAGGGTACAGGGAAAGGATGTTTTTGAAGAGTCCAGGTGGTGTAAAATTAAATTAAAGGGAGGGGACTTACTTATCGTCGGGTATATCTACAGATCCCCAAACTGTGGCCCACTAAATCGAAGGAACTTAAGAACCTTAATAAACAACGCGGCAATGCTCAACCCAAGCCACCTGCTTATCATGGGGGACTTTAACTATGGCTACATCGAGTGAAGAAACGAGTCCACCCCAAATGACTTGAATAACCCTGCTACTCTTTTTGTAGACACTCTGAGAGATAATTTTTTGTTCCAACATGTTAGAGACCCGACACATTACAGAGGTGAGCAAACACCCAAGCCACTTGATCTCATCATAACAAACGAGGAGGGTATGGTGGCCAAACTGGAACACCTCGCCCCAGTTGGCACCAGTCACCATATAATGTTGTCATTCAGATTTAACTGTTACCTAGTTCAGGATAAGGCAAGGCCGAGGTGCAAATATTACAAGGGAAATTACAACGGGATGAGGGAAGAGATGAGTGATATCAACTGGCCTGATTCATTAAGGTACAAGAACGCAGACACTACGCTGAATATCATAACTAGTAAAGTGACCCATTTGATCGATAAATATATACCCAAGACCAAACCCAGCACTTCTAGAAATACGAGGGGATCCCTACACATGAACCATAAGGCGGTCGACAAAATTAAGAAGAAAACCCAGAAATTCAAGACTTGGGTTAGGTCAAACGATGAGCAAGACACTAGGATGTATGCAAGAGCCAGAAACAAAGCAGAAGTAGAGTGTAGAAGGGCTGAAAATGAGTTCCAGAGGCTGGTTGCAAGCGAGGTCAAGTCAAACCCAAAGGCGTTTTACCGCTATGCAAAGTCGAAATTGAAAACGCGAGCAGGAGTATCAGACCAGAGGCTGGTGGATAGTAGTTACGCATATTCTGACCAGGATAAAGCTGAGGCATTGAACAGCTTCTTTTCCTCGGTGTTCACAAGAGAGGATGCAACTAACCTTCCAGCGTTTGAGGACAGATGGTTCGACACAGCACTGACCCACATTGTGTTCACAGAAGAGGGTATTAGAAATAAACTGTCCAGGCTAAAGGTCCATAAGAGTCCCGGCTTTGACATGGTGCATCCCAGAGTGCTAAGAGAGTTGTGCAACGAGCTTGCAGAGCCCCTGAAGATCCTGTTTTGTAAATGCCTGGATGAACAAATGGTCCCCAGTGAATGGAAAGTGGCTTATGTGAGTCCTATCTTCAAGAATGGCGATCGGCACTCCACGAATAACTTTAGACCGGTGAGCCTGACCAGCATAATATGTAAAGTACTTGAGAGTATTATCAGAGATGCCGCAATGGAACATCTAATACGAAACAATCTTGTAAAGGATTGCCAACACAGTTTCATGCCGGGGCGCTCCTGCTTAACACAATTGTTCAAGGTATTGGATATTTGGACACATATTCTGGAACGGGGTGGTAATATCGACAATATTTACCTAGATTTTGCCAAGGCTTTCGACAGTGTACCCCATGAAAGGCTGAAAGTCAAACTGGAAGGATACGAATTCGGGGAAATGTCCTAGCATGGATAGAAGACTTTCTACATGACCGCAAGCAGTGTGTGGTGATTAATGGCACGAAATCGTCATCCGTACCTGTTAGAGGTGGGGTACCACAGGGCAGTGTATTGGGCCCGCTGTTGTTTGTTTGCTTCATAAATGACATGCCTGATGTTGTACACTCTTTCCTACAAATGTTTGCCGATGACGCAAGGTTTTTTCGGGAAATTAAGAACCAAGCGGACTGTGAAGAGCAGCAGAAAAACCTCTGTGGGCTCCAGGAATGGTCGAATAAATGGCTGCTGAGATTCAATGTCACGAAGTGTAAGGGGATGCACCTGAGGCGTACCAACGGTAAGGAGGCGTATCATATGTCCCAACGGAATGAAGAAACTGCACTAGTTGAGACTGAATGCGAGAAGGACCTAGGTGTGTATGTTGCCAATGAGCTGAAGTTCTCGGGCCATTGCGAGAAGAAGGTAAACCAGGCAAATAAATTATTGGGTCTTATAAGAAGGTCGTTCAGATATCGAGACGGTCCGTCCCTCGTAACGATCTTCAAGCGTGAAGTGCTTCCCTATCTGGAGTACTGTCACCCAGTCTGGTCCCCGAGATATGCTAGGGACTGTCAGTTGGTTGAAAATGTTAAAAGGAGGGCCACCAGACTGGTGCCTGCACTTCGGCACCTGAGCTACCCTGAGAGATTGGAGCGCCTGAACTTGCCTAGCTTATATTACAGACGGGCAAGGTGACCTAGTTGAGGTGTATAAGAATCTCAGGGGGCACTACTCAGTCGAATGTCCTTACTTGGAGCTGGCGGACGCTCGCCCGACAAGGGGTCACAGCTCAAGATTGAAGAAGCCGCCAGAAAACTGTGAGGGCAAACTTTTTCGGAGGGAGGGTTGTAATCTCTTGGAACAATCTACCAGAGAGTGTTGTGACGGCACCGAGTGCGAGCTCTTTCAAGATAAGACTTGACCATCAGTGGAGCGCGTTCAGGTACATTCAGGAGCCGGTGCATGCACAGTATTTGCCAACAGTGCGTGACAGAGACATTACCGATCGCCCGGGCGGCTAGCGAGCCGATCTTTTTGTGAAGAGGATGAATGAAAAGGAAAGGTAATCAGAGACGTGACCGATCGCCAAAGCGGCTAACGAGCCGATCAGTGGCGAAGAGGATGAAAGTAAAAGTATGTGTTCCCTTTCTTTCAGTGAATCCGTGTTGTGTAGGGTTTAGTAGTCCGTTTTCGCTCCTGTGTGTTCTGATTCGCATGTTTATTGCTTTTTCAAATATTTTCCAATAACTTCGAGTAGAGAAATCGGTCTGTAGTTAATTACTTGAGTGAGGTCCTTGGCTGGTTTCTGTATGAATATGAGTTTTGCGTTTTTGAATGCGTCAATGAAGTATCCACTTGCCAATGCTGAGTTTAATATTTCATGGATGCCTTATGTGCAGTTGTTGGGTAGGTATAGGATCATATTTCGTGTGATTTTTGTGAATCTTGGCGCTTTTTCTTTAGTGTGCCTGATGTAGTGCAGCAGTTCTCCTTCTGTAATTGGTTCTATTGTGTTGAGCCTGGTTTTGTCCACCACATGATATGGGGTTATCCTATATATCTTTTCACCCATCTCTCTTCAGATATAATTATCGTGTTCCTCATCAAATTGCTCATTTTCTTCTTCTGATATTTGAAATAATTTTTTTCATTCTCTCCTGTATGCGGATTCTATCTCACTTTCTTCAAAGAGTTTTTCCCGTTTTGGTCTCTTGTGTACTTTTGTTGGGGTTTGTCGTTTCCTAGAAATTTGTTTACGTTCTGCCAGAAGTTCTTGTCATTTCTTGTGGTATCCAGGTTGTTTATTAGTTCGTTCCATATCTGTTGGTGTGCTGTCATGCTTCCATCTCTTAACTTTTGTTGTATTTGCCTTACGTTTCTAATAAGCTCTGTTGTTGGTGGATAGTTTTGTATGTACATCATTATGTTATTATATTGTACTTGGAACATTCGCAATTCATGAGTTGTCCTGATGTGTGGTAGCGTTCGATATGTTGTAATTGGTATATTGTTCTCTATTGCCTTTTTGATGTTAAGTATAAGGGTGTCTGTTTCGTTGTCTATATCTTCTAGTATTTTGCCTTGGAGATCTGGGATATTAACTTGTTCTAGTTGCTTCATGTAACCTCCCCAGTCTGCTTTTTGCATTTGGAAACGTGGGGTTGTTGGAAATTGGATTGGGCTTGTAGATAGTTTTATTATCATTGGAATGTGGTCACTCATAATAAGTGATCTTTGTTTTATATGGTAATTCAGGAAAGCCTTGTTATTGGTGAAGACTTTGTCTGGGGTTGTTGTTTTGTTAATGCCAATGAATGTGGTGAAGTGTGGTCCTAGGTGGATCACACCTGCTCGCTAGTGTGATCCTGAGGGGACGAGGCTTATCCTCCTGCTTCTGTCCCAGCCTACTCACATACTGAGGGTTGATGGAATCTTCAGAACCTCTGTACAAATATTTTGAAACAGCATCTTATCGTGTGTTACCTTACTCACAGTTCCCTCCGCCTGGCTCTCTGGGACTCCAAAAATCGTTACTGTTCCTGTGCTGGAAACGTTCTTGGTGTTCCTCCTCTCCCCTAACAGTAGGTCGGTTAATTTTCATTTCTTCGACACACTTCTTCAGAGTCCCAATCTGCTGTAGAACCTATTCTGATCCTGCATTACTCCCCGCCCCCTCCCGTGGGCCTGCTAATATGTCAGCATAACTCCTCTTAGCAACCACCTCCATTCTATCGGCTACTTCCTCAGTCTCAACAAGGATCTCTTTCCCAACGTGCTCCAGTTTGGCAACCAGCAGGGCTCCTGCTTCATCTATTTTCGTCCCTAGAGAACTCGTTCCCTTATGGCTTGCAATCGCCTCATTCACCTTGACTGTGCAGTCAGGGCAATACCAGCAACAGCCATCATTCTTTACAGCAGTTAGTAACGTCCTAAACGTTGCATTAGTCAGGCCTGTATCCTCCATATCCGACGTCTCCCTGCAGTGATCACATATCATACTCATGGTTGTTGCTGTTGTGGGGGGGGGGGGGGCAGACTTTGTAGATTACAGCTACTTAAAATAAGTAAAGAGAGAAAAAAAAGAAAAAAGAACAGTACTTAGCTACTCTCTGTTGCCTATAGAGTTGTCTTCTGCGACTGCGTACACTGTATCTCCCTGTGAATGGTGTATTGTAGGCACAGTCTCAGTCCTTGAGAAAGCACACAAACAAAATAAAATCTAAAGTTTCTGTGGCACCTACATACTGCACTAGCCATAATCACGGAAACGTTAGCCAACAAGAAAGCAGAAAGAAACCAAGTCAACATTGTATTAAGAGACGTTAAGAAAGCGTTTGATAAAGTATGGCACCAAGGATTAAAATTTAAATTGCTTCAATTAAATTTTCTAGATCCACTAGAAAAAATCGTCTGTGACTTCCTAGACTATGGCACGGCACAAATACAAATCGGCAGCTATAGGACCACCCATAGAACTGAAAAGTGGATTACCCCAAGGTAGTGTCCTTTCACCAACGCTGTACAATATCTATACATCAGACCTACCAGAACCAGCTCCCTACAGTGAATACATAAGTTGTGCAAACGATATCACACAAATCATCACATACCCCGGCAAATCAACAGCAATAATGGCACAACATACTGCCAAGGCAATAGAGAAAATCAACCAGGATGAAAAAAAGTAGAAGATACAAACCAACACCAACAAGTTCAAAATAATGCCATGGATGGCACCGCCCTAGGGCTGAAGATCACAACACAAAGCTACTAAACATTCATCTCCGAAAAACTAGCAAAAACCAGAAACATGGTAATTAAATTTAAATGCTTCAGAAACTTGTCAGCAAAAAACAAGTTAAAGTTATATAGAGCCTATGTTCAATCCCAACTAGTATATCCACCAATTCTCCTACATGCAATAAAAAAAAAAAAAAAAAAAGAAACTGCAGACAATTCAAAACTTAGCCCTATGTCAGATATCCTGACTTGTCATCAATTGTCAACTACACCAACGAGCGCAAATAAAACCCCTAAACGTTTACCTACACCAACACTCAAAAAGAATATGGACAAAGTTAGAAGATATAGAGACAGGACCAATCACAGAATGGATGGAAGAAATAGAAGAAGGAAGAAGAGAACACAGTGGTTCCCTCGCAGTAAAAGAAGAGCCCTCGAACCCACACCAACTCCACTCTATTGAAAGAATGCAACGTTACCCCAGTGACAACCTTGGTAGCCCTGCAGTGGATTTCTCCCCTACAAACGCTGTTTGCCGCTGCATAGCCGACACCACGAATTCCCCTATGTATGCCTCGTGGTCGAGGTCAACCAGCGCCGCCCACGGAGCAGGGGTCAACTACTAAGCCACGCCAACCCCCGCTATTTAAGACCTGACCTCGTGGTGATATCTCTCTTTCTACCTACACCAACCAGCCAGCAACACCTCCTCCTCCGCCTGCCTGGCGGTCCTCGCTCCCGCCGGCGACCATGGCGACCCACAGGCTGGTCCACCTCTGAGCATCCTCACCAACCAGCTCTCTCTACATCACGCTTGTAACCATGCTGCCTTCCCAGCACCAAGCTGCATTGTACATCCAATACAACATGTATACAGAGAGCACATTGTGAGTTTCCTTTCTCCATTCCATCCTGAGTGTGAACACAAACATCCCATATCCCACAGCCCTACCACTTACAACATTACGTAGATCATAAAAGGGCGGGATGTTCTTAACAGAAACACATGTACCTGCCCTAGACTCCCCACCATTGGCTAGGACACAAGACACGAAAATGTAAGGCATAAAATTGCAACACTTGTTAAACATACAAACACCTAAATAAATATAACACCTAAGACGAAAATTAACTGAATCACAAACATGAGAAAACAGAAGCACTTGGGTTGAGCCCCAAGACCTAGCACTCTACTACTACTTTCCTACTTTCCAATTTCCTCACCTTTCTTCCTGCACGATCCACCAACCCCAAGTCCCTTCAAACTCCACCATTATTCTTCAAGTCCAGTTCCCACACCACCAATCTACGCACCAGCATCAAACGCTCTCAAACGGACAGGACCTCCTCTCAAAAAGCTCCTCACCACACAGCAACTCCCTAGCACTGCATTGTACATACAATACATGTAGAGTTAAGCTATTCAGAGTTTTCTTTCTCACCTCCACCCTGAGTGCGAGATTTCCTATATGTACGTATGTAAGTGGGCCTAACAAAGAGAAATTAGACTATTGGCCACATACATTGCACCACAGGATTGCCGGAGTCGCCAAAGATGCTCACGAGAACTGGGAATCATCCCAGCGCAAAATTTCACTCGTGCTGAATGACCATTTTCAACTTCCTGAAGTAAAGTTTGACTGTGTTCAACGCGTCGGGAAACCCAACTCCTCCCGCCCCCGCGACATCATAACAAAATTTTCAGTCCCCGCCTTACTGTGACAAAGTGTTTTATCAACGCAGTAAGCTGAAAGGTTCCACTATCTTCGTCAACGAGGACCTCTGCCCAGGTACGACTAAAGCCCGACTACAGAAAATGGACCAGTTTAAAGAAGCCAGGAAACAAGGGAAACACATGACATTCAGTCATAAAACCCTTGTTGTGAGGGATCGGGCAAGTGGAAACACGCCCACTCACCCACTCGCTGTACCCCCACCCCCCCCCCCCTCAACAAGCCCCTCGAGAACCCCCTCCCCACTAAGGGGGAACCAGCCACTGTCGCTATCACCTGAGGAATTTCACCCCCCTGCCGGCCAACTCGAGTACTACACGCCTACCCTCTGCGGTGGAAACCATCAACACTCAAAACCAAGTGACAAGAGCACCTCCCACTCAATCTGGGAATCACCCTCAACAGTACCGGTCATCTTAATTCTGTTGGTTGTAGCAATTGTGAGTACGTTACCCCCCCCCCCCCGCCACCATTATAACTTTCTTAGATCTTCCTGTTTCACACCTCAGTGACCCTGAGATTTTACTGTTCTTTAGTCAATAGCAATGTTCCTACAATGATGATGCTAGTGTAATTCCCTTAGATGTGCTAGATCGTATGTGTTACACCCCCTTTACCCATGGTGTCGGCACAATACTCCCTCATATCGATCCTGATGTCTTTCTACAAAATTTACTGGGTTAAATGTACACCAACCCAAACTGTAACTATTACTTTCCTGACTCCCGAGTTTAGTTCTAGTCTTCTACTACCTCATTCCTTCTCCTTGATTAGCCATAACATCAGCAGTATTCCCCTTCATCTAGATACCTTTTTAGATCAGTGTTTATCTTCTATTGCCCCACAAATTTGATGTACTTGGGTTCTGTGAGACCAAACTCACTAACGATATTAAACATTTGTAAAACATTCCTGCAGTGCCAATAACATCTTTACAGACTCCCAGTTTAGATGTAGAGCTAGAAGGTCGACTGAGAGTGCTCTGCTATCCTTTATTAATGACATCTTAAATTCTTTTGATGCCAGTCATTTCACAGTCGGTATATTCTTGGACCTTTTAAAAGCCTTCGATACTGTCGACCATACCATCCTCCTTTCAAAGCTTGAGCATTACGGCGTGAGGGGCCTGTCCCACAATTGGTTTACCTCATATCTGTCCAACAGGATGCAGTATGTCTGCTATAATAATCACCAATCTGACTCCACGCCAATCTTGTATGGCGTCCCCCAAGGTTCCATTCTCAGACCAGTACTGCTTTTGTTGTACATAAACGACATAGTCCATAGTCCACTTATTTGCAGACGATAGTAATCTCTATGCCAGCAACTAAGACCTCCATTCCTTGATGAGAACTATGACCACTCAATTGACTAAAGTGAGAACCGGGGTAATACGTAATTATCTGACCTCAAACCTTGAGAAAATCCACTACACGATCTTTTGCATTAGGAAAAACTTACCCCCAGACTTGGACCCCTGTACCTTGGAAATACAGTCCTCAAATGCAAACAAAATACTAAATTCCTATTAGTTATTGTTGACGAGAAACTTAACTGGAGGAATCACATACAAGCCATTCACAGTAAAGTCAATAAACAGTGCGGTATCATGTATCACACTCGACAGTGACTAATTCTCACAGCAATGGAAGAAATCGATCATGATCTTGTTTACCAACACCTGATACACTGTCACACACTGTGGGGGGCCTCTGGCTCTTCAAAAACACAATCCCTGGTTACTGCACAAAAGGGAGTTGTACGGACAATGACCTACTTGAAAAAAACAGATCACACAAATGAAAAATTTGCTAAATAGAAAATGTTAAAATTCAAAGATATGAACACCTACTGCTGTGCCCTCTTTGTTTACAAATCTATAAATCACTTGCTTGACAATAATTATTTCCAGTTCCGGAATGATCAGAAATGCAACTTTAGGCACCCAGAGCTACTGAAACACCCCCCCCCCCCCCCCCCCCATGCGCTCCTCTCAGTCCCAGACCTCCATAAAATATCATGGTGTGAAGGTGTGGCACAACTTACCCCCACCCATCCGAGCAATGACTCCGCTCCCTTCCTTTAAATCATCTCTAAAAAAATATCTATTGTCTAAGTACTAATATTTCTTGTTATACCTACTATATTTACGAAGCCTGCTATTATTGTACCATCGAAACCGTTTTATCGGAAATTATCAGGTAAATGGATAAGAAATTAACATTGCAATAAATATATTTGCCAATTACACATTTTCCTGACAGCTCTATCCTCTTGCTCAACCTTAATACTGTATAACCCATGTTGTACTGCTTCCCATTATATTTATGTTTTTCAATTCCGCTGTAATTTATGTATATACTTATAATAAAAAAAAAGTAATAATAAATAAATAAAATAAATAAATATTGAAGTGATAACCGTGGTAACATTATGAAATGTTCTTATTATCACCATGCCATTGTACTATTCCATATGATACTAAATGTTACATAATACTTCCTTGAGATAAGTGTACAGTATAGTATGTATCAGGTACCTACAGGAGAGCTCAGGTTCTCAACTGGCTCAGCCATGTTATTATTATTATTATTTTTATCCAATCTGTATCTGTGTTTTTCTGGCTAAATAAACTGATTCAATTCAATTCAACATGCCCAGTACTTCGTGTCCCACTCCATCATATTAAGTGAATTTGACTTAGTTGTGCTTTGTTTGAATATGTAAGTGATGCAGTAATGTAACTAGATGTCTTTAGTATAGTGCTCATGTGCCATCAGCTTACAAGACATAATTTATGATAGTCGTGTCAACACTGACTCTCAAGCCACGACTCTTCTGTATAACAGAATAGACCTCGCGTGGTTGTTGTATGCCAGGACGCCGTCCAACACCAGTGTGGAGCTGGATGAAGGCGGTTGTTATAATCATGGTCGTAGGTATTATAATCATGGTCGTGGGTCTTGTAATCATGGTCGTGGCTGTTATAATCATAGTCGTGATTGTTATAATCATCGTCGTGGTTGTTATAATCATGGTCGTAGGTGTTATAATCATGGTCGTGGGTGTTGTAATCATGGTCGTGGTTGTTATAATCATGGTCGTGGTTGTTATAATCATAGTCGTGGTTGTAATAATCATGGTCGTGGGTGTTATAATCATAGTTGTGGTTGTTATAATCATAGTCGTGTTTGTAATAATCATGGTCGTGGTTGTTATAATCATAGTCGTGGTTGTTATATTCATAGTCGTGGTTGTTATAATTATGGTCGTGGTTGTTATAATCATAGTCGTGGTTGTTGTAATCATGGTCGTGGTTGTTATAATCATAGTCGTGGTTGTTATAATCATAGTCGTGGTTGTTATAATGATGGTCGTGGTTGTTATAATCATAGTCGTGGTTGTTATAATCATAGTCGTGGTTGTTGTAATCATGGTCGTAGGTGTTATAATCATGGTCGTGGGTGTTGTAATCATGGTCGTGGTTGTTATAATCATAGTCGTGGTTGTTATAATCATAGTCGTGGTTGTCATAATCATCGTCGTGGTTGTTATAATCATAGTCGTGGTTGTTATAATCATAGTCATGGTTGTTATAATCATGGTCGTGGTTGTTATAATCATGGTCGTGGTTGTTACAATCATGGTCGTGGCTATGATCATGGTCGTGGTTGTTATAATCATGGTCGTGGTTGTTATAATCATGGTCGTGGTTGTTACAATCATGGTCATGGTTATGATCATGGTTGTAATGAGACAAAACTCACAAGAAGAAGATTACATATAGGTAGAATATTGATAGTATAAGAGTATGACAGAGAGGAAGATTTTGGTAGCGTGGCCGTGATAGTTATTTACACTTATCGTACACTTATCGTATCTTATACGTCAATACACATCTATTACGTTCTTAAAGGCGACTTGTCAAACACTGCTTCGTTACAACTCTATATTAATTACGAACATGACATGGACATATTAATAACACCTTCTATTGAAAGTTACTCGGACATTATTACGTTACTAGACACTGATTCTCGGACACGAACATGAAATGAATACACTTCCCACATAAGTAACTCATCCCGTGGAAAGCTCTGACAAACACTCACGTGACCTAGGGGAGGCCTAGCAGGGAGACTGCTTAGCTGGAACACTGGTGTCGGGAGGGCGACTGCTTAGCTGGGACACTGGTGTCGGGAGGGCGACTGCTTAGCTGAGACACTGGTGTCGGGAGGGCGACTGCTTAGCTGGGACACTGGTGTGAAGTCGGGGAGGGAGGTCCTGCACGACTCTCCTCCCCTGAGCGGGACTCGGCTGTGGTGGACCTCCTCCTCCGATCCCTGTGTGTCTCTCTCTCTGACTCTCTGCCAAATTCCCTGGGGGAGGACTAGGACGTCCTATATATTGGGATGCGAGCCGTGAGGTTGAGCTGGCCGGGGGGGGGGGGGGGGCGGGTGCGAAGGGTCTCCTTACATTTGACCTCGCTAATGTAGGGTCAGGTCTGGACTTTGTTCAGAGACTTGGTTGTATTTTCTGGAGAAGTCATCAGGTGGGGCCGTGTGACATGAGAGGCCCTGGTTGATTTGTGGCCCCTTGAGTTGGGCTCGAGGGTTATATTTGACCTGGCTAATGTGAGGTCAGGTCTGGACTTCTTTCTGAGGAGTAGGATATTGTGTATATTGGGAGAGAGCCGGCCAGTGCCTTCTTACATGTCTGTTGTGGTGACATGTCACATGGGAGGGGAGCTAGTTGATTTGTAACCCCACAGTCCACCGTGAGAGCCACCCTACACTTGACCTCCCTAATGTCGGGTCAAGACTGGCCTGTCTCTGAGATGCAAGCCGGGGTCTGACAACCCATCACTACATGGTCGTAGTTGTAACAATCATAGTCGTGGTTGTTATAATCATGGTCGTGGTTGCTATAATCATAGTCGTGGTTGTTATAATCATGGTCGTGGGTGTTATAATCATGGTCGTAGTTGTTACAATCATAGTCGTGGTTGTTATAATCATGGTCGTGGTTGTTATAATCATAGTCGTGGTTATGATCATGGTCGTATTTGTTATAATCATGGTCGTGGTTGTTATAATCATAGTCGTGGTTGTTATAATCATGGTCGTGGTTGTTATAATCTTGGTCGTGGTTGTTATAATCATAGTCATTGTAGATGTATGAGACGAATATGCCTGTAATATTTAAGTCTGTACTATTTACCATTAATTATTGATTCAGGTCTCTGTATTATATGTTTTATAATCACACTCCCTTTTGTCACCAAGTGTTAGTTCATGCTTTGGGCAAATGCGCGCTGTACGCACATGCGCAGAGAGATACCCAGAGAGATTCTAAGACAGGACGCTGTTTACCCTTACGGACTTGACATCAGAGTGTTTCCTTTACCCCTAAGTGCAAGGACCACCTGAGTATCATACATGGCGCAGTGTTTAGCTAGGACATCACGTTATTCAGAATTGGATTGGACACAGAATCTCTCTCCGAGCCGCCATCTTGTCAACTCCTCTTGTCGGGTGGATCATGGCGCGTACCTCAACACGATATTCCTGGATTTACAGTGCAGTGTTGTGAAGTGCTTTTTCAGTGTTGTGTGTGCCCTTTAGTGTCTTTAAAGTGTTTCCTCGTGTTCCTGCACTTTTTACAAAAGAGGGGAGCCTTTTTAAGAGCTATGGGAGAGCTCAAGTTTTGACATCCATCATCGTTCATGTCTCGACCAGCACTGAGTGTCTGAGCCAGCGAAGGGAGTTGCTGTAACCGCCAGCCCGCTAGCCAGCCTGCCCCGAGTACACGCACGCACGCACACACACACACACACACACACAGACGCTCACAGATATCTTCCATTTAAAAACGATTGCTCTTCTGCTCACTTATTAATTACAGTAATTGTGAAAGAAATAAACCAGGCCATATGGAAGATCAGGAATTTATTGGGTTTTCTTCAGATACCCAACAAGCCCAACTTCAGACGGATGTCGGTGCAGTAAGTGGACTCCAAGTGGATCGGGAAGTGGATCAAGCGGCCCCACCCACCCTTAGCCCCCACTACACACTTCCGCAATCTGCCACAGGTGTCGACTTCCTTCATTTAATTCAGTTTTTGGAAGAAAACCGACGACAAGACGACATCAGGAGGCGACAGGAAGACGATAAACGAAGGCGTGAAGAGAATCACAGACGTCAACACGAAAATGCCAGGTTCAGTGCCTTTATCGAGTTGTTGGCACCTGTTAACCTTCAAGCAGCTACTACACCTGCCTCTTCGTCCACAGGTGTACCTGCAGGGTCCTCTTCAACTTCTTTGCCCCCCCACAGAAAGCACTCGCTCAGAGTCCACCGCCACTCCAAGCTGATGCCTCGTTCCAGTTATTCTGTGAATGGCGTCGGAGGTGGGACGATTATTCGATGATGGTCGATTTATCAAGGTTGCCTTGGGAGAAACAGCTGATCCAGATGAGGATGTGTCTCACCCTAGAGACGCAACGTATCCTGGAGCACACCCTGCAAATTCCCCACGACACAGACAAGAGTGTGAAGGACGTCTTGGATGCTCTACAGACGCATATCAAGGGCCTCCGCAACGAAGCTCTCCGTAGGAGAGAACTTCTCAGTTGTAAGCAGCTGGAGGGTGAGCCGTTTGCCGATTTTTACGTACGTCTCAGACGCATCGCTGAGGAGGTTGACGTTTGTCCTGGGAACTCATTGACTTGTGAGGAAACACAGCTGAAGATGATTATCCTCATGGGCGTGTGGGACGAAGAGCTAATTCAGAAGCTTATCTCCCTCGACACTGCCTCTTCTCTACAGGATGTTGTCACCACCTGTCGCTCTTATGAAGCCACCAGAAGTGCGACTTCTGCCATTCGTGCTCCATCTAACCAGCTGTGTGCCATCTCCGCATATAAGAAGAACAAAGGACGTGACTGGACTTCAGCTTCACATCCGACTTCAGCTTCACATCCGACTTCAGCTTCGCATCAATCTTCAGCATCACTTCAGACTTCGTCGCCAGGTCATTCCTGCCAGTATTGTGCTCGTCGGCATGGTTCTGAATGCCCTGCTGCTGACAGCACCTGCAATAACTGTGGCCGTCGTGGTCATTGGGCTAGGACACTGAAGTGCCCTGCCAACAACGCTCAGTGCCGCTCCTGTAGCCGCATTGGACACTATGACAAATGCTGTCGGTCAAAGAAGAAGAATAATACTACCTGCAAGTCTCAGGCAGCGAAGAACAAGCGCTGTCGTCGCGTGGGATCCTCTTCTTCCCCTGTCAGCAAGACACCTCAGCCCATCTGTGTTCACCTGTCATACGGCGACGCTACATCCCGTATCCAGATGCTTCCTGACACAGGTGCGGACGTCACAGTCATCGGCACAAGACACCTCGACATTCTGCGGATCCCTAGGAGCAGCTTGCAACCACCGTCAACTTCTACAACGCTCACCCGAGACGGTTCTACAATGGCACCTGCTCTGGGTACATTTCAGGCTACCCTCACCCTAGGTAAGCAGTCATGTTCTGCCAGGATTCAGGTCCACAAAGGTGTTCAGATGCCATTACTGTCTTATGGCCACTATCAAGAGTTGGCTATAATATCTTCAGACTTCCCTAAGCCAATTCTGTCAACATGCCAACAGGTGCAAGGAGCTGCCCCTCCCACCCAATACGTCACCTTCTTCAGCCAGGGAGTTCTTCCTACTGCAATTCAAGGACGTGCTGGTTTCCAAGGAGAACCTCAAGACGGCTCCACTCAAGCCAATGGCTGGCTCCCCCATGAGAATTCACCTGAAGGATGACGCAGTACCTTTCGCCATCCACACACCGAGACAGATACCCTTCGCTTTCCAGAGCCAAGTTAAGAAGGAACTCGACTCTATGGTAGCCCAGAGGATCATTAAGCCTGCTGGTGACGACCCCTCGGATTGGTGTCACCCCATGGTAACAGTCGCCAAGAACATTACTGGAGTTCGTATCACCGTCAACCTCACCAAGCTGAATAGTCAAGTTTCCCGCCCAACCCACCCTTCACCGACACCCTTCGCCGCTATAAGCAGTGTGGACCCGAAGGCAAGGTACTTTACTACGGCAGATGCCTTATGTGGGTACTGGCAGATGGAATTTGCGGAAGAAGATCAGCACCTCACGACGTTCATCACACCGTACGGCCGATTTCAGCACTGCAGAGGACCTATGGGTTTCGCGGCTACTGGCGATGCTTTCTGCCTCCGTGGTGACATGGCCCTTCAGGGTGTGGCGAACTGTGTCAAGGTCATCGACGACGTGCTCCTATATGACGAGGATTACTCCACGCATCTTAAGCGTATTCACCAGATGCTCACCAGGTGCCGCAAGTACGGGATCACCCTCAACACGGACAAGTTTGTGGTCGCCGCACCTAGTGTGAACTTCGTGGGTACACCCTCTCAGGCAAAGGCATCTCGGCTGATCCTGGAAAGGTTAGCGCGATCCGGGACTTCCTAACTCCTGCCAACCTGACCGACCTCCGCTCGTTCATGGGCCTGGTAAACCAGTTGGCTGAGTTCACTCCCGACATCGCCGCTGCAGCACAGCCTCTATGCCCCCTGATGAGCCCCAAGAGAACATTCACCTGGACAGCTGACCATGATGAGGCATTCCGTCGTGTCAAGACAGCTCTCCTTAGCCCACCTGTTCTCGCTTCCTTCGACCCGGCCCTGCCAGTTGTCCTGACTGATGCTTATCGCCTCTAAGGGATTGGATACACTCTGCTACAGGACCACGGCAATGGATGCCTTCGTCTGGTTCAGTGTGGCTCTCGGTTTCTCACTGACGCCGAGACTCGCTACACCACCATTGAACTGGAGCTGTTAGCCGCCGTCTGGGCCATGTCCAAATGTAGGTTGCATCTGATCGGCCTACAACACTTCAACCTCATGACGGATCATCGGCCACTCATCCCGATCCTGAACCACTACTCCTTTGGATGCGGTCGAGAATCCCCACCTCCAACGCCTTAAGGAGAAGATCTCGCCCTACCTCTTCACAGCTGTGTGGCGTGCTGGCAAGCTGCTCTGCATCCCTGATGCTTTGTCACGAGCCCCAGTCAGCCACCCCACACCAGAGGACGAGATCGCATGTGCTGATGCTGCTGCACAACTCAGGACCGTAGTGACCGTGAACGCTATCATTTCCGAAGAGTCTCCACCACAGGACGCCGACAAGGACTCTTCAGGAACTCCGAGCCGCGGCAAGAGCGGACCCTTCGTACATCCGTCTACTGAACTGCGTGACCTCGGGATTTCCCTCCAACAGGTACGACTTACACAGCTCTTTACTCCCATACTGGAAGATGCGGGACGACCTCTATGCTGATGGCGACCTCGTCTTGTATGGAGCACCCAAGCCCACCTGCACGACAGCCACAGGGGTATGGAAGCTACGAAGCGTCGGGCGAGACAAGCTGTTTTTTGGCCAGGCATCGACTCCGACATCGCTAGTTCCGTTCAAGTCTGCGAGCCATGCCATGTGCTGCAGCCTAGTCAGCAGCAGGAACCCCTCATGAACAACGACAACCCTACGAGGCCCTTTGACTCCGTCTCTGCGGATTTCTTCGTTGTGGCGGGAAAGTCCTTTCTCGTCATCGCCGACCGGCTCTCAGGGTGGCCTGTTGTCGTTCCCTGCGGAGGCAACACTACTGCCTCTCATACAGTAAGTATGTTCTGTCGCTACTTCCGGGAAGTGGGTGTCCCTCTCCGCCTGAGGACTGACGGCGGGCCCCAGTTCACCAACAACGACTTCTGGGACTGCATGGAGCGATGGGGAGCTCATCATGTGGTGTCCTCGCCACATTATCCCCGGAACAATGGCCATGCCGAGGCTGCCGTAAAGTCCGTCAAGCATCTCATCCTCAAGACGGCACCCTCAGGCAACATTGACTGTGAGAAGTTTGACCGGGGTTTATTGGAATTGCGGAATACCCCCAACTTCACAGGTCGCTCCCCAGCACAGATGTTATATGGCCACCCACTACGGTCACGTGTCCCTGCCCATCCTGAGTCCTTCTCGAGGGAGTGGCAGGCCAAGACCGAGGACTGCAATCATCGTGCAGCCGCCCGTGCTGACCAGGTAAAGGCACAGTACGATCAGCACGCCCGACCCCTTCCCAGGTTGAGTATCGGGCAAACAGTTCGGGTTCAAGACCCGACGTCTCACCGCTGGGACAAGGTCGGGGTTGTCATGGGCTGCGGCAAGACCAGGGATTACGAAGTCCGTCTCCCTAGTGGTCGGGTATGGTGGCGGAATCGCCGCTTCCTTCATTCAGTACCGTCCCCTCATGGTGAACCCCTCCCCTACATCCCTGTGAACCCTTGCTTGGACGAGAAAAGTATGTCCTCAATCAGTGACCCCCCAGTTTTCCCACGTCACTCTCAAAGGCTCCTGGAAAAAGAGTCCGCTCGAGATTGCACTACGAGCGTGAGGGGGAGGGAGGTGTAGATATATGAGACGAATATGCCTGTAATATGTAACTCTGTACTATTTACCATTATTGATTCAGGTCTCTGTATTATATGTTTTATAATCACACTCCCTTTTGTCACCAAGTGTTAGTTCATGCTTTGGGCACATGCGCGCTGTACGCGCATGGGCAGAGAGATACCCAGAGAGATTCCAAGACAGGAGGCTGTTTACCCTTGTCTCAACTCCTTTGTGTTTGTACCAGGAATAGAACTTACGGACTTGACATCAGAGTGTTTCCTTTACCCCTGAGTGCAAGGACCACCTGAGTATCATACAGTCGTGGTTGTTATAATCATGGTCGTCTGTTACAATCATAGTCGTGGTTGTTATAATCATGGTCGTGGTTGTTATAATCATGGTCGTGGTTGTTACAATCATAGTCGTGGTTGTTATAATCATGGTCGTGGTTGCCCGTGGTTGTTATAATCATAGTCATGGTTGTTATAATCATGGTCGTGGTTGTTATAATAAGTGCCTCTTTCTTCTTTATGTTTTATCTCATTATTCTTACTCTTTTTATCTACATTTAACCGACTAATTTCTACATGTTATCATCCAAATTTTTGTTTTACTTATTGCTGTCCTTCCTTTGTCTCCTTCTCAAGTCTACCTTCTCTACTATCCTTCTATACCATTCTTATTCTGTCATTCCATCCCTCCATTCATACCTCCACCTCTCACTATCCCTCTCTCCCATCTCCTTTCCTCGCCTCTTAAGGATAATAATACTTCAGTCTCTCTTCTTCTCCTTCTCTTCTCCCTTTCTATCTTCTCCATGAATTCCTGTTATTATCTTTTTCTCTCCTCCTCTTCCTTGTACAGTCAGCCACAGGAATAAATATACTGTATACACTGTAGCTGTAACGTCCGAAAATGGTCTGGTAAAGTTGAAATTGCGCATCCAGACGCATGATGAAACTCAGCTCCCCCCCCCCCCCCACCCATCTGTTATCTCTAACTATCTTCTGTTTCCCCTTCTTTATTCATCTATTTACTCATCTTCCTTCCTTTACTAATCCAAACAACATTAAAAAAAGTAGGCTAAGAGAAAAGTGGGGGGGGGGGGAGTAGGAGGGAGCCGTATGATAACTGCAATCGTGGGCTGACAGCATACGGCAAATGAGGGTGCGCCAAGTCCGTAGACTTGCATCGTTTCCAGCGTAAATAAAATGATTAATTATTGCAATTTTTTCCACCAAGTTTGATGAAAAACGATTGTGCCCTATTGGCTGCCCAGAACAGACAGACAGACAGTCAGACACACGGCTAGTCCTATAGTATATTAGATACACATTAAAAATAAAATAATAATAATAAAAAAGTAAATAGAAAATTTAATAAAAATAAAATAATAAAATAATAATGATAATAATAACACTAATAATAATACTAAAGAACTTTAAAGAAAAAAAAATCAATTGTGAGGAACAATATCTGTATGTTGTGTTGTCAAAGTAAGAGAAACAATTGAGACCCTGCAAATGTGTGTAAATGAGGGTCTACCATTAGACAACACATTATGCCGTCCACCTGTTGATCTCACGTGTGGAGTAAACACGACAAGCTCATAAGCATTGTTATGAGTCCACAACCATAAGAAGAGTTTCTTATTGGGTGTGTTATTCATCCGAATATCTATGCATGTAATCTCAGTTGTATGGGTGTATGGAGTGTACAAGTGTATGAGGGTCGCACTTTACTTCTTGGAGAATGTAACAACGTAGCTCAAGGAGGCTATTAGTTGTGGTGTTATTGCTAAGAGTCCTGTTGGTAAGCAAGTGCTAAATTCTCAGGTTACCTGTAAGGGTGGTGCTCAAGTTTGTTATACAGTATGCAAGGAAAATCGTTGATGTGAAACTTCAGGGCAAACTGTCAGGAGGAGACATGATTGCGATAGATGCTGTGTACCACCGTGCATGCCAGAGCAGATTTTATAGAAAGACAGATGCAGTTGATCGTGATTCAAATGAAAGTTATCCTGCCACAGTAATAAAAGCTCAAGCTTTCAATGAGCTTCTTAATTACAGTGAGGACCACCGTGACTCAGGTACTGTTCTGAGTATGGTTAAATTGACAGCACTTTATGATATGCGTCACGTATCTTTTGGTTACCCCCATAGTTATGGTCATACAACTCGACTTCGCTTTGATATTGTCAGCATGTTCCCTGACATTAAGACGATAGAAAAGTCATCCTCAATGACTGAGTGATTGTTCCAGCTGGTGCTGACTTGGGTGCAATGGCGCCATGTTCACACGGGGAGGCAGACACCTGGATGATCCTGCATGTGGCTGCAGCTACCTATGATGGTCTTCAGGTGATCATTCGCACTAGTTATAGTGACGTGGTCGTGCTGGCTGTCTAGGCAGTGATCAACTCTGGGTTGCACTCAGCGCTGGCCGCAACTTCAGGTATTCTGAAATGTAATTCAACAGTGACGAGTTGCTGATATTTTAGTGATGTTTTAATACTTCACTTATTGTATTTTCAGGTACATTCCAGCTCATCAAATTGCACGCAATCGTGAGCCTTCCAAGTCTATGGCTCAGCCAGCATTTCATACACTCACTGAGTGCGACACCGTATCTGCGTTTTTTGGCAAAGGCAAAAAGTCTGCATGATCGGCGTGGCAGTCTCTCCCAGAACTCACCCTCCCGCTCCAACTGAAGTCCTGTTCCAACCCAACATTGGAGATGATTGAGCGGCACACCCCAGTCCTCCATCAATTGGTGATGCATCTAGATCTATGGTGTTGTGGATGAGGACATAACAACAGTGGATGCTGCGTGCTTGCATCTCTTCTTCCACATCCTCTTCCACAAGGGTCGGGACTTTGAACATATGCCTCTAAGCAGCGACGCACTACACCAGCACATCCTCAGAGCTGCCGATCGGGTGTAAGTGCTCAATAATGAAAATCTTTAGTGCCATGTATTTGTTGATTACTAGCATTTCGTTTATTAGATTTAAAATATTTAAAATCTATTGCTAAAGCTACCGTACATATATCATATTACAAAACTTATGTTCTGTTTCAGAGTGGACACGTGTGGGGAAATTCTCTTAAGAAAGATCCTCAACCAGTACCTCCCACTGGATGGGGATAGAAACAGGAGACATTGGACACTGCTCCAGTACCAGTTTATATCACAATATCTACTATCTCGAGGAAGTTACTGGATCTTGCCATCTGTGGCTGCTGGGTAAGTCATAGAGCTCTGAGATATTGTCCAGAAGTTCTTGGTAACATTGCTCCCTGTTTCTTGGGTTGGTCACGTAATTTTATAGATGATGCAGGATCTGTAACTACTTCATTTGTATTTAACTGACATATAAAATATAAATTCCAGTCACGTATATCCATACTGCTCATTTTGAATCAAATATCTCTCATTGTAATCACTACTGTAACCTGAAAATACCCCAAAAATAATGCATTATACAGTTTGTCCTCATTGAATTAAATGTTACTTTTACTTTATACTCTTCACCACTGATCGGCTCGTTAGCCGCTTGGGCGATCGGTCACGTCTCTGTTAGGCACTGTTGGCAAATACTGGGCATGCACCGGTTCCTGAATGTACCTGAACCTGCTCCTGTGTTGGTCAAGTCTGGTCTTGAAAGAGCTCACAAAAGGTGCCGTTGTAATGGTCGTGATGACGGCTAACCTGAAAACCTTAAGGATTCATATTACGCTCAAACGTCCACAAAACCTTCCGAGTCCCCCAGTGGAAACGTTCCCCATTTTCTATGTTTCCCCCGTCTTGGTCTATGGGAGTAGACGCTGTATGTTGGGACCTGTTGCCATCCAAACCTTTGTAATCAATTTAATTGTGCTTTCGATAGCTGAGTCAGAGCATTGTTAGTGAAGATGATAATAGAGAATGAAAATGAGTTCATAGTCTCAATTTCAAGGTCAGAGTGTACAGTAAATTAATTCATCGGAATAGGAGTAGCTGGACTCCCTGGCCTGTTTTGAGTGAGGGCCGCGGGCATTTCTACCGTTAGTGAGTGCCCGTCCCTTCATCCATACAGGTATGCTATTCCACTCTGTGTTGTAATTTGCCCTTCTTTAAGTGATTTGACCCAATTAATAGTTGATTGTGCAAGTGTTACAGTAACGTAGTTGATATGCTCTGAGTGAAGTCATATTTACGTCTTTAACGTCCCCTGAAACGTGATGTTGTTGTCACAGTTAGTAAGTGCCCGTCCCTTCATCCATACAGGTCCCCTGACGCTGATTCCCGTTTGTCTCCCGATCCCATTGTGATTCTTGAATCGCTCTACCATCCAACAACGGCCTCGGATGTATTAGATGTCCAGCCGGGATCATATATGAGAAGATGGCACCGATGCGGCCGGATTAATGTGCCCCAAGGCTTCGTTGGGCCAGACCCCAGACCCGCCATGTGTCTGGCTACTCCACAATAACAAAGGCCGCGAGCCCTAGTGTTCTCCCCTGGGTTACTCCTTGGAAGTATATGTCCACAGAGAGTGTTAACATATATTTTCCCCTTTGATTTCATATTAATAAACTTGTTTTAGAGTAATTAAGGTGTATTCATTTCTCCCACAGTATTTTACCTTTATTTCCATCCAAGTGACCTGATACCAAAATTACCATACTCACGTGCCTAGACCCTCGACCATGCTACCCAAAGAATGCCCAGGCTACCAAGAGAATGTCCATGCTACCCAAGAATAGGTGACGGAACTGAGTAGAGTAAGAACTAAGAGAAGTAAATAAGATGAGGGTGGTGTAGAAACAGAGAGGGAGTCAGGCGCCCTCACATTGGTGGCAGACCAAGAATGCGCCCCCTCACATTGGTGACAGCTCAAGAACACGCCCCCTCACATTGGTGACAGCTAGAGAACCGGCCCCCTCACATTGGTGGCAGCTCAAGAATGCGCCCCCTCACATTGGTGTGCAGCTGGGATGTAATTTATATGGTATCAAGGTCAGGAGGAATAAATGTGATACTGTGGGTGATTTCTGTGTTTAAATGTGAGCCGTAATAACCATTTCTCCGTGCATCTACCTAACCATGTCACTGTAACTAATGAATATTTCAGAGTGCTAATAATCTTGTAATGGAAATTTTTCCCAGTGTACAGTATAGTGCAATTCTGTGCAAAATTTTTTGGAGGTTACGGAGATGTTGAAAACAGTTCACGGCAATTACTTTACTTGGAGTTAGGTTAGAACATGGACCTCGAGAAAATTAGAAATCTGTTTTAAAGTAAAGTGTACAGCAAAATGTATTGAAAAGTGTCTGAAAATGTCTGAAAACAGAGGTTAGCTACCTAAATTTTTTTGAGTTTTTTGTGAAATCTCAGAAAAGTGTTGGTTGTATGCCAAGGTAAATTTTTTTTGGGTGCCTTTCTGCACTGGTACCATAGCAATTGTGTGATCACTCGAGTTAATGCTATGTTATTTACAGACAATGAGGGACATTGATCATGTGCCGTGTTAAGAGTGTTGTGGACAGTGTCGATTTCTGAGTGTACCGGAAGGCCATAATTATATTAAGGTTATGTATTAGTGTTATTTGTAATTGACATAATATGGGTGTAGTTGTTTTAATTTTAATTGGAAGTGTATAGTTATAAGCTGAGGTCAGTTTTGACAAGTGAATTTATTGGTATAACCTGTGTTGTGTTAGATACCCGAGTATTTTGTATTTTTTGTATTGTTTCTATTAGTATGATTTTTAGTGCATAGAGCATTAGTTTCTAGTAGTGTAGACTTACAGGCATTGTCATTAAGTGTGTTTTATGTTTATTTGAGATCTAATACATGTATAATTTCAGCAATTGCTTTGATGAGTTGAGGACTCTATGGTGATATGGACATCTGTAAAAGAACGCAATCTTTGAAAATTGATTGGTGAAAGTACATGTAAGGACCCCCCATTTGTGAGTACAACAGAGTACATTGTGAAGTGATAAGTGTTGAAATCATTGCAATTGAAAAGACAGTGAATATTTGTTGAGTACTGAGGGGACAGTCTCGTAAAATATTACAGTATTACCACTTTATTTTGTGAAAGTGACACTCGGTAATGGAAATGTCTGATTCTTTTTTTTAAGTTTGATTTGTTATAGTACGGTGTAATTCTGGAAGAGTTAATACAGTGTTGCACCCTACAGAGATTGACAATAACAAGTACCATTGCCTTTGAGTGTGCACAGTAAGTTTGTCTTGAAAAGTGACAGCAAAGTACAAGTTCACATTTCAGTATTATTACTACGGGTCATGAGTAATAAGTTGAGTAGAAATTTGTGCAATAATTTTGAGCCAGTATTTCAAGTGTTCTCATGTATTAGAAGGACAGTTAGGCAGTAATCCATTTGTTTTTGAAAGTGTGCACTGTGCCCGTGTTGTGTAGTACAGTGAGTAGTTGTGACCTCCAGGCATGATGGTCGTCACAAGAGAACAATTCAGGGCAGTCAGCTCAGAACCTGTGTCCAGTAAGTTGATGTGTAGACTTGAGAAGTATGAGGGTGGAGACATGTTCATTCTCAGGAATGACACCCAGGTTTCACCACCAGTTGTTTCATCAGGTGCATGGCCTGATGGACAAGGAAGTGTAGAAAAGAAGAGTGTGGAATGCCTCTCTTGCTAGTTATGTGAGAGACGAGCATCAGTGTTACCGAGATTTCTTTAAAGGGCTGTAGACTTTGACTGGAAGGAATTGATTGTTGACATGCATGGTGAAGAGTGATGTTTTGCATACATGTGTTGCAATTGAGAAGTACAACTGGTAAGTGAGTACGTTGTTTGCCATGTGAGTTGGGAATGTTTGGGAGTGTGTAGGTGTTTGTGATTTTTTTTTTCTTTGATTTTTTTTTGATGGGGATTGTCAAGTGCAGTAGACAGAGATTGGAAGATGGATTGGCTGTTATGCAATCATCTGATGGGTATCTGTTACTAGATGAGTAAAGATACCAGTTGAGAGTTCTCAAGTTTTGCCGGTAAAGCCCTAGCTAGGCTTATTGTGGATGTGTATAGGAGTAATGTTCGTGACTTTCAGGTGGAGTCAGGCCTCGACAATGGCGCTGATTCTACTACATGGCTAATGCCATAAGTACAGACAGTTTTTGCTTTGGCGGTGTTCTCATGAGGACCGTTTCGTTAGCATTTTTGAATTCTTGGGAATACCCGCTCGTTCGGAGTCCCTTGAATGGTGCTGCCTCTCGCGAGTGCGACACAACTCTTAAGATTAAGAGCAACATGTCATTCCTTCGACTTGATGGGGTCTGTTCATCTACGTCCTAGCTTGAGAAGTCTAAGTTAAATCTCAGTGGTGTCGAGTAAGCATTTGATCAGTCTCCTCTTTGAACTATGATATGAGAAACGGTGTCTTCAGAGTTTGTATTGTGTAACAAATTTTTTATGTTATGTATGTAACCCCATTTTTTGTTTTTTCTTTATTGGTGCATTATTTTCCTATGTATGTATAATTCTTGTATTTTGTTTCCCTATGCCATGTTGTCAATGATAATGGATTAATTTGTTTTTGCTACTGGTTATCCCATGTATGTAACCATTGTTTGTTTTTATTTTGTATGCTTTTGTACCAGATACCTGTAAGAGTCCTGATGTGTTTTACGAGTGTATGTAGTGTGAAACCGTGACGAAAGGTAACAGTTGTTTAAAGAATCTGTGTAATTACCGTACATGTTTTGCGAACGTTACCGCCTAATATAAATCTTGGGGAAGGGGGAAGCTTTGTAATGGTCGTGATGACGGCTAACCTGAAAACCTTAAGGATTCATATTACGCTCAAACGTCCACAAAACCTTCCGAGTCCCCCAGTGGAAACGTTCCCCGTTTTCTATGTTTCCCCCGTCTTGGTCTATGGGAGTAGACGCTGTATGTTGGGACCTGTTGCCATCCAAACCTTTGTAATCAATTTAATTGTGCTTTCGATAGCTGAGTCAGAGCATTGTTAGTGAAAATGATAATAGAGAATGAAAATGAGTTCATAGTCTCAATTTCAAGGTCAGAGTGTACAGTAAATTAATTCATCGGAATAGGAGTAGCTGGACTCCCTGGTCTGTTTTGAGTGAGGGCCGCGGGCATTTCTACCATTAGTGAGTGCCCGTCCCTTCATCCATACAGGTATGCTATTCCACTCTGTATTGTAATTTGCCCTTCTTTAAGTGATTTGACCCAATTAATAGTTGATTGTGCAAATGTTACAGTAACGTAGTTGATATGCTCTGAGTGAAGTCATATTTACGTCTTTAACGTCCCCTGAAACGTGATGTTGTTGTCACAGTTAGTAAGTGCCCGTCCCTTCATCCATACAGGTCCCCTGACGCTGATTCCCGTTTGTCTCCCGATCCCATTGTGATTCTTGAATCGCTCTACCATCCAACAACGGCCTCGGATGTATTAGATGTCCAGCTGGGATCATATATGAGAAGATGGCACCGATGCGGCCGGATTAATGTGCCCCAAGGCTTCGTTGGGCCAGACCCCAGACCCGCCATGTGTCTGGCTACTCCACAATAACAAAGGCCGCGAGCCCTAGTGTTCTCCCCTGGGTTACTCCTTGGAAGTATATGTCCACAGAGAGTGTTAACATATATTTTCCCCTTTGATTTCATATTAATAAACTTGTTTTAGAGTAATTAAGGTGTATTCATTTCTCCCACAGTATTTTACCTTTATTTCCATCCAAGTGACCTGATACCAAAATTACCATACTCACGTGCCTAGACCCTCGACCATGCTACCCAAAGAATGCCCAGGCTACCAAGAGAATGTCCATGCTACCCAAGAATAGGTGACGGAACTGAGTAGAGTAAGAACTAAGAGAAGTAAATAAGATGAGGGCGGTGTAGAAACAGAGAGGGAGTCAGGCGCCCTCACATTGGTGGCAGACCAAGAATGCGCCCCCTCACATTGGTGACAGCTCAAGAACACGCCCCCTCACATTGGTGACAGCTAGAGAACCCGCCCCCTCACACCGTCACAACACTTTCTGGTAGATTGTTCCAAGAGTTCACAACTCTCACTCCGAAAACGTTTGCCCTCACAGTTTTCTGGACCTGCTGCTTCTTCAATCTTGAGCTGTGACCCCTTGTGGGGCGAGCGTCTACCAGCTCCAAGTAAGGACACTCGACTGAGTAGTGCCCCTTGAGATACTTATACACCTCAATTAGGTCGCCCTTGCTCGTCTGTAGTATAAGCTAGGCAAGTTCAGGCGCTCCAATATCTCAGGGTAGTAGAGGTGCCGAAGTGCAGGCACCAGTCTGGTGGCCCTTCTTTGAACATATTCAACCAATTGACAGTCAGTCCCTAGCATATCTCAGGGACCAGGCAGTACTCCAGATGGGGAAGCACGTCACTCTTGAAGATCGCTACGAGGGACGTACCGTCTAGATTTCTCAACGACCTTCTTATAAGACCCAATAATTTATTTGCCCGATTTATCTTCTCGCAATGGCCTGAGAACTTCAGCTCACTGTCAACATAAACACCTAAGTCCTTCTCACATTCGGTCTCATATAGTGCAGTTTCTTTATCCCGTTGGTACATATGATACGCCTCCTTACCATTGGTATGCCCCAGGTGCATAATCTTACACTTCGTGACATTGAATCTCAGATCTCAGCAGCCATTTCTTCGACCATTCTTGGAGCTCACAGAGATCCTTCTGCAGCTCTTCACATCCGCTTGGTTCTTAATTTCCCGAAATAACTTGGCGTCATCGGCAAACATTTGTATGGAGGAGTGTACAACGTCAGGCCTGTCATTTATGAAACAAACAAACAACAGCAGGCCCAATACACTGCCCTGTGGTACCCCGCTTGTGACAGGTACAGATGATGATTTCGTGCCATTAATCACCACACACAGCTTGCGGTCATGTAGAAAGTTTTCTATCCACACTTGGACATTTCCCCGAATTCCGTACCCTTCCAGTTTGATTTTCAGCCTTTTGTGGGGTACTCTGTCGAAAGCCTTGGCGAAATCTAGGTATATATTGTCGATATTACCACCCCGTTCCAGAATATGGGTTCAAATATCCATTACCTGAACAATTGTATTAAGCAGGAGCGCCCAGGCATAAAACAGTGTTGGCAATCCTTTACAGGGTTGTTTTGTAGTATATGTTCCATCGCGGCATTTCTGATAATACTCTCAAGTAATTTACATCTTATGCTGGTCAGGCTCACCGGTCTATAGTTGTTCGTGGAGTGAAGATCGCCCGTCTTGAAGATAAGACTCACATAAGCCACTTTCCAATCACTGGGGATTATTTGTTCCTCCAGGCATTTACAAAACAGGATCTTCAGGGGCTCGGCAAGCTCGTTGCACAACTCTCTTAGCACTCTGGGATGCACCATGTCAGGGCCGGGACTCTTATGGACCTTTATCTTTGGCAGTTTATTTCTAATACCCTTTTCTGTGAACACAATGTGGGTCAGTGCTGTGTCGAACCGTCTGTCCTCAAACGCAGGAAGGTTAATCACATCCTCACTTGTGAACACCGAGGAAAAGAAGCTGTTCAATGCCTCAGCTTTATACTGGTCAGAATCTGCGTAACTACCATCATCAAGCTTCAGGTCTGATACTCCTACTCGCGTTCTTAATTTCGACTTTGCGTAGCGGTAAAACGCCTTTGGGTTTGACTTGACCTCGCTTGCAACCAGCCTCTGGAACTCCTTTTCAACCCTTCCACACTCTGCCTTTGCTTGGTTTCTGACTCTTGCATACATCCTCCTGTCCTGTTGATCTTTTGACCCAACCCACGTCTTGAATTTCTGGGTTTTCTTCTTAACTTTGTCGACCGTCGCATGGTTCATGTGTAGGGATCCCCTCATATTCCTAGAGGCACTGGGTTTGGTCTTGGGTATATAGTTATCAATCAAATGGGTCACTTTACTAATTATGATATTCAGCATGGTGTCTGCGTTCTTTTGCCTTAATGAGTCAGGCCAGTTAAGATGCGCTCCAAGATGAGTTTCATGCATCATGCTTTTGTAATAGCCGGTTTACTGTTGAGTCTGTCGAAGTTAATTAGGCTGGTGCATTTATATTACATTGGGTTTTAGTAACGAGACCCAATTGTCTGTTTATCCATTTATTTAGGAACGGCTACTGATAAAAATCCAGAGTGTGAATCAACGGTAACTTAATCACCGTAACTATGAGTGTTAAGAGAAGGACGGAGGCTATGTAAATAGACCTGTTAATCACGTCCGACTTGTGTGAGGGGTTGAGTAACAATGCTTTCAGGGTGCCGGCTTCTCTATGCTGAACAAAGCATTTACTGGGCGCACCTCAAGGAAGCTACTAATCACGTGATATGAATATGACACCTCATAACCAGTGGAAAGTTACAGGGGGTGATATGGTATATAATTCAAATGTAATTAACCCATTTGTATAATCTTTCTGTTGATGAGACAGGGGCCATTACATTGCTCGGTCACCTACCTTCCAAGCTCCACGAGGATTAAACTAAACTCGAAGACTACATCCTATACATAAACCTAACCATGTTACAAACCTATAAGTAAACACTAAGCTGGGGACTCTGGAACCGTAGGTTTTTCATCAACTATTGGGGTCCTAGGCTTAAGTGGCTTACGGGCTAGTATTTTATGTACAATGTTCAATTTGGAAGATACTGACCATGGGCGTCCGCAGAAAAAAATGCAGGTGGGGGGGGGGCAATGTTATCCTGAATTCGACGTGTGAAGTGTAAAGACATCATTGACAATTTCGGAAGAGATCCCCGACGGCTCCAATTCCTGTTCCAAGAGTAGTAACCTGCTCTAACTGAATGAACTGTTGAGAAATGTTTATGTTATTTTATTAATTTTGTATTTTCCATGTAATTTCTTCAATTTTTTTATTTTCCAGGGGGGGGGGGGCAAATGCCCCCCCTTGCCCCTCCCTGCGGACGCCCATGATACTGACTTATAATAGCAAAACAGAAACATCACTGCCAGAATTAACACAATAGTGGAATAGTTAAACTTGGTATTGCAAATCCCAGCGAAAAATAAAATGGCAGTTGATCACTCAAATCAGCAAATTGTGATTCTTTCAAGTAGGAAATAACTGTCAATTTCTCTGAGACAATATTAAGGTCACTAATAGTGAGGTTCATTACTTGAAACAAGGAAATTACATCGGAAGTTAGATTCAAATTCAAAGCAAAATGCTGATGAGTGGGCAAGGTCCTTAATGAACTACAAGTTATTTCACAATAATCCGGAGCCTTGTAATGACCTTTCACAACTAACTGCTTACCACCATCGTGGCATTTTAAAATAACAGTAGTGTCATTAGGAAAAAAAAGTACTGCACATTATGCAGATGAGCATGAAACACAGTTTTAACACTAACTGGCCTATAGCTACATTGCGTAAGCGCTGTGCGTACATTAGTTTGTATGACCACCAATTCACATATCCCGTCTGCAGCAGGAATAAATGAGAAAACATAGGCTGGACATACGTGTAAGTGTAAATATGACGACTTACACCGCGATAATACCCTAGGATCATCTTATGTCAACAAGGAATATTCTTCATCTATAAGCAAAAGTTCTTTAGGCCTATCCAAAGTATACAGTGTGTCGTTTACATACCAAGAGAAGGGTTCTAAATGCCATGCATTAAACTTATGCTGCCCTAGCATTGGTATGTGGATAAGGATAGCATTGTGCGTGAGAGTCGACTCCAACAGAGGGTAATAATAGTAATAATATTCCACCTCATGATCGTTAAAAATTGGCGTTAAATGATACATCAACTTGGCAATCTGCAATGCAGCAAGAAGAGTCTTCACAGGCACAAGCTTTGCATCCACACGCCCTAACCCTGCATCCACTATGCTGTCGATTAGTTCATTTTTATTAGTAATTATATCCTGAACTGAATCTTCCGCAGCATGCAAATAGTCAGAAAAATAATGGAGCCACTCTAACGTAGGGACTGAATTCTGTAACTTATACACAACCCTAGATATATGGTTAGACTCCAAAATTATCGCATTAACTTTTGATTCTAAAGCACTAATCGCATGGAATGTTTGAGATATAACACGATTTTGCTTAAAAACAGCTTGATCGACAATGTTCATGCGGTCCCCTAACTTAGCTACATCTTCGGCAGTCACTGTGCCAAACAGAGTGCATTGGATAAGACCCACAAAAGTAAACAAACCCCGCTTTCTTCGTGTTTGAGAACGCACATCCTTTGCAAGATCATCCTCAGACGCTGGTATCCTTTTTTCCACAGCGACGAGAAACTTGTGAAGGGTTCTGAGACGAAGCAGCTGAAGCTCAACAGTTTGCGAAATCATCGTCAAAATATTAGGAGTTGAACGAAGATCATCAAGGACTGTCAATGCTGTCTGTACTGTAGTTGAGCGTCGATGGTTTCCATCTGACGGGGAAGCTTGAGCAGTCCATGCAACTCATACTTTATGTTCACCAGGTCCTCTACTATGAGAACGGCTCCAAGGGGTGCAACAAGCGCACCAGGCTTGAGGACTGATGTGGACATGTCTGTCAACACAACGGTGCCACAAAACAGTAGAAGCAGCACACTGTAAGAAATTTCATTTGTTTTAATATTTGCTTGCAGAACGAAGTTTCATACAATATTCATCAGGCACACTCTGATTCTGTACTGTCTGCAAAGAGGTGTCTATAGCACCATTACCATCTGTGGGTAGTAAATGCTCATGGGCCTTCTTAAG
Organism: Homarus gammarus; assembly: GCA_958450375.1. Classification (NCBI taxonomy): domain Eukaryota; kingdom Metazoa; phylum Arthropoda; class Malacostraca; order Decapoda; family Nephropidae; genus Homarus; species Homarus gammarus. The sequence continues at coordinate 322,228 of CAUDMG010000725.1, read as the reverse complement.
ACGATCCGCATGCACGACATCTACGATCTGTGCATTAGGCTTCCAAATTTTTAATTTGTTGCCCGCTTCTTTGGCGATAATGCGGAATGGACCCGAAAACTTAGCCGAAAGCTTGGAGTTCCTTTCAGGTTCTCTCACCATAACAGCATCTACTATCTGTAACACGACAGGTTTAGCTAGTTTATGTTGCTTCACAATCATTTCAGCGCGTGGCGCCGCTAAATGCGTTCTTACTTGGCCATGAATATCCGTAAAAACATGGATTTGTTTTGCCGCGAAATCATCCATATTATAAACAGGGTTTGGCTTGTCTGTAAGTACATCATAAGGCAGACGTTTGTCTGTACCATAGACAATGTAGTAGGGTGATTTGCCTGTAGAGCTATTAATCGACCCATTAATAGACGCTGCAAGTAGTGGTAACCAATCTTCCCATGTGTATTGCAAATCACACACAATCGGGCGAAGTATCTCTAGGATCTTGCGGTTGGATCTCTCAACAAGGCCATTAGCCTGTGGATGATAGGCTGTCACAAAACTTTGTTGTATTCCAAATTGGGCACATATTTGTGCTACTAGCTAATTCTTGAACGCTGTTCCATTGTCTGAGAGAAGAACTTTAGGCGTAGCATATGGACATACAGAACTTTGGGCGTAGTATATGGACATATTAGATTCATCACTAAGGCATAAGCCACAAATTCGGCTGTTTTATCCTTCAGTGGGACTAAAACCACCAATCTATAAAAATGTTCCACACACACTAGGACATATGAGGACCCCTGATGACTCCTCGGAAGTTGGAACAAGTCTATGGCGACTGTGTCAAACGGACGGTCTGGTGTAGGATATTGTAGAATCGGAGCCGGTGACCCTGTAGTACCTTTATGATGAGCACATGACAAACACTTAGCAATGTGTAATTCTATATCTTCCTTCATTGTGTTCCAGAAATATTTCTTTCTGATTTCCGCCAAGCACTTGTCACGTCCTTGGTGACCTGCATGAGGAACATCGCGGAACAAAGTTATTATCGTTTCACACGAGTCAGGTACGACTATTTGAGAAACAATACCCTCGGACGTCTTTTTCGATCGATGGAGTATGTTATGTCGTAACTCAAACTGACTCAGTGGAAGAATTAATTTGGGAAGTTTAATATCCTCTCCCGACTCTAGAGCAAAAATGACTGCTGACCATAATGGGTCGCGTCGTTGCTCATCCTCTAGTTGTGAAAGAGTGAACGTTGATACAGACATCACTGGTGCTATATTTCTAGACAAAGCGTCGGCGACTACATTCGCCCTTCCCGTTAAATACCTAAACTCGGGGTCAAATTCTTGAATTGGCAGATACCAGCGTGCTAATCTGCCTGATAGGTTTCTGCCATGGAACAGTTCTGTTACTGCCGCATGATACGTAAACACAGTTATCTTATAACCAAAGATGATGTCTTTAAACTTCTTCAGTGCCCACACAACAGCTAACGTCTCCAAATGCGTTATTGAATAACGTGTTTCAGCATCATTAAGTTTACTGCTTGCAAAAGTAACCACTCTAAACTTTCATCTCGAATCCACTTGCATGAGTACAGCTCCGATTCCTTGTCCAGAAGCGTCAATACACGGAGTGAAAGCTTGAGTGTAATCAGGGAATGCCAGAACAGGGGCATTGGTAAGCGCTATCTTCAATGATGCAAAACTATTTTCGTGTTCAGCATCCCACGCAAACATTGCATCTTTCTTTGGTAACCTTGTTAAGGGTGACGCCAATGTTGCATAGTTCTTAATAAAAGAACGGTAATATCCAGATAAACCAAGAAAACTACGCACTTGATCAACCGATGTAGGACGTGGAAACTGAGGTACAGCTTTTACCTTATCATCAACTGTATGAATACCAACACCGCCAACTACATGACCAAAGAAATGGATTCTGGATTTTAAAAACTCACATTTAGATGGTTTAATCTTAAGACCTGCTGTGGAATGTTTTTCCAACAGTTTAATGAGATGGCTACTATTAAATCATCCAAATAAGCGCAAACTGTGGTACCTATCAATCCGGCAAAAAGGGTGTTAATCATTCTTTGAAACGTCAGTGGGGCATTCCTGAGACCAAAAGGCATACGAAGGAACTCGAAGTGGCCCAGAGGGGTACTAAATGCCGTAACCTCTCGGGATTTCTCATTGAGTGGTATCTGCCAATACCCGCTAAGCAAATCTAAGTTGCTAAACACAGCATTATCCTTACCTAAGGACTGTAATATATCACTCAAGACAGGCATAGGGTACCTATCCGGGATCGTACTTTCATTGACGAGCCTAAAATCAATAACTGGGCGCCAAACACCATCCTTCTTTGGGACGAGGAATAAAGGGCTATTGAAAGGAGATTTAGAGTGCGTGATAACGTTCTCATGCAACATATCTTAGACCATACCCTGAACTACAGCGCACTGGCTATGTGGTAGTAGGTAAGCTAGTATATTGATAGGATTTGTGCCCTCCTTTAATGATATATGATGGGAAGTTAAATTTGTGTGTCCTAGCTGTTCCCCTGGCAAGGCTACAATGTTTCTGTAGTCGGCAAGCAGCTCTAAGAGTTGTGTCTTGCCTTAAGGATGATCAATCACCTTAACATGTGGCGCTATTTGATCTATCCTCTCCTGCCTAGTTTGTTGAGATTGAGAAACAATACTACCAACTGGGAATTGCATAAGCTGTAAAACATCATTGTTGTGATATTCTAGAAAATCACACAAATAACATCCTTCTTTCAATATCCTAGGAACGCCTGTTCTATTGAGAACTAGAACGTCTGTTAAACCACCAGGTCTAATCGTGCTCAACGTCGATTCGCACGACAAACCCTTAACCTTGCATGTTTCCGAGAGACATACCACATCAGTCCCCGTATACACGTCAGGTAATTCTATAGTGGCGTTGGTGAATTCCTCATTCTGATAATGGAGAGTACTTTTCAATACTGCAGGTACAATCTTCCAACTCTTGTTGCTATAATCACGCTGGGAAAGTGAGTGTGTGAGGTCTGGGGCTCGCTTCGACACATTATCCGCCTTCCTCCAAATGGGAATGGTGGACAACACTTTCGACGTTGCGGAGAGCAATGGTGCAGAATGTCGCATAGCGTTGTAGGAAACACCTTTAAACGTAATAACATTATTACGCTGACGAACATCTATACAACTTTGTCCTTAGTGTTGGTAGACCAATCAATCCGTCAGCTGGCAAATTAAATTGCTGGTCTACATAAAAGTCCGCATAGAAGGGAATACCACGTCTTGAAAATCTTAGTGGTAAGGTCACCATTCCTGCAATGCTCAGCTGTGTGCCGGATACTCCTTCGAGATCGGCGTCAGTAGGTCTCCATAAGAAATTTCGGTAAGGGAATCTACGTTGTAACTCCTGATAGGGTGTCAAGGCTAAAACATTTGCGCATGCACCCGTATCAATATCCAGAGCCGATCTGATATCTCCAACTCTCACCGGTACGGACAACACTTCCACTTTACTGAGCGCCGCTATTAATGAGGCCGCCACAGAAGTGTTGTTGGAAGTAGGTACCAATGTACCTATCCTTCCTCGTTTTTTGACAGTTGCTGGCCTTCCCGCGACTTCTTAGACTGGTAACGACACGCTTTACGCTACTGTGTTACCAGAGGTACTCCAGGGTCCACGCTCCTGGCCCTGAGCATTATGTCACACTCATCCGTGTTGTGAGTCGCTGATCGATGGAAGGCACACCACGATCCTGTTGACTGTTCAGGTGGAGACGTAGTCTTGACCGCCTCCATGTATGTCTTGGGTGCACCCTGTTTCTGCTGAGAGCCGGTGGGGGGATTGATTCTCTCCTTAACCCTAATGCCACCACCCTGGAGCTGGTAACAATCATCGACTGTATGACCCCTCTTATTATAATGGGTACACCTCAAAGACTGTCGATGTTTGTAACCTGCATCGTAATTACCCTGGTGTTGAACGTTGTGCTGAACCAATGGCTGCATTGGCGCTACTGGCGTAGGCGTCGTAGCTTGGTAATTACGTGCTGTCAGAGGTCTAGACGTCTTTGGTGAAAGCTTGTTAGCGTAATCTATCATAGTGGTAGGCGGTATAAACTCCACATCCTGGGCTCGACTATAGATGGGATCATGAGCCGCCAACAGGAAACTAATCATTTCTATTAAAGTTTCCACGTTTTCAGGGGACATCTTTCCATCGTTATCATACCACTTCGATCCCCGGAAGGTTGCTTCCATATCTTGTCTGTCCGCTCCAGCAATGGAGACAGCCCCCATCGGTGTGTCATGGGTTGCGTTGGGCCTCCCGCACAACCCATCCCAAATGTTTGTTTACCGTAGAGATAAGGTAACCGGCCAGCCATGACTGGGACATGTAGGGGGGGGGGGGGCAGGCCAGTGAGACAGTGGTGTACTGTTCATCACTTCACGCCTCAAAAAGCAATTTAGCCAGTGGGCTTTAGACCTTGGGTTAGAGAAGACCTCCTGCTCCGCGGACTTAAGATCAGGGGCCATACAGTCCTACCAGTGCTACGGGTCTGTGTGTGCAAATCCCCGAGATTTTTGTTAAGTCCAGCGACAAGTTAACACATCCTGTAAAGGAAGTGATCAATGGTGAGGGCCTGTTTGCTACAAGAGCACTCCAGGCCGGCCTAATAGATTTAAACGATTAATTCACCAGGTTGACAAACTCTCCCTTATAACTTACGGTACTGTGGCGTGAATGTGAGTGACTGACCTATCCATGCAAATTATAAGTCCAGTGTATGGAACTGTGCCAAATAAACGTAAGTGCAATCATCTGCCCGTATCTGTGATCCCTCTATTATTATTATTACCAAGGGTAATGACTGATTGGTTATGACAAAGCATAACCAATAACTTAGATGGATGTTGGAAGTTAGTGGAATTCATTAAATCATCATTTATCAAGTACATAACGCATTGAATGCCGGAAGCAGAGCAAAATTCTACGTAGTGATACACCATAATCTCTTGGGTGAGTAACCAGTGTGAAGGTATCCGAGTTCTACGGTAAGAAAGCCACTTTCCTGCATTTAAAACGTAACAGGTGTTTCTGCGTGAACCACAGGTGCTAACTGATCAAGCCAGCGAAAGACCCAATGCAGCTGGCCCAAGTGGGACCGAGACTCAAATATACCAATTAGAGCCCGTTTGAAATTTTTATAACTTGGGTCCGCCAGTGCATACACAGTTAGGTGCTTACTCGTAAAGGAATTCCGCGGGATGTGGGAACGAACTAACGCTTTCTTATCATAATCCTCCGTAATATGTACGTTGCGCATCGTATCTTCGCATGCCCTTATGAAATGCGTTATTCTGTAATCATCCTGACCCATGAAATCACGTACTTGATCCCCACATGGTATCACGTGAACAACATTTGCGGAGTTTGTCAACATATTAGTGTTAGAAGCAGCCATTCCACTAAGCTTACTCCTAACTGAAGGCTCTGTCACTGGGGGAGGTCATGTTAATGCACTTGACACACTGTAACCCGGAAGAGGAGTAGGAACAACCTATGTATGATCAGGCAAGGTACTATACTGTTTACCTAATCGTAGGGTTCGATGGTTTAAATCGTCAAAGGAATTGTCTATAATATCCTCACTACTCTTTACAGAACTGTCAAACTGCGTCTGCGCCTGTGTTTCGGGCTCATCCACTAAGTCACTCTCTACAGTAGAAACCTGACTTTTATCATCTACACAGGAATCGTCAATAAAAGGCTCCGCCAATTCAGTAATGTCCCAAGACGATGACTTTAAAAATTTATCCATTAAGTGTCTATCGGGTTCACACTATGAGTTACATAAATAACAATACACTTGCCTCTCATTTACAGTTATTGATATTAAATACTGTTACGAACCCCTCCACCGATTGTCATGATCTACCTACCCAGCACTACGAACCACGCCATCTATTGTCTTCATCTACCTACCCAGCACCACGATCAACGCCATCTAGGGACGAAACACGAGTATGGCTCGTCTTAGTTACCACTCCCGGGTTTCCCTTCTCCATATCCTGGTTGTTGCGTCACTTCCTCCAAGTCTTCTTTGTGAGCTCCAATTCGAGGAGAGAGTACTTCACTCTGGGAAGCGACCACAGGATCACCTATCCTGGAAACCTACGGCACAGTGACTATTTACCGTCTTCTACCATACTCAGCCTTGCTCGTCAGCCATCTCAGCTCCTCACTTAAGTATTTGTAATCTTGTATTGCATCCCCCACCTCCACATTGCTTCACTATTGTTTTATGTTTTATTACTATGTATATACTGTTCATGTTTAGGTTAAGTTTGGTTAAGGGTAGTTTATAAGCTGAATATTTTGTTAAGGAATTTATGGTACTTTATTATATACAACAAAAACTCGCATCCTTTGTCTACCCTTTTATAGTCCGATTGTCTTTGTTTTTTTTTTGTTGTTACCTGTTGGGATCTGGGTAGACGTATAACTATATTCTAAATCCCCAACTCGTAACAATACTGAAAAAGAAAGTAAGTCAGTACGTATGGAAATAAGTAAGGCACTCAGAGCAGTTGATATAACCTACACGATGTCGTCAACTATGTAAATGTATGTATATAATAAATGAACGGCTAAATACCTAATGAAGGAGTTGGACGTCTTCCCAGAAAAGGGCACAGCTGATCCCAGGCGGGGGTGGGCTGGGTGGGTGCCTCAATCGTCCCTCCCACTGGCACAGCTGGTCCTGCCAAGGTCAAGGTGGGTGGATGGATGCTTCAGTCTCCGCCTGGTCGCTAAGCAACCAATGATGCTCCAATATGGCGATGGAAGGGTCCACTCACTCCATGACGGGGGTCCACTTTCACTTAATTGCTGGTTACTGATGTCGAAGACTCAGGGCGCCTGCTCGCTGATGAGATGTAGCTGCTTCTGGGTGCCAAACCTTCTGAAGCCCTGTATATAAAGGACTCGCTGAGGGCACTGGAAAATTGCACAATCTTCTATCACGAAGCCACAACAGTCTTTTCTAAACAATGGTGAAAGGTCCCGTGTTGCTGAACCTTGAAACTTGTAGGTATGTGGCAAAACTGCAACGCCGGTAAACAGGATGACCAATACTGACCGTGCAAATTCCTTCTCAGCCACACTGTGTTACCAGAGAGGGTATTACCAACCTCTCTTAAGATATTAAGTCAACAATAACTCAGAATTAGTTATTGGAAATAATTCTGCACACCTCTTTGGACGACAGAATGAAAGTCACTCAACCATAAACGTCTCACTACAGGATATATCACTACACTCGGATAATTCATGTAACACTTCACTGTTTATTTTTTTCTTGTTTAGGAAAACACTGACGACTTGTCATGCCTATACTGGTTTCAAGATTCGAAACAACCGCTGCCACCTATATAATAGCCGGTTAACTGTTGAGTCTGTCCAAGTTAATTAGGCTGGTACATTTATATTATATTGGGTTTTAGTAGCGAAACCCAATTGTCTGTATATCCATTTATTTAGGAACTTCTATTGATACAATTCCAGAGTGTAAATCAACCGTAACTTAATCACTGTAACTATGATGTTAAGAGAAGGACGGAGGCTATGAAAATAGACCTGTTAATCACGTCCGACTTGTGTGAGGGGTTGAGTAACAATGCTTCCAGGGTGCCGGCTTCTCTATGCACCTCAAGGAAGCTACTAATCACGTGATATGAACATGACACCACATAGCCAGTGGAAGTTACAGGGGATGATATGGTATATAATTCAGATGTAATTAACCCATTTATATAATCTTTCTGTTGATGAGACAAGGGCCATTACACTTTTCTGATATTGCCAAAAACAGCTTTCTTGGAATTTACCTTTAAATATCCTTTTAAATAACCTCCCATCACAAAAGTAATACCAGAAATATGTTTCCCAACTCTAAATTAGTAGACATAGATATATCACTCAAATTTGTAATTCAAACGGTTCAAAAGTTGTAAAGTATGCCTACATTCAGGATGGGGGCCAGTGGTCATCTTGGATTTGAGGGTCAAAATGGTCGCCAATTGTCAAAATAACCCCCATAATGGATTCCTGACCCTAAATTAGCCAGGTTCAGCTAATCACACATGTTTGCAAGTGAAATGGTTAAAAAGTTAGAAATTGGTTTCTTTTGGGTGCTAATTAGCATAATTTATGCTAATTAGTGGGTTCTGTGCATAGAGACAAAGTGTCTCTTTGGATTATTTTTTTCCTCTTGCCCCAAGGAACACTTATGCCAAGTGGGACCTTTGCACTATGAAATGCAGTCTTCACTCCCCTAGCAAGCCCACTATATGAGTGGATGGGCGTTCAGCCGCATCGCATGATCGTCATTTAGTTAAATAAAATAACTCAATATCTTATCATAAAATGCAGCATAAATTAACAGAAAATATATTATAAAATGAATTCATTCTGTACTGATATAAAATAATATAATTCTGTACTCACATCCTTCAGCGAGGTGGAAGACTTCCGGGACTTGTAGATGGACTTTGGGGGAGGAAGTGAGTGAATGTAGGTGAGTGTGAAGTGAGTGTAGGAGTGTGTGTGGATGAGTATGTGGGGATGTGGATGAGTGTGTGGGAGTGTGGATGAGTGTGTAATGAGACAAAACTCACAAGAAGAAGATTACATATAGGTAGAATATTGATAGTATAAGAGTATAAAAGAGAGGAAGATTTTGGTAGCGTGGCCGTGATAGTTATTTACACTTATCGTACACTTATCGTATCTTATACGTCAATACACATCTATTACGTTCTTAAAGGCGACTTGTCAAACACTGCTTCGTTACAACTCTATATTAATTACGAACATGACATGGACACATTAATAACACCTTCTATTGAAAGTTACTAGGACATTATTACGTTACTAGACACTGATTCTCGGACACGAACATGAAATGAATACACTTCCCACATAAGTAACTCATCCCGTGGAAAGCTCTGACAAACACTCACGTGACCTAGGGAAGGCCTAGCAGGTAGTCCTGGGTTGTCTCTATGGGAGACTGCTTAGCTGGGCGCCGGAGGGAAGTCTCGGTCCTGACCGGAGGCGACTGGCGGGGCGCGGAGGCGACTTGGGGCGACCGGAGGCGACTTGCCTCCGGCCCCCGACTTCACACGACCAGGACTCCGTGTAGTAGCTGGCCACCTTGTTACAAGACAACTCTCTCTCTGCGAATTCCCCAGGGAGGACTAGCTCTGTCTCCGGGTACCTCTCTCTGCGCAATTCGCTGAGGGAGGACTAGGACGTCCTATATATTGGGATGCCAGCCGTCAGGTTCAGCTGGTCGGGGGGGGGGGGGGGCGGCGAAGGGTCTCCTTACATTTGACCTGGCCAATGTGAGGTCAGGTCTGGACTTTTTCAGAAACTATCTGGGAAAGTCATCAGGTGGGGCCGTGTGTATATTGGGAGAGCAACCGTGAGAGTTACCCTACACTTGACCTCCCTAATGTCGGGTCAGACTGGAGTTTCTGAGATGTAAGTTGTACTTTCTGGAGAAGTCATCAGGTGGGGCCGTGTGACATGAGAGGCCCTGGTTGATTTGTGGCCCCTTGAGTTGGGCTCCGAGGGTTACATTTGACCTGGCTAATGTGAGGTCAGGTCCGGCCTTTGTTCAGAGATGTAGGTTATTGTATATTGGAAGAGAGCCGGCCGGTGCCCCCTTACATGTGTGACATGGGAGGGGAGCCTGGATGATTTACAGTCCTTGGTCAACCGTGAGAGTTACCCTACACTTGATCCCCCTAATGTCGGGTCAAGTCTGGCTTTCCTTGAGATGTAAGCTGTGGTCTGACAATCCATCATTACACCTCCCGCCAAGACAAAAGCTTTCATGCTCAGAGAACTGATGACACATTTATAGTAGACAGTAACATCATGTGCAGTATCTAATATAGTCCCTGAGGCGATAATGCATCCTTACATTTTACAAATTATAACCCTAGAGATGTATGTTTTTCTACTGGCATAGTTTGATCTGACAAAGCTTACTATACCTCCCGCCAAGATTAAAGCTTCTATGACAGGAGAAAAAAAAATAAAATACATACACAGTAAGTGAACATAGAGTGATCTAAAGATTCTTCATATCTAGCATAGTGTCCGAGGCAAACTTGCAAATCACATTCTACAAACAAAATCAGGTGTTACATTGCCTAACCAGGCCGTGTCAAAATAATAATTCATCTCAGTCAGTAAATGGCTACAACATTGTGTTTCGTAGTGCAAAACATTGATCAAATGAACTCCTAGAAAAAGTGACTAATCTTTTTTTTAAAAAAAAATATTCTTTGTAGTACATGTTAACAAAAATCAGAGAATCAAATACAAAATACAAAATGCTCCTACTTCACATGTTAGGGTGTTATATCTTTTTATTACACATCAGCAACATCAACAACATCAGTACATTTGTTGGGTTCAGCATGGCTCAAGTCCTCCATCCAGCTGGTATCTGAAAATAAGGAATGCTGGCAGCACAACAACGGTAGTCGATTGGTCCTTCTGATTATCCACCTTGTCATCGTCGACTTTCTTCTGAAGTCAGCACAGCGTCTCTTCTGTCTTCACATAGCACGTTTTTCCTTCTTCAATACCGCACTTTGTAGGTCATGTCTCCACATCTGACTTCTTCTCACTTCCTCCTGGTTTCTATAATATTCCAGATGATTTTTCTGTTCACCTGCGTTTCTTTATACATCTTCATTTTCATATTCCAGACGATTTTTCTGCTCATCTGCGTTTCTTTATACATCTTCGTTTTCCGTCATATTCCAGATGAATTTTTCTGCTCCATCTGTATTTCTTTATACATCTTCGTTTTCAACATATTCCAGACGATTTTCTGTTCATCTGCCGTCGGCCCTCTCCGGCCGGGATGAAAGCCGGTCCACTGCTTGGGCTGTCGTCTCCTTAGATGACTCGTAAGGCAGGTCCCGCGGACCAGGCCTCGCCCTCCGTACGTGAGTGTCGGCGAGACCAAAGACCGTCCTGTCTTACACCTTCCACAGTGGTGAATCCCTCCCTGGCTGGGCTCACCAGGGTTCGTTGTGTGGCACTTCATTCCACACTCCTTAACTTCCTAGTAGAAAAATATAAACTCTTCTTAATCCTAGACCAGGTAGGACTTGAAAGAAGTGGGGTGGTGTGTGGCGGGTGTGGTGCTGCATTCCTCATGCTGCATTCCTCACGCTGCTACTTCTCTTCTTATATGTGCTGTGGTCGGATTCTGGCTAGCCATTGGGCGGTACTGTGTGTGATATTTGCCAGAGAAACAATCCTAAAGGGATGATGGATTAGTTGGAAGTGCATTCGCAAAAAAAAAAATTACTTTATAAGTTACGTCAATGTTTGGTAACTATTATTTCCGTCACCACAATTTTCTCATTAGGCTGGGTCGGGGAGTGAAGCTCTGCTCACTACATTGAATATCATTTATCACTACGCGTCAAAGAGTACATTACAAATCACACTAGCATAAAAACACACTGAGTGAAGCTCTGTAATTATCGCAATATTAAGTAACACTAACCACAGATTTCAAAGCAAAACTCACGGGACAAAACTTATGGGGATTGGTGGTCACAGCGGAGGGTGCGAGGCGGGTGGAGGCGAGGCGGGTGAGGCAGGGGGGGGCCGGGGCGTGGTTGATCGGGCCAGGCCGGGGCTTTGCGGGGCGGGGCGGGGCGGGGCGGGGCGGGGCGGAGCGGGGTAGGGCAGGGCAGGGCGGAGGGAGGCGGGAACGGATGGGTACGGAGGGTGAGGTGAGGGTTAGGACAGGGAGGAGGATGTAGGTTAAAAGACATGTTAAGTTATAACAGTTAGTACAGACACGGCTTTCATAACTGAAACAATTTCTACGTTCAACACTGACCAACAATCAAACTGCTCTTGGGCTACTGAGAATGTCACAGATCGCGGGGGACACTGAGAAATCACGTTAAGCACTGAACATATTTCTAGAAAAAAAAATTCGCGCATACCACGACGAGAGACATTTACTTGAGCTGTAACAGTGACACACTAGGACACTTTTCACGCTACGACGCTACGACACAGGAATTACTTATTACACAATTGTAGACAAACTTAGACTGAATCAAATGAAGGATGAAACGAGCCAGGTGTTATGGCTAACCGAGGGAAGGCGTGAGTTTACGTTAAGTTCGCTGCTACCATTATAATAACTAAGCGAGGGAGGCGTGAATTACATATATAGTTCGCTGTCACCTATAACAAGGGACAAGGAGGGCGTGAGTTACATATAGTACGCTGCCGCCAATATAATGAAACTATATCTTGCATGAACTCCTTATCACGCACTTTCGAACAATACTCAAACAACGAGTCAGGTGTTATGGCTAAAATGAGGGAGGGCATGGGTTTACGTTAAGTACACTGTTACCAATAACAAGGGACGAGGGAAGCGTGAATTACATATAGTTCGCTGCCACCAATATAATGTTACGAATGCAACCATGCTTGTACTGCCTGCTTCGTCAAGATAGTTACGAGATTACTTCAAAAGATTCTAACTATCACTGTACTGAACACTAAAGTTAAGAGGCGTGAGTTCTTACTTTAAGTGCGCTGCCGCCATTGTAATGAGACAAAACTCACAAGAAGAAGATTACATATAGGTAGAATATTGATAGTATAAGAGTATAAAAGAGAGGAAGATTTTGGTAGCGTGGCCGTGATAGTTATTTACACTTATCGTACACTTATCATATCTTATACGTCAATACACATCTATTACGTTCTTAACGGCGACTTGTCAAACACTGCTTCGTTACAACTCTTTATTAATTACGAACATGACATGGACACATTAATAACACCTTCTATTGAAAGTTACTAGGACATTATTACGTTACTAGACACTGATTCTCGGACACGAACATGAAATGAATACACTTCCCACATAAGTAACTCATCCCGTGGAAAGCTCTGACAAACACTCACGTGACCTAGGGAAGGCCTAGCAGGTAGTCCTGGGTTGTCTCTATGGGAGACTGCTTAGCTGGGCGCCGGAGGGAAGTCTCGGTCCTGACCGGAGGCGACTGGCGGGGCGCGGAGGCGACTTGCGGCGACCGGAGGCGACTTGCCTCCGGCCCCCGACTTCACACGACCAGGACTCCGTGTAGTAGCTGGCCACCTTGTTACAAGACAACTCTCTCTCTGCGAATTCCCCAGGGAGGACTAGCTCTGTCTCCGGGTACCTCTCTCTGCGCAATTCGCTGAGGGAGGACTAGGACGTCCTATATATTGGGATGCCAGCCGTCAGGTTCAGCTGGTCGGGGGGGGGGGGGGCGGCGAAGGGTCTCCTTACATTTGACCTGACCAATGTGAGGTCAGGTCTGGACTTTTTCAGAAACTATCTGGGAAAGTCATCAGGTGGGGCCGTGTGTATATTGGGAGAGCAACGGTGAGAGTTACCCTACACTTGACCTCCCTAATGTCGGGTCAAACTGGAGTTTCTGAGATGTAAGTTGTACTTTCTGGAGAAGTCATCAGGTGGGGCCGTGTGACATGAGAGGCCCTGGTTGATTTGTGGCCCCTTGAGTTGGGCTCCGAGGGTTACATTTGACCTGGCTAATGTGAGGTCAGGTCCGGCCTTTGTTCAGAGATGTAGGTTATTGTATATTGGAAGAGAGCCGGCCGTGCCCCCTTACATGTGTGACATGGGAGGGGAGCCTGGGTGATTTACAGTCCTTGGTCAACCGTGAGAGTTACCCAACACTTGATCCCCCTAATGTCGGGTCAAGTCTGGCTTTCCTTGCGATGTAAGCTGTGGTCTGACAATCCATCATTACAAGTGTGTGGGAGTGTGGATGAGGGTGTGAGAGCGCAGAAGAGGGTGTGTGAACATGGATGTGTTTGTGTGTCTGTGAATGGATGAGTGTCGATGAGTGCATGTGTGTGTGTGTATGTGTGTCGATGAGTGTGTGTGTGTGTGTGTGTGTGTGTGTGTGTGTGTGTTGTGCTTTATGGCAGGAGATTGCACTGAGTGAAGCAATCTCCAAGACACAGAGGCACGTCACACACAGGGCACATCTGACTTGTGTCCCTCCTACGGCCATGCCTCAGGTAACACAGGTGGCACCGCAGCCGCCTCCTGTCCGGGATTCTCTCTCGCCTGTGGCCACATGTTGCATCAAGGCGTTGGTTTGTATCCAAAACTTTACATCGCTTGGCCTGTGGACCCTGTCCATTGCCTTGCCTCTGTACTCTTGCCTGAGTTGCAGCTGAAGGTGTGGAAGAGGGACCAAGAGCCACCAATGGAGCAGCAGTGGTGGCAGGGGGAGCAGCCGTGGTGGCAGGTGTTGCAGCAATTGTGGCAGGTGTTGCAGCAGTGGTGGCAGGATAAGCAACGGTGGTGGCAAGTGTTGCAACAGTGGTGGCAGGAGCTACAACAGTGGTATCAGGAGGCGCAGTGGTGGTGGCAGGAGGAGCAGTGGCATCCCTTGCAGCCCCTGCAACCCTTGCAGCCCCACGTCTCCGTGGCTGCCAATGGGGACGGGCGTTGGGGACGTGAGAAGTGTGGTGTATTGGCACTCCTGAGTCAGGGCATTCCTCTTGCCTGAATTTTAGGAACTTCTTGATGATGTGCGCCATAAAATCCAGCATCACCATCTTCCGGGTGTCAGGGGAATATATTTTATATAATGCAAACGCATTTGGATAAGGTAGAAGGTAAACTTCCTGGTCCGCTTGAAGGTTCGACCATGGATGGGATAGTATTGAACCATTTGGTCGTAATGGTCCACCCCAGCCATGTACTGATTGTAGTCTTCCATTATGACGGGCTTATTGATGGTCTTCTCGATGTGGTGGAACTTACAGTCCTGCCCCTTCACCTTGGTGTGCACCTGCTTTGTCATGGTGTCACCACACTGACAATGTCTTTCTATAACAACACCATGACATTCTCCTTGTGTCTTGCCCCCACCTCGTCATCTGCCAGGTTCTCTTTCTCCCCCAGCTTTTGCAGGTCCTTAGGAGCACCCTGTGTCAGTTGTAGCGTGTGGCACACAAACACCTGATGAGAGAAGAAGGTTTGGCTCAAGGAAACGGAGTTATAATAATTGTCCATTGTCACGTGCCTGAGCGCTCGGGAACTCGCATAGCGTGAGGCATATGTTCACGCTTCCATTTCACACAAGCTATTAATAATTTGTTAATTGTACTTATTATATTATTATTGTTCTTAGTTACTTAGGTTAATTGTATATTTATGTATGTTATTAATATGCATCATTGTCTTACTCTGTTAAGTTCAAATCAAGAGAGTATTAATTAATTATATAAAATATCTAGCAAATGTCTGGATCACGTGAGATGAGACGCTCTTCTCGGCGGGGCGGTGTACCCACGCCACCCCAGTAGCGAAAATCCGTGGCATAGGTTAGACGTGTCCATTCGTTCTCTAGCCTTGACCCTTGTCTAGTGCTTTATCCAGCCTTCTGCAATGCCCTAGGGGTATCAGGTATTAGTGACACGTTTAGTTAGGCCTAGGAAGGGATCCTGGTGGTAAGGAATCTCCTGTTTGGTAGGGATAATCATTTTGTAGTGATTGTTGTATATATATATTTCGCATGTCTTGTGTAATATAGTAATGTTAAGTAACATTTGTTTGGTCTAACTCCTTACAGCATATTTTCGCCCTTCCGGCATCACTCTTATTTTATTATGTAATTACTTATTCCCTTAAATTCATGTTTGCTAGTCATTACTCCCTTTAGAACATAAATTGAATTAATTAATTATCTTCCCTTTTGTGATTCGCTTATTTCAACTGTTCTTACTTTTTCAAGTACATTTAATTGAGTAGGTTTTTGGTGGAGATAATTATTGCCGTGTTCCCTATTTGTACCTTTATTTGTTAATAACTTGGGGTAGGATTCACTCCCCAGGTATAAAGGGTAGTGGGATCGCGACACCATGAATACCTTATAGCCGAAACCCTTCAGTCGTTCGACGAGTTCCAATGCAGTGGTGGAGGTTGCTTTCGTCTCACCTTCGTACACTTAGAAGTTCCATATGTAGCCTGACAATGACTTTACTAGTGTGAGGGCGCGGGTTCCCTCTCTGTATCTACACCACCCTCATCTTACTTACTTCTCTTAGTCTTACTCTTACTCAGGGTAGCATTAGCATGGACATTCTTTTGGTAGCATGGTCCTTCTTTTGGTAGCATGGTCGAGGGTCTAGGCACATGGGTATGGTAATTCTGGTATCAAGTCACTTGGATGGAAATAAAGGTAAAATACTGTGGGAGAAAGGAATACACCTAAAGTACTCTAAAAACAAGTTTATTAATATGCAATCAATGGGGAAAGATATTGTATTAATCATATAACTACCAGGCTCAACTCCTGGGCTTATTGCAAACTCAGTACTTACTCAACATAATCGTTAATAATTAAACTAGCATATACAGGGGTCCACTAGCCAACATGGGATAATTATTTCCAACTAATTATCCCTAACGTACATGTTACAACACTCTCTGTGGACATACACTTCCAAGGAGTAACCCAGGGTAGAACACTAGGGCTCACGACTGTTGTTATTGTGGGATAGCCAGACACATGGCGGGTCTGGGGTCTGGCCCAACGAAGCCGTGGGGCACATTAATCAGGCCTCATCGGTGCCATCGTTTCGCATATGATCCCTGCTGGTTATTTACTACATCCGGGGCCGTTGTTGAATGGTCCCAAGAATCACAACGGGATCTGGAGAAGCATTGAAGCAGCGTCAGGGAGCTGGGAAACATGACAACACAAACAAACTCTCTTGTCTAGACGACAGACGTATTTACGTTATATTACTTCTACACTGGGTGAATGACAATTCAACTGTTAAATCATGAACACTGGTGAACACTGATATTCACTACAATTGACTGAATTAACTGAATGGCTACACAAAACATACCTGGAAAAACATTGAAGCAACGTCAGGGAGCACTCTCCCTGGCTCGTCTTGAATATATATACCCCTGAGTTGCCAGTGATCGCTACTCCCGCAATGACAATAATTACAAACAAACTAACTGTTACTCATTCAAAGATGACCCTCAGTTGACAAAGGTCTGGCGAATTACTTGAGTTGATTTACACAGACTAATTCAAGATTGAGCTTCTCAGGAGAAAGTGGAATAACAACGCATTGACAACTGTCTTCACAAAGGCGGGACTCTGGGAGGGAACACAAGTGTAGCGTCTATGGGGAAAAAACACGTCTTCTCAGGGGTCGCTAACTCAGTCATGTTTTGAGGGCATGGAGTTTAATAAGAATCATTAGTTAAATAGATCAGCAGTCAACGTGACCATGACACTAGCATGTACATTTTGATGGCATACCTCTTGGGTTTCTAAGGGTTATACACACGGAATGAGAGTCGTCCTTTCAAATCCAAATTTCCTTCGTAAATGTAGATACGCTCAGGAAGGTAAACTCTCTGGTACCGACTGAGGAGGTAGGACATCATTGTGCGAACTATGGTAAGGCATTCTGTGTTGTCTGCAGGCACAGCACAACTTTTGAAGGCATGGAAGTGCTTTAGGATGGCACGAAAACGAACTCCAGTCGTGGTATTCCTGAAGACGGGATAGTCATGCATCTCCTGTTCCTTCCTGTAATGCCGCATGCTGGGAAGGTCGACCACACCCATCAGGAAAAAGAGCCCCAGGAACTTGGCCATCTCCTCTTCACTACACAGGGCCCAAGCATTTGCAGTTGTACCAAGGCAGCATACCGATTCGTTTCCACATTCAGGTACCGCAGCAGCTCCCTTGTGAAGAATAATTAGAAGAACTGCAGGAGAGTTGTGGGAACTGGGATGAGAAGACCTGGAGTTCCAGTGATTGGGCTGCCTGCGGGAGTGTACGGCCCTGCGCTCCAATGTGCATCACTTGTAGTAGGGAAGAGGGGGAGGGCCTGCTGTTGTGCACCCCTTGCACCCTGGGGGAGTGTACGACCTCCACCCCTTCGCCGACCCCCATGATAATCTCTTGGCCTCCCCCCAGAC
Source organism: Homarus gammarus (assembly GCA_958450375.1). Taxonomy (NCBI): domain Eukaryota; kingdom Metazoa; phylum Arthropoda; class Malacostraca; order Decapoda; family Nephropidae; genus Homarus; species Homarus gammarus. The sequence continues at coordinate 304,105 of CAUDMG010000725.1, read as the reverse complement.
CCCCATCTTGGCCCTCTCAGTCCACTCCATCTTATGGGAGGTGACTGTTGCGATGAGTTTGCTGAAAGTGCTGATGGTGTTGATAGTTGTGGCGATAGTGGTGGTGGTGAAAGTTGTTGTGGCGAATGCTGTAGTAGTTGTGATGATGAAGGTTGTGGTTGTGCTGGAGTGGAGGAGATCAAGGTAGGAGGTATGAAAAGGTCAGGAGAGGGGGTGGAATGACGTAATTGCTGCCTGTGCTCAGAAAGAATGAAGGCAGAGGGCGTAGTGGGAGTAGTAGCATTAAGACTAAGTGAACTTGAAATATAAGGGTCTTAAAGAGTTCTAGGTGGAGTAGAGAAGGAGAGGGATTCCAATGTAGCGTAGCTGATAAGTGGAGTGTGGGAGGTGGAAGGTGCTTGGTGACCGTGGGAGGCATGTGGTGGGTGGTGAGGAAGGGTGAGGAAGAGAGGTAGCGGTTGGTATGAGGCTTGCATAATGCAGGATATATGAAGGAGATGCTTGGGATATTGAAGGTTGTGGTGAAGAAGGGTGAGGGTGGTATGTTGTTGATGCAGGGGTGTTGGTAGAGGGAATCTGGTGGCGAGGCGTGTGATAACGCGGATGCAACCGACACAATTTCTCCTTCAGATTCATGACTTTCTTTGTTGTTATCATGATCATTTTCACTGCCAGGTTCTTTACTATCACTATCCACTAATTGATCCTCACAATCCCTAAACGGGAGTTCAAGAAAATCATCCTCTTTCAGAGACGTTTTTTCGTGACATTGTCGCTATAATGAGGTTGTATAGCCTGATATGGTAGCTACTTTTGAAAACTAAACTCTTTCCCTGTACATATGAAGAAAAAACTACATTGCGCAACCATCACTTCACTTCTCTAACAATAAAATTAAATTATTTCAGCGAGTGGGGTAAGCACTGTAATCCAGGAGTTGAGGCAGCCCACATGGAGTCCGCCTTTACGCGAACCAAAAATTACCTAGTGAACCGCAACTCTCGGATCTTTAGGGGCTTAGCAAGCTCGTTGCACAACTCTCTTAGCACTCTGGGATGCACCATGTCAGGACCGGGACTCTTATGAATCTTTAGCTTTGACAGTCTATTTATTATAACCTCTTTTGTGAACACAATGTGGGTCAGTGCTGTGTCGCACTGTCTGTCCTCAAACACAGATAGGTTAATCGCATCCTCTCTTGGAACGCCGAGGAAAAGAAGCTGTCCAATTCCTCAGCTTTTTCCTGGTCAGAATCTGTTTAACTACCATCTTCAAGCCTCAGGTCTGATACTCCTACTTGCGTTTTTAATTTCAACTTTGCCTAGTGGTAACACGCCTTTGGGATTGAATTGACCTCTCTTGCAACCAGCCTCTGGAACTCCTTTTCAGCCCTTCTACACTCTGACTTTGCTTGGTCCCTGGCTCTTGCTTACATCCTCCTGTCCTGCTCATTTTTTGACATAACCGGGCTAACCCACTCCTTGAATTTCTGGTTTTTCTTCTCAATGTAATGGTCATGATAAGAGCTAACCTGAAAACCTTAAGGATTCATATTACGCTCAAACGTCCACAAAACCCTCTTGAGTCCCCCAGTGGAAACGTCCTCCGTTCTCTGTTTCCCCCGTCTTGGTCTATGGGAGTAGACGCTGTATGTTGGGACCTGTTGCCATCCAACCCTTTGTAATCAATTTAATTTGGCTTTCGATAGCTGAGTCAGAGCATTGTTAGTGAAGATGATAGTAGAGAATGAAAATGAGTTCATAGTCCCAATTTCAACGTCAGAGTGTACAGTAAATTAATTCATCGGAATAGGAGTAGCTGGACTCCCTGGCCTGTTTTGAGTGAGGGCGCCGCGGGCATGTCAACCGTTAGTAAGTGCCCTTCCCTTCATCCATACAGGTAGGCCAATCCACGCTGTGTTGTAATTTGCCCTTCTTTAAGTGATTTGACCCAATTAATAGTTGATTGTGCAAGTGTTACAGTAACGTAGTTGCTATGCTCTGAGTGAAGTCATATTTACGTCTTTAACGTCCCCTGAAACGTGATGTTGTTGTCACCGTTAGTAAGTGCCCGTCCCTTCATCCATACAGGTCCCCTGACGCTGATTCCCGTTTGTCTCCCGATCCCATTGTGATTCTTGAATCGCTCTACCATCCAACAACGGCCTCGGATGTATTAGATGTCCAGCCGGGATCATATATGAGAAGATGGCACCGGTGCGGCCGGATTAATGTGCCCCAAGGCTTCGTTGGGCCAGACCCCAGACCCGCCATGTGTCTGGCTACTCCACAATAACAAAGGCCGCGAGCCCTAGTGTTCTCCCCTGGGTTACTCCTTGGAAGTATATGTCCATAGAGAGTGTTATAACATCTATTTTCCCCTTTGATTTTATATTAATAAACTTGTTCTTTGAGAATTTTAGGAGTATTCATTTCTCCCACAGTATTTTACCTTTATTTCCATCCAAGTGACCTGATACCAAAATTACCATACTCACGTGCCTAGACCCTCGTCCATGCTACCCAAGAATAGGTGACGGAACTGAGTAGAGTAAGAACTAAGAGAAGTAAATAAGATGAGGGTGGTGTAGAAACAGAGAGGGAGTCGGGCCCCCTCACATTGGCGACAGACCAAGAATCCGCCCCCTCACATCAACTTTGTCGACCACCGGATGGTTCATGTGTAGGGGTCCCCTTGTATGCCTAGAGGCACTGAGCTTGGTCTTAGGTATATATTTATCGATAAAATGGTTCACTTTACTGGTTATGATATTCAGCATAGTGTCTGCGCTCTTATGCATTAATGAGTCAGGCCAGTGGATACCTCTCATATGTTCCCTCATCCCGTCGTAATTTCCCTTGTAATATTTGCACCTTGGCCTGGCCTTATCCTGTACTAGGTAACAGTTAAATCTGAATGACAACACTACATAGTGGCTGGTGCCAACTGGGGCTAGATGCTCCAGTTTGGCCACCATACCCTCCTCGTTTGTTATGATTAGGTCTAGTGGCTTGGGTGTTTGCTCCCCTCTGTAATGTGTCGGGTCTTTAACATGTTGAAGCAGAAAATTATGTCTCAGAGTTTCTACTAATAGAGTGCAGACACTATACTCAGTATACTGGCTCATTAATCTTTCGCGGTAGACCCATCGACTCTAGAGGGTCAATTAATGTCATATATTTATCTCGTCATACCACTCCCCCCCCCCCCCCCACAAAATAAAATCTCAACAGATCTATGCGATTCACATGGGTCGCCTAAAACAATGGAAAAAAAAACCGCGAAACCGGGAAAAAACGGACAAATCACATTCCTGTGATTATCTTTATAAATATTTGGTGGAAATGTTAGTAAGCTAGGAAAAAATTCATGCACCCATAACAGAAGTGATAATCAGAAAAATCTATATGTCAGGTTCAAGAGGAGTAAATTACCTATACTCCACAAGAATTTCAAAGTAATCTAGCAAGAAGTTATGGAGAAGTAGGATTTTGAGAATTGATAAGAATACTGCATAAGGGAAAAATCAGGCATCAGGGAATAGGGATTAGGCAGAACTGATTCAGGGGTAAAGCAACAATGTATCTGGTGTCCTTAATTGCTGACAGGAAATTGATATTGATTGATCAATTATTAACGTTTGTGCTTCAGCCGGACGCTCCCCTTAAGGTACTTAAAAGTCGCTTGGGGTCTGTGTGTTGATGCGGTGAAATCTACCTAATTATGCAGTCGTTCATTGAGACACGCTCACCACTTTTCTTACGGCATTCTATAATTTCTAATTTCATATTCATCCGATAGCTACTACGCTTCCTTTAATCTGCTACACCACCTTGCTTTGGAAATGATGGCTACAAAAATAGTCTACCAATGTCACCAGAGGCAAAACAAAGTTGATAATTATAGCTCTTGGAGCACTTGAGAATAATGCGTGTGGACACAAGCATAGCAAGGGTGAGAAGGATGAACTTTAAGAAAATGGGAGGAGGGCAGGAATTTCAATCACTCAAATGCTCGTGCTCTTGATGATTGACGGATTTGAGCCTATAAGCCTCTCAACTTTGGGGACTTTTTATGTGTAGTTCCACTATTTTTTGACCACTGTGCAAAACCACTTAAAATGAAGACACTTATAACAGGGACCTCCTGTATTAGTAATCAAGGTTAAGTATGATCAAGAACTACATTAATGAAAATTCTTAAAAAAAAATAATAATACATGTAATAATCTTAAGGAGAAAGTACAGTAATATTTTGGCTTATACACTATCAGAGATTCAACAAAGATTTACCAGGTGAAGGGGAGATTCTTTTTTTAATGTCCATCTTTTTACCATTTAAAATAGATGCAACACTAGGCAAAACTGACAAGTTGCCCACAATAATTATTTATCACTACAAAATAAATGAAACACTGTAATCTATATAATTGTACTAATTAATAATAGGGATAATTAAAAGTTTGACAAAAAAATTTCTTTTATTTACTTAACCATGTTTTAATACCATGGATATAAAAGTACCTGATACACAATATACCCTGTACACCATGTGGAGTAAGGGTTTTGGTCTTTTGGACCAGCACCTTAAAGAAATAATAAGTATTCAATCTCCTACAGCTGATAATATCTTGCAAATGGCTGAAAAGTTGGTTATCATACACATCTTTTATAAATATTTAAAAAACTGTGTGACCACAGATTCATATCACTAAACAAAACATTATACAAGTACAGTTCAGTACAGTACATTGAGTACAAATAAGGAAATACTTAGCTACATTCTAAAATTACTCACTTATCAACAGTTTCTCTTCAGCATGTCATATGTGATGCTGCATTTGTAGAACTGTTCATTGAGCCTTTCTTATGAGTGAAGATAAGAGAATTCACATAATTGGTTGACTTAGACACAACAAATATAGCACCCAAATTATACTGTATTCAGAAGTCAATTTCACCAGATAGGCTCACTAAACTTATGGGACAAAATTGGGTAGAGAATTTTGGGGAAAGATTCTATATATGACTTTTTTCCCTGGTTGGCATTTAGTGAGTGAATCTAGTTAAAATAAGAATCTCAGTATGATTTTTCAGCAATTTTTGGATGTTTGTGTTTGTCATTTAACTTAAATCAATGTTAGAAGCACTTTCACATTTTTAGTTATGAGAGATATTCATTGTAAAATTTGATGTCCACGACTGACCAGTTAAATACCCTCCCCTAAAAATAAAACATCGGCTTGTAACTTTTTACTTTTACTTTTTACTTTTATCCTCTTCGCCACTGATCGGCTTGTTAGCCGCTTGGACGATCGGTCACGTCTCTTTTCATTTATATTCTTCACCAAAAGATCGGCTCGGTAGCCGCCCGGGCGATCGGTCACGTCTCTATCACGCACTGTTGGCAAATACTGGGCATGCACCGGCTCCTGAATGTACCTGAACCCGCTCCAGTGTTGGTCAAGTCTTCTCTTGAAAGAGCTCACACTCGGTGCCGTCACAACACTCTCTGGTAGATTGTTCCAAGAGTTTACAACCCTCACTCCGAAAAAGTTTGCCCTCACGGTTTTCTGGTCTTGCGGCTTCTTCAATCTTGAGCTGTGACCCCATGTGGGGCGAGCGTCCGCCAGCTCCAAGTAAGGACACTCAACTGAGTAGTGCTCCCTGAGATGCTTATACACCTCAACTAGGTCTTCCCTTGCCCGTCTGTAGTATAAGCTAGGCAAGTTCAGGCGCTCCAATCTCTCAGGGTACCTGAGGTGCCGAGGTGCAGGCACCAGTCTGGTGGCCCTCCTTTGAACATTTTCAACCAACTGACAGTCCCTAGCATATCTCGGGGACCAGATGGGGTGACAGTACTCCAGATGGGGAAGCACTTCACTCCTGAAGATCGTTACAAGGGACGGACCGTCTAGATATCTGAACGACCTTCTTATAAGACCCAATAATTTATTTGCCTGCTTTACCTTCTTCTCACAATGGACCGAGAACTTCAGCTCATTGTCAACATACACACCTAGGTCCTTCTCACACACAGTCTCAACTAGTGCATTTTCTTCATCCCGTTGGGACATATGATACGCCTCCTTACCTTTGGTACGCCCCAGGTGCATCTTCTTACACTTCGTGACCTTGAATCTCAGCAGCCATTTCTTCGACCATTCCTGGAGCCCACAGAAGTCCTTCTGCAGCTCTTCACAGTCCGCTTGGTTCTTAATTTCCCGAAATAACTTGCCATCATCTGCAAACATTTGTATGGTGGAGTGTACAACGTCAGGCATGTCATTTATGAAACAAACAAACAGCAGCGGGCCCAATACACTGCCCTGTGGTACCCCACTTGTTACAGGTACAGATGACGATTTCGTGCCATTAATCACCACACACTGCTTGCGGTCATGTAGAAAGTCTTCTATCCACGCTAGGACATTTCCCCGAATTCCGTACCCATCCAGTTTGATTTTCAGCCTTTCGTGGGGTTCTCAAAAAATAAGATCTACAGTACGTAAGTTGTATTTGATTAATTCCATGCTCTTAAAAATCAGGTCTATTCTAAAGGATATGAAAGAGCAAGCTATTCACTAAATTGCTTGAGATACATATCTATATTTAATGCACTGTTTGATCAGCTATGTACTCTGCTCAGTCATGGATCATGGTCTCTGACAGATCATAGGTTTTGCAATACAGAATGCCCTCGATAGAAAATAAGGCTTAATTCCACGAGGTCTCTTACTTGAGGTTATGTTCTCAACTGGAATTAGTGTCTTTTGGGAAATATAGAGATGTGTTCTTGGCCACCAAGAGCTTTTAAAGCTCATAAATGTCTTATTTTACATTCATACCCATGTAAGCAGTCTAGGTCCCTCTAGAACCCCAGTAACAATCTTTATACAGTATTGCTTTTCCTTTGCTGTTCGTGCATACGTTTCTGTGACCAATTCTTTATCATCACTCTTCATCCCCAATATACAATATTATCTAAACAGCAACTCTCTACTGGATCTCTCATCCTCAATTGAACATTTGGTCTACGTTAAAGGCTGGCACAATGTTGGACATTTCTCCACAGGATCCTTTTCTATGAGAGTTTTAATGAACTGGATCAATTCGATCTGTCTATTCACGACACTGTACTGTACAGTAAACCCTCAATTTCAGCAAGTTCTTACTATGGAATTTCTAAACTATAAAGTAACAGACTTCTCAATAAAAATTTTGAAATAAATAATCTCTAATTTTTACCTTTTTGGGGGGGGGGGCTAATTTTTCACGGGGACTAGCCCACCCGGGCACAGATCATTGGCCCACAATGGGGCCTAGGGGGCGAAAAAATAAGAGTAAAAAGAAATTAAAAGTAGAAAAGAAAAAGATTATATTAATCTACACCACGAAGATGCCGGAAAACCAACTTTTTGAAGTGAGACATTGTATGAGTATGGAAACACAGAAGAAGGCAGAGCATTCCACAGTTTGGCTGTGTGAGGAAAGAAGGATGTACTTTAACGGGTTATCCTAGTGTGATTGACATCCACAGACAAATGGTGGGCACTGCGGGCAATATGAGTGTTATGAGCCCACGGCCTTGCCGGCAGCACACAGGATGCCAAATCCACCGAACATTGCCCGTTAAAGTACCTGTAAAAGAGAGAGAGTGGAGCAACATTATGGCAAAGAGAAAGGGAAGAAAGATTATCAACTAACGGAGGCGAGTTAATAAGACTAAATGCCTTTAATTCCACCCTATATAACAGTCGGACAGAAGAAGAGCCACCCCAGATATGAGAGCAGTACTCTAAGTTAGGATGAATGAATCCCTTATATGGGTATACTTGAAGCAACTGCTCAGGAGTGAAGTAGCTACTGCATCTATACAGCATTCCCAGCTTTCGGGAGGCAGCTTTAGCAATATTGTGGATGTGTGGCTTCCATGACATATCAGAGGAAATGGTGAGGCCTAGAATATCTATTTTCGAACTTGACTGGAGGATTGCATCCTGAAATGTGATTGGTGGGAGATCATCTAATTTGTAAAGTGTAATTGGTAAATACTGAGTTTTATTACCATTGAATTTAACCAAGTTTCTACCTCCCCATTTGGAGATGCTGCACAGATCTGCCTTGATAGATGTAAGAATATCAGCTCTAGAAACAGATCTAGTTTAAGAATTAGGGGGAAGGGGAAAATGTGAAGAGGAGTGAAGAGTAGAATTATCAGCGTAAGAATGGATAGAATTAGTCGTAGTGTGAAGTAAATCATTGATAAAAAGAAGGAAGAGAGTTGGTGAAAGAACAGAACCCTGTGGGACGCCACTGTTGGTAGAGAAAGAGCGAGAAATCGATCCCTCGACAACAACTGCCAAGGATCGATTCTCAAGGAAGCTAGATATAAGAGAACAAAGTGGGGGAGAGAAACCAAAAGAGGGAAGTTTAGATAGCAAAGACTTGTGCCATACCCTGTCAGATGCTTTGGAGATGTCGAGGGCCACGACAAAAGTTTCCCCATAATTCCAAAGTGAATTGCAGTACAGTACTGTAGTGCGTTCGCCAGCTCCAAGTAAGGACACTCAATTGAGCAGTGCCCTCTGAGATGCTTATACACCTCAACTAGGTCACCCCTTGCTCGTCTGTAGTATAAGCTAGGCAAGTTCAGGCTCTCCAATCTCTCAGGGTAGCTGAGGTGCCGAAGTGCAGGCACCAGTCTGGTGGCCCTGCTTTGAACATTTTCAACCAACTGACAGTCCCTAGCATATCTTGGGGACCAGATGGAGTGACAGTACTCCAGATGGGGAAGCACTTCACTCCTGAAGATCGTTACGAGGGACAGACCGTCTAGATTTCTGAACGACCTTCTTATAAGACCCAATAATTTATTTGCCTGATTTACCTTCTTCTCGCAATGGCCCGAGAACTTCAGCTCATTGTCAACATACACACCTAGGTCCTTCTCACATACAGTCTCAACTAGTGCAGTTTCTTCATCCCATTGTGACATATGATACGCTTCCTTACTGTTGGTACGCCCCAGGTGCATCCTCCTACACTTTGTAACATTGAATCTCAGCAGCCATTCCTTCGACCATTCCTGAAGCGCACAGAGGTCCTTCTGCAGCTCTTCACAGTCAGCTTGGTACTTAATTTCCCAAAATATCTTAGCGTCATCGGCAAACATTTGTATGGAGGAGTGTACAACGTCAGGCATGTCATTTATGAAACAAACAAACAACAGCGGGCCCAATACACTGCCCTGTGGTACCCCACTTGTGACAGGTACGGATGACTATTTCGTGCCATTGATCATCACACGCTGCTTGCAGTCATGTAGAAAGTCTACTATCCATGCTAGGACATTTCCCCGAATTCCGTACCCTTCCAGTTTGATTTTCAGCCTTTCATGGGGTATGCTGTCAAAAGCCTTGGCAAAATCTAGGTAAATAGTGAAGTAGAGGGAAAATATGGGGGTAAAATATTTAAAAAGAACGTCAAACAAACCTTTAAAAACCTTACCTAACATTTCCTAACTTGTAAAAATTTTAAGAATCACTTTAGAGTTTATAGAACCCTCCTCATCTGAGCGCCAAAAACAACACCAACACATACTAAATACCGAAAACATCACCTTCTAAATGCCAAAAACATTCATAAGGTAAACTTTTTATAGTTTTAGGATTTTTAAAGGTTAGGAAATGTTAGGTCCGGTTTTTACTAGTTTATTTAATGTTTTGTTTTTTTAGTATTTACCTCACTTTTTCCTTCTACTTCAAGGCTCTGCCCACTTTAAACAAGTAATATTGTTGGTAATTTTATCAGTTAAAATACTCAACAAATATAAATTTCCAATGGAAATGCTATAGAATATTTTGTTTTCCTCTTTCTCCGTATATAAGATTCAAAATATAAGTAAGTGTGGCAACTTCTATATATTTACCTGTACACTGGCAGGATGTAGTGGTAACATTGATTACTCCCTCTGATGATTGCACAGTAAAGCATTTTGCCTCTTCTATGATGTGTTGTGTTAGATCCAGTTTTTTTCTCCACAGTTCTGTATGTATGAGGTGTCAGAATCTGCGAATACTGAATTGCTATTGCACTTTTCTGTTAAGTACTGCATGATACTTTGTAGAATAACTGGGTAACCCTTGTGTCACATTTTCTTCTCAGTTTGACTTGAGCTCCTCATAGGAGTTATACTCTGCTTCAGATCGTGAGTAGGCAAGTTTTGAACAATCTCCAGTGCTGTTGATCTCTCTCCACCATTAATGCCCATTTTATCTGTTGTTATTTCACACTTGAATGTCCTGAATACACGAAAAAGGCATATGTGCAACTCAGTCCATTGAGGGCTCTTATCCTTGAACAGCTGAATCATTTGTCAAATGAAATGTTCCTCTTCATTTACTACTATAAATGCAGTTATGATTTCAGTTTCCCCACTCGAACCATTCCCATCTATAGCTGTCATGAGATAAAAAAGGCATAACTCAGTACAATGTTTTTGTGTGTGGCATCTGCTAGTACAACCTCAGGGAACTGGCTGAAGGTGTGCTGCATTTATGTGTTCTGGATGAAGATCCCCGTTAGCGTATTGCTGTCACATACTGGGTAGTCTATATATGAGGGCCTGAGCTGCCACCATTTATGAGGGCCTGAGCTGCCACCATTTTATGAGGGCCTGAGCTGCCACCATTTTATGAGGGCCTATGTGTCAGTAACAATTCCTTTTACTCTCATACTTATTACCATTGGTAGCGTGACGAGAGGAGGCTCGTGGGTAGATGTAATGATAGTAACAAGTGATAGGGAAGAAATAACGGTAAATACTGTAGGTAAATAATACACAATATACAAATACAAAATTTATTTAAACATTAATATGAAATTAAGAGAAAAAATTTATATGTACCAACAGACGAAATCTAGTACTAGGCCCTCAGGCTCAACATACTTACACCACTACTGGGTGGACATACTCAATAACATTTCCAACCCTACTGGGTGGACATACTCAATAACACATAACTCTTATAGTCACTTAGCACCATAAAGACCAGGGCAACTGCCACTACAACACTCAGTCGTCGGGAGTGATACTCAAGCAACAGCCATGGGGTCCAGCAACACTGGGGTACTTTCCGACGATCTCTGAAGATCCCAGTGGATTAATCCCACCACACAAATAGCCCTACGGAGTTAGACACTCATCCACCAATGATGGGGGCTGGTAGTGGTGTGTGGCTTGGTGATCCGGGGTCACCTCGCAGGCCGAGCGTTAGGGCCAGACGAGCCAGCTATGGGGGCCATAGGTTGTCTGAAGTATCTGACGGCCGGGTCTCACGAAGGTAACGGATCCTACTGGATCTCGGACATCTCCCCAGACATAGTGAATACAACATCCACGGCCTAGGCTGCATTAGGGACCTGTATGGATGAAGGGACGGGCACTTACTAACTGTGACAACGACATCACATTTCAGGGGACGTTAAAGACGTAAATATGACTTCACTCAGAGCATATCAACTACGTTACTGTAACACTTGCACAACCAACTATTAATTGGGTCAAATCACTCAAAGAAGGGCGAATTACAACACAGTGGAATGGCATACCTGTATGGATGAAGGGACGGGCACTTACTAACGGTAGAAATGCCCGCGGCACCTTCACTCAAAATAGGCCAGGGAGTCCACCTACTTCTATTCCAATGAATTAATTTACTGGACACTCTGACGTTGAAACTGAGACTATGAACTCAGTTTCATTCCCTACTATTATCCTCACTAACAATGCTCTGACTCAGCTACCAAAATCAATATTAAATTGATTACAAAGGGTTGGATGGCAGCAGGACCAACATACAGCGTCTGCTACGAAATCCGTGGATTATATTCAAAGTTCTCTACAAACAAAGACGGCCTATCAATGACGTCACCCAGGAACAGAGAAAACGGGGGACGTTTCCACTGGGGGACTCGGAAGGTTTTGTGGACGTTTGAGCATAATATGAATCCTTAAGGTTTTCAGGTTAGCCGTTATCACGATCATGACATATAGTTAGGCCTGGCTGACTCTTTAGATAATGAACTACCTGCTACAGTTCACTGGCTTTTGTTGATGAGGGTTTGGGCCTTACAGATGTGGCAGTGTTATGAATGTCCTTCATTATGAGTGATTTGCCAGTGCTCTTTGACAAAAGCTGGTGCAGCAGTTTACTGTTGGCACTCATTTTGAACATCTCAGCTGCCTTGTCCTTGTCAGACTGGTCTAGTCGACGTTGTGCTGGCAGTATTTTGTAGAAACGCTAAGAGATCTCATGGTTGTGTTCATTGATGTGCTTTGTAATGACTAGACACAGTCCATCATCACTAGATTGTAGTTTGACCTGGTATGGGCAGTTTACCTTAAATGTTGATGTGTTTGGGCATTGAGCATAAGATTTTTTATTGTGCTTCTTGCTTCCATGAACACAGGAGTACCACAGTTCATCATGATATTTGATGTCTGGAATGAAGTTTGGATTTGACATCCTCCTCTGTACTGTGGCATAGTAGTTCTGTTGTCCCTTTTCCATAGTTGTAAATAGGTAGCACTTTGATAACTCTTGAGTTTATTTACGAGTTTAGCAAAGGAGCTGAAATGGTCACCAACACTTTGGTCCATATTGGTACAGTCAGATAAAAAAATTAAAATGTTCATGGTATTTGCATACTTTAATGAAAATAACTTTCTTATAGGCCTTGGATATTTGCACATTTATAATCCAAATAACATTCTTGATATTTGCACACTTTAGTTAAAAATGCATAACAAAAACCAGGTGGTACACTGTCCATTGAAGATTGTTCCCGGGTAGTGTCAGGATGGTTAAAATTCTGGTGGTATCTGGTGAGAAGGGGGAGACACGGTAACCTGAAGAATGCCCCCTGATAGCATTGGAGCAGATCTTCAAGTAGGACAGTATGTGGATTTCTGCAGTATGAACGAATGTGTGTGCATGGAACAGTAAAAAAAAATGAAATAAAATAAAATAAATTCCTATATCTACCAGAAATTAGTACATAAACAATAGACTGGCAAAATATCCCAAAGCAGTCTCTCAGGCTATTTTGCCATGACCGGTAATTTAGTCTTTCAGGCTGTTTTACCATGACCGATAATGTAGCCTTTTCAAATTATTTTTATGATTTATGCAAAATATTTTTAATAAGCACTACAGTACTGTACTGCAATTCACTTTGGAATTACGGGGAAACTCTCGTCGCGGCCCTCGACATCTCCCAAGCATTTGACAGGGTATGGCACAAGTCTCTGCCTTCTAAACTTCCCTCTTAAGGTTTCTCTCCCCCACTTTGTTCTCTAATTTCTAGCTTCCTCGAGAACCAATCCATGGCAGTTGTTGTTGAGGGATCGATCTCTCGCACTTTCTCTACAGATAGTGGTGTCCCACAGGGTTCTGATCTTTCACTTGCTCTCTTCCTTCTTTTTATCAATGATTTACTTCACACTATGACTAATTCTATCCATTCTTACGCTGATGATTCTACTCTTCACTCCTCTTCACATTTTCCCCTTCCCCCTAATTCTCAAACTAGATCTGTTTCTAGAGCTGATATTCTTACATCTATCAAGGCAGATCTGTGCAGCATCTCCAAATGGGGAGGTAGAACCTTGGTTAAATTCAATGGTAATAAAACTCAGTATTTACCAATTACACTTTACAAATTAGATGATCTCCCACCAATCACATTTCAGGATGCAATCATCCAGTCAAGTTCTAAAATAGATATTCTAGGCCTCACCATTTCCTCTGATATGTCATGGAAGCCACACATCCACAACATTGCTAAAGCTGCCTCCCGAAAGCTGGGAATGCTGTATAGATGCCGTAGCTACTTCACTCCTGAGCAGTTGCTTCAAGTATACCCATATAAGGGATTCATTCATCCTAACTTGGAGTACTGCTCTCATATCTGGGGTGGCTCTTCTTCTGTCCGACTGTTAGATAGGGTGGAATTAAAGGCATTTAGTCTTATTAACTCTCCTCCTTTAGTTGATAATCTTACTTCCCTTTCTCTTTGCCATAATGTTGCTTCACTCTCTCTCTTTTACAGGTACTTTAACGGCTTAAGGTATTACTTCGTGTCCATATTATACATATTCCAGTTCTTTTCTTCCTGATTTTTGCATAACCACTATCAAATGAAAATTTTTGTCAGATGACGAGCTAGACATCTTTACTGTACGACAGCTGGACCACAACGCACTGATATACCTGCTTCCTCCGTGTCCACCTACCAGTGCTGTCTGCCAGCTCTGGTAGGCGCTGGAAACCGGTAAGCGGGCAACCTGCTCTCTTTGTGTACTTACCCGTATACACCAGGCTGCATGACCAACTCATTTCCTGCTGACTCCAATATAAGACCCGAGGAAGAAGTGTGAGAACAAAATTGGGCTACCCAGGATCGATTTTGAAATAAGATATCAGAATCAATCCCGCCTTTATAACCTAAGCTTGTCAAAATGATTCATGAATAACAAAGTGAACGAAGAATGATGGAAGAGGTAGAAAAAGTTGCTTCAAATACTGTGTAACTGCACCACACTTACCTGTGGTAAAGGGAGAGAAGATCTCCCTAACATATGTAATTTTCTGATGTTGCCTGGGTCTTCTAGAGACAGAGTATAACCACAAAGATCTTAGTTAACTTCTCCAGCTTTTGGATATACATTTGTTTTATTTCTGCTCTTGTACTCTACTGTCGTATCTTTTTGCCCTGTAAACCGATCTCATTCTATGTTTTGTACACAACTGTTGGTGTTCTGATCCTATCACCAGTCCTCTTTATTACTTTTGCATCCTTCACATGTTCTCTAATCCTCTCCTCTACTATTATACAATCAGAAAGGACTTCTGCTTCTAACCAATTTCGTCTTCTCCAAGTAACCTACATTTGTACTCATACTACAAGGATGTATTTTCACAGAACTAATTTCTTTCTAAACAAAGATTAATACAAAAATCTTCATTTATATTTCTACTTGTAGCATTCATTACTAAAATATTCACTTCACTCTCATTTCCTAGTTTTACTTTCATACTGCCTTTAAATTCCCCATTTCTACCTTTTCCTGGTTTGTCTCTGCTTACTAGGACATTTGTACACATACTGTGTATATTAATACTTATCAGATCCCCTTTTACATTAGTCCATGCTGCCCTTGAGGTTTTCTTCTATTTTGTAAATATTTGCAAACAGAAGGCACAAAACCACTCTAACCTTAAAAGGAGTACAGTAATACCCCGTTTTACTCGTTTTTTTTTGCGTTTCTACATTTACGCGGTTCCCCGCCAGAACCGGAATTCCCACTTTACGCGGTGCATCTACTCATATACGCGGGAAGAAGCGCAGGCAGGGTGCGCACAAGGTCGCCCAGTCATCAAAACATTACCGAGTTCTTTACCCGCCACCCACCACAGCCGGCCCAAGTCAGTGATAGTGATAGTGAGGGTATGGACTTTGAGGGGTTTGACAAAGAGGCCCTGCAAGCCTCTGTGGTGGATAGTGATACAATTGATACAAGTGATAAAGGTGAGGGCCAATAATCTGCCCTCTGCCTCGGAACCAACCCCACATCCCCATGTGCCCAGCCATCTTTTCTAGTAATGTAAGTGTTAAAAAACCTAATCTTATTGATATTTCTCTTAATTATTAATTGTGTGTGCATACCATCATAAAATTAAGAAGTTATTTTTACTACAACGTAGGTATTATGTCGGTATTGTGTCTGAAAAAGTGGAGTTTGGAAGTCGGCACAGTCTCTATTTCAATTAATCCCATATGTTCTGTTGTTCACTTTACGCGTTTCCCGCTTTACGCGGGCCTCCGTGGGTTCAGGGGTTACACTGTACCTAGAAATCTGTACCCCAACCTAATAAAAGCTTGATTTGCACTATGTGGCTAGTACTTATCTTTCCAGTGTACAAATAAATGTAAGACTAGATCTATCCACTGGACTGAAGGCTGGGAAAGTGAGCTGAGTCATGTGTCCCAGTTTGCAAATGAACTTGATCTACATGGGTTATACATGCATTGTGTACCATCTGATTTGTTTGGTCCCAGCAACTATTTAAATGCGGTCAATATCATTTCACTCAGGTACAGTCAAATCAAACGTTTGCAGAAAATACCCAGCCAGCATTATCTTTCTGTTCATGACTCACAGATAATGCTTTTTCCACCAATGTATGGAAGTGCCTTCTGTTTGTGATTGGACTGTAGGTCATCCATTGGCGGAAAGAGCGCCATCTTGTGTTTTGAACAGAAACATAATGCTGGCTGGGGATTTTTGGCAAACTTTTGATTTTGACTGTACACTGAAGAAGAACCACATCACAAAAAAGTTCTAATACAGCAATACCCAGATTTACGCAGTCAATTGAACCCGTGGAGTAGCGCGTAAAACGAGAAACACGTAAATGGAATAACAGAACATATGGGATTAATTGAAATAGAGACTGGGCCGACTCCCAAACTCCACTTTTTCCGACACAATGCCGATACAATACCTACATTGTAAAAAAAATAAAATCTTTATTTTATGATGGTAAGCACACACAATAAATATTTAAGGGAAATACAGTTGCCAGGTTAATGTCCATTCAAATAATGGACTCAATTCCCCCCCCCCCCTCTACCCACGCTCGCTGGCTCCTCCCTTTCTGAGAAATGTTTGGGTGAAAACACTAGATTTTAAGGTATAGTAATAAATAATACCTCAGACTAAAATCAGGATAATATAATTGACATTGCTGGATTCCTTGCAAGACCAGGAATATTTTGAATATAAACATCATATATTTTGCACAAAAGATAAAATGTTGGCTCTTTGTAATCAAAATTCTTACATTAGATCTAAAATTTGTATGTCTCATGCAAATTCCTTGATGTTTATATTTAAAATAATCACAATCTTATAAGAATTCCAGCAATGTAAATTATATTCTGGCCGGGTAATTTGTATGAATTTTATGAGCTAAAACAAATATCTTCAGTAAATAAACAAATTATACTTCACCGGCGTAAATGAGTAAATTCACTGCGTAAATCGGGCATCCCGTGCATCCCAGTTCTGGCAAGGTACCGCGTAAATGACAAAATGCGTAAACGAAACCCGCGTAAACCGAGATATTACTGTACATGTATCCTCGATAATCCAGGTGCTAGGTTCTAGAAAACTACAGTGATAAGCAAAACCAGCAAAACCGTACAGATGGAAACACATAACATATGGGAAAAATTAGTTTCGTCCCACGACCCCATGGATGCATCCCTTATCTGACCAAAATATACCCCCAAAAATGTGAAGGTACACTAAAAGATATACGGTAATACTTGTAACATATCTTTACTACTTAATGAATAATAAATAAACAACGTACAGTGTCAGTGAGAGGCAGTGGGTTGGAGGGGGAAGGAAGGTGGGAAGTGGGTGGGAGACAGTGGATATCGTGCTAATCTGCTGTGGCGATAACAAAGCCATCACTGGAATTATGATTAAGGTTGTGATAAGAGAGGTAGCGGTGGTGATCATGGAGCTGGTGGTTGAAGGGGAGATTGTGGTAAGTGGTGAGGAGATGATGTATCAATTGGTTTGTTTGGCAACACTGGCTGCAGCACTTCCAGATACAACTGAACAGCTGATGTCTACCCACAAAATTGAGAGCAAGTATAAATGAACAATGTTGTATTCCTTTAACATTGCGTTAAATAAATTTTAAATTGTGGAGTGAGAAAGGTGGGGGTGATTAGAGAGGTGGAGTGGTAACATGCAATGGGTGTGTTGCCAAGCACATGCTTATCCTTGTTGGGAAAATCGGAACATTCAACCAGAGAATACACATGTCTTGTAATGACCACAGCCATATACGTCAGTTAACGTAAAATCAGAGGATTCATATTATGATCAATAGCCCACAAAACAAGTAGCTATGCTTTCTTATTGGAGTTCCCCATCTGAGGAGCCCGATTTCTAATCGCTTCAGGACGTCTGAATCCTCCGTTTACCCTCAATCTTGAATGTACCCGAGACTTCATTATTCCTTAGTAATGACAGAATTTGAAATTGCAACTGTGGTTGCAATTGGTGAGGCAACCTAGATATGTCTGTTTACAGTTGGAACATTCAAGATCCATTGTGAGTGGTGTTGAAAGCTTCAACTGTCCTTATTGTAAGAAAAACTTGTCAAGTAAGTGAGTGTCGAGTTTGTCAGTTTGAGTGGCATATTTTATGTCGTCCGTGGGGATATCCTGAATTTCCGATCGCTACTGAAGTTATATTAATTTGTCGCCCAAACATCAGGGAATCGAATGTTTGTATTTTAGTTAGTGTCAGTTGTCTACAGGTGCTCCCCGACTTACGAAGGGGTTAGGGACCCAAATCCAGGTCCTAAGTCCGACATGGTCGTAAGTCCAACATATATATATAAAAAAAAAAATCAAATATTTGTTTTTTTTTTAAATTAAAAATCTACAATGAAATACAGTACACTAAACATAATAAATAATGAGGAATGAATACAGTACAGTAAAAGTAATAAATACAGTCGACCCTCGTTAAAACGGACTAATAGGGGGGAAGGGTGTCCGTTTTAGCAGATTGTCCGAATTAACCAATTTAGGGGTTATTATTGCATAATATTGCATTATACAGCTATGTGTATGTTTATATGAGTTTTCCCGTCATAGGAGTCCGTTTTCTCTCACTTCAGGATGCCTAAGTCGTCCGTTTTCTCTTAATCTTAGAGTGCACCAGTGACTTTGTTATTCCTTAGTAGTGACAGAATTTGATATTGCAACTGGGGTTGCAATTGTTGAGGCAAATTAGGTATCTCTGATTACAGTTGGAATATTCAAGATCCATTGTGAGTGATGTTCAAGGCTTCAACTGTCTTTATGGTTGGTAAAACTTGTCAAATCTGTCAGTCTGAGTGGCATGTGTGAGGCCTTGTGTTTGTACAACCGCTAAATATATAAATATACAATGTTATGGTAATTATCAGAAACACACATAGGCATGACTAGGTTTATTACAAAGTGATGAAAATTATACGATCAATACTGTAGTGGGTAGTCCACAAAAACATGCAGACATGTCTCTTTATTTGAGTGTCCCGGCATAGGAGTCCGTTTTCTCTCACTTCAGGACGCCTGAGTCGTCCGTTTTCTCTTAATCTTAGAGTGCACCAGAGACTTTGTTATTCCTTAGAAGTGACACAGAACCAGAAATTTGATACGGACAGTTCAGATTTCGTCTGATTTATCTGAAATCCGGATTAAAGGGGTCCGAATTAACGAGGGTTGACTGTAATGGGGAATGGATACAGTGTGACTGAGCACTTACTTTAAATGTAGTCAGCTGAATGCACACAGGGCCCCCATAATTTTCTATTTACAGGATACATGAAGACTATATTATTTGGAAGAAGCAGAAGAGGAGACAGGGCTGGGTAGGCCATCAATGTCACTTTCTTCAGACAGGTTTATGTGCTGTGGAAACTTGCTGGTTGAAGGTATTGGTGGGGCGTGAGGAGACAGCACTGGAGGACTTCTTGAAATAGATATCCAATTTTGACTGCACAGTTTGCTTTTTCTTTTCATTATAAATTTCTCTGTAGCAAGCAAGTGCATCTTGGATCATTCTGTCAACTTTGGCATAACGCTCATAATTTTGATCCATGCCATCAAACATTTGCATTGCTTTATTAATTGTAGCAAATGCCTCTGCCATATGTTTCACTGAAAACTTTTTGGGGGGTGCAGGTTCTTCTTCTACATTCTGTCTCTCTTCTTCCTTTGCAATTTTCTGTGCATCTAGTTCAACAAGATCCTCGTTACTGAGCTCTTCTGCTGCACTTTCAACCAACTGTCCAACATCTTCATTATCAATTTCTAACTCCAGCTGTTTACCTAACTCCACTATCTTGTTACTTATATCCGAAATAACTTCATTTTCTTCCATATTCCATTCATGCAATGTTTTGTAACCTGATCCCATGCTACACTAATGTTCTTTATATATGACAAAATGTTGTTCTTCCAAAACTCTCAGAGCGTTTTCTCACCTTCAGTAGCAGCAACAGCCTGAGCGAAGGTCGTGCGTAAATAATACGCTTTAAAGGCAGCAACAGCACCTTGATCCATGGGTTGGATGATAGAGGTAGTTTTAGGCGTGGTGGGTGTCCCGGAGCATTATCCAAAATCAGTAAAATCTTGAATGGAATCTGTTGTTGCAGACAATACTCCTTGGCTCGTGGAATAAAACAAGTCATAAACCAATCCTCAAACAGTGCTAGGGTCACCCAGGCTCTCTTATTACTGCGATAAAGTACTGGCAGTGTGTGCTTGCTGACATGTTTAAAAGCCCTGGGGTTCTCTGAATGATAGATCATGAAGGGCTTTAGCTTGAAACCAGCAACATTCCCCCACAATAGAAGTGTAATTCTGTCCTTGAAAGCCTTGAATCCGGGCATTGCTTTTGCCTCTTTGTGGATGTATGTCCGCTCAGGCATGCGCTTTCACAATAATCCAGTCTCATCCACATTGAATATTTGCTCAAGCAAATAATTCCCTTCCACAATAACATCATCTAATTCCTCCTTAAATGATTCAGCAGCACCAACTTCGGCACTAGCTGCCTCTCCACTCACCTTAACATTATGTAGACTGTAGCGTTTTTTAAATCTATCAAACCACCCATGACTTCCTGTAAAGGTTTGATCACATTCGTCTCCTGCCTGCTCCTTCAGGCTTTGGAACAGGCTTCTTGCTTTAGCCTGTATGGTTAGAAGGCTTAAGGGTACACGCTTCTGTATCTGGTCTTCTATCCGTATCACCAATAATTTTTCCATATTGTGAATAGGACCTTGTCTTCTCTTTGATATTATAGTTTCCTTTATAGGTGTTGTTCCTTTCACTACTTCACGAACACTTTCCTTGTCCTTCAGAATAGTGGATATAGTCGAGTGTGAGAAACCTAGGTCGCGTGAGATTGTTGCTACTGTTTTTCCATTCTCATGATGTGTTATTATCTTCATTTTCATCTCAAAAGTAATTGCCTGTCTCCTTTTCCTTGGAACACCACCAGCACTCTCATTTTTACGCTTTCTAGTCTCTTGTGATTTCTCCTCAACGCATCTCCAGGCGCTGTTTGTATGTTGGCAACACTACTGAGGTTTGGGAGCCACCTATGGGCAAGATGGCTCTCGAAGGATGTCGATAAGGTGGCGAGATTAGAATCCCAAGGCGAGATTCCTCGGGAGGCGCAATAGCCGACCCACTGCCACCAGTCAACCCTCCCTGGGCGCTCCTAGCGAGCGAGCCTTAGCTTGGCGGTCGTTGTAAGCAACGTGCACCGTTGACTCCGTCTTGTGATTGTTATCCATCTATTGTTCTGAGCTATTTGCATGGAGCAGTATCGGTCCATGCTTGGGGATAACTAGCAGAAATATAGTATCCCAGGTTAAGTATTGAACCACTGAATGAGTTAAAAGTGCCATATTGTGCCTTCCGAACTAACAGGATGTATTGTATGTTGCTCTAATTGTGGAGTTTGCCGAGTGTGTCATGTATTTATCAGTATTGTCTATGAAATAATAACCTGAGTGTAGAATGTTATAGCTAGGCTTAGGATAATTACAAAAAACAATAAAGTAATTTATTAAACAATACTGAAAAAAGTATTTTCGTTTTAAGAAAACAGAAGAACAAAAGAGTGTCAGGAGGGAACTAATGGAGCCCGTGCATCTATACCCTGCCTGGCTGAAAACGAACCCATCACGTACAATTCATGTCCACTGACCAGCCAATCACGGCCTAGCTAACCATGTCACTTATGTATGTTCCTTTTGGATATTACACCGCTAAAACAAAATCGCGTATTTTCGATTTTGTATTAGTGCAACAAAATGGACATTTATTATATATCAGATATCAGTAATTTCTGCCCCAGCATTGCTGTTATGCTTGCGAATTTTTTGACCTTTGAGGTTAAAGAATGTTTTATAATATTTTGGAATTTTCCAAATATTTGCATTATAAAACAAAAAAATATGAATACCGGTATGCACTTTAGCTCAAAAATGGCTTAAATATGCATTTGCACGGCTCGAATCCTGGCGGGTTGAGGTGTTGATTGTATGTAGAAGTCCGCGTGCTTTATTGTGCTAATGAAATATATATGCATATATGTAAATGCATAATTATTCTAAGCCTAGTTATAACCAAGAATTGAAGATGTATTTTGTTACTTGTAGAGGTAAGACCTGAGGGTCCAGTGTTATCTAACCGTGTGTAGTAACTCCTGAATCTTACTTGTCAGAAAAATAATACAACAGTTGTCTAATGAAGTAATGAGTAATTGAAGTTGTTAAATGATATAATAAGTACTTGGAGTTATTTAATGATATAATAAGTACCCGGTACTTGAAGTGTTTAATGAATTAATAAGTAATTGCGGATCTGTTTGTCAATGGTACAGTAAGACCTGAGGGTCCAGTCTTGTCTGAATAAACTTAATAGTTGGTTTGATGGATTGCCAGTCTATTTTTTGATTGGTACAGTAAGACCTGAGGGTCCAGTCTTGTCTGAGTGAATTTAAGTAACATCTTATTCACTCGCTGTGTTAATAAATACTAAATTAGTAATTTACGAGTATCACCACTCTATTCCTTCTAAACATTGGTTCCCAGAAAATAATACTTACTCACATGCCTATAAACACTCTACCACACTACCCAAAAGCTTTCCGTGAGATATGTTGTACAAGTATTCTAATAAAAGTCTGGGTGGTGGCAGGCTACCAATGTAAGTATAATAAGTGTTGCACTAAGAATAACATGGTTCCCCAGACTAATGCATGGTTGAGAATATAATAAAACAGAGTATACTTCAGAAAGGTAAGGACATATAAATTCAGAAAATATAATATACATTATATGAAAAGAAATGAAAGACTTGGAAACTATAAGCAGAGAAGTATCAGAATTACTTATATAAGAATATAAGCAAGAATATAAGGTATATATGGATAAAGAGTTGAAGAATAATAACAAAAAAGAATAACTGGATGATAAAATATGAAGTAAAGAAAAAAGTCCCATTACAGTCTTTGTCGCTTGGCCGGATCAGGAACCTAAACACACTTCTTGTTCACAGGTACCACAGTGGAGGGTAAGTAAAAATTACAAAAATTGCACCAAAAACAAACACGGAGCAGGAAACCGTCTTCAAACACCAACCAAAACAGAGCGGGAAACAAATGCTATCGCTGGAAGCTGGTGCCACAAGCCATGCTGCCATCCACTAGCGTAGCTAGGGGGGGTGGGGGGGGGGGGCGGTCCGCCCCGGGCGGCACTTTTGGGGGGCGGCACTTTTGGGTCTGCTCATCACCCATATCTGCAGCTACTGGAGACGTTAATCCATCCCTTTGTATCGGCGGCAAGTTAATCCTTGTCGTGTCTGACCTAACACCTGACCCACATCATCACAGCCACGTCATGAGCTACACCCTTGCTATGCACCCCCCCCCCCCCGCCACACACACAACCTGTAACCTGTTGAGGATTAAGGAAACAACTTCAAACAAGTACGCCAGTGAGCTCATGTGGTGTGGGTCAGGTGTTAGGTCAGACACGACGAGGATTAACTTGCCGCCGATACAAAGGGAAGGATTAACGTCTCCAGTAGCTGCAAAACCATGCAGTCTCGGGTCATATCAGTTCATGTATAGCCGACCAATCCACCAGTTACAAGCAATTCACTTCAGTTCTGCACAAGTCTCCATCGTGACAAGACGAGGGGAGGCTAGATGACTTTTAAGTTCTCTTGTGTTTTCGATCCAGTTATTTACTTCGTTGGAAGACATAATACTATAAGGTAAGAAATATTAAAGTATTGGTTAAAAAATAGTGATGTGACTTTTGCTGCGGTACTGAGATTAAATATTAAGATTTTGTTTCACAGCATTGTTATTTTATGCTAAGACACTATCCTCACTGGGGTACAGACAAAAGCCCCCCCCCCCCCCCCTCCGACAAAAGCCACCCAGACGAAAGCCACCCAGACAAAAGCCCCCTACTTTGATCGGGGTGGCTTTTGTCTGACAACAGTAAGGGCTTTCAAAAGTTACGGACATAATTAAATAGTTGAGGGTAAAATATACTGTTCTTCTCTGTGGTTAATTATTGGTTAGTTTAGGGTTAGGTTAAGTTAGGTTAGGTTAGGTTAGGGTTGTCAGACAAAAGCCACCCCGATCAAAGTAGGGGGCTTTTGTCTGGGTGGCTTTCGTCTGGGTGTGCTTATGTCAGACATCCATTTTCACTGTACTCTGAGTCTGTAATTTTAGATTAAGTTGCTACTTTTTACATTTCCATTGTATTACATTGATACTAGTGTCATTATACCGTGATTTTAGATCAAGCTGTTATTTTTACATTGCTGTGATTTTAATCATTTTAGATGATAATGACACTAGTGTGACAGTGTCATTATACCGTGATTTTAGATCATACTCAATAAAAGATATCGGTGCAGTACAATTGTTTTATGTAACGGATTCCTAACCTAACCTAAAATAATATATATATATATATATATATACTTCATTTTTAGTCCATATAACACGCGGACTTTGAACATATAATCAACGACCTCACCAGCAAGGAATCGAACCCTCGACCTACTGGGTGTGACTAGGGAACGCTTACCGGTTAGGCCACAAGGACACTAAAAGCAGTTCTAGACTCTTGTTATATTTCACACAAAGCCTGTTCATCGAGCTGATGGCGCCGTGAACCTCATTGCTGGTGAGGTCGTTGATTATATATATATATATATATATATATATATATATATATATATATATATATATATATATATATATATATATATATATATATAAAATATATCAAAATTTATGCATTTGCTGAGGAAATGCTATTTAAGAAGAAATGTTTTCCTATGCATATTACTTTTGGAATAGCTTTTTTTTATACAGTATTATTCAATGCCGTAATAATAAATAATGTACGTAATACATTTTGAATTTTTTTTTGTAAATTCACAAAAGCATTCTTTTGCTACACAGAGCAATTTTCTTAATGTGTTATTTGTCAAAAGTGTAGAATTTGTGACTTGTGATATTTAGCTTCATCACTTTTATCTAAAGTTCTCGTCATTTTTTTCAATTATTTTTATCTTTTAATCTTAAACATGCAGTGTGAATTTATTTCTCGAAAAATTAATGTTTTATACTTCTATCACTCTGTCCCCAGATGAAGCGAGCTAAAGAAAGTGGTGCTGCGTATAGAAAAAAGAGAAAGGCAAGAGAGGAAGTATTAAACAAGAATAAAGGGGCACTCTTAAAATACATCAGTCGTATAGAAACCAAATCATTATCAAATTCAAGGGATTCAAGTTCAACTTCAAGCAATTCGTCAACTTCAACTCCTTCAAGTGATGAAGAACATGAAGAAGAAAATATTCCGGGACCAGCTGTGGACAGAGTGGACATAAAAGATGTTGGCCTATGGCCAAGCAAGATTAGCAATGACACACGGATCTTTCTGGTACGTCAAGGTTCAAAATCTAGATTCTGATTTTGGTGAAATAATTCGTGGTGTGTCAACCAAAGGACAAACTAGAAAACTAACACGCGAGTGGTTTTTTCAAACTCTGCCAAATGGTGAAAGAATGTTGAGATCATGGATGGTGTACTCCCCTTCCAAGGAAGCCCTTTACTGCTTTTGTTGCAAACTGTTTTCAGACAGAAGTTACTCAAAATTTAATTCTGAGGATGGATTCAACATATGGTGGAAACTGAATCCTAGAATATCCGAGCACGAATCCAGTGCAGCTCACGTTCGGAATTTCACACAATGGAAGGAGTTGGAAATTAGGATTGCTCGTGGAGCAACAATTGATGTATTTTTTGTGGGGGCACGGCGGGGGGGGGGCAAACTCAAGGGCCGCCCCGGGCGGCACACACTCTAGCTACGCCACTGCTGCCATCTCTTGGCAGTCACTGTTACTGCTGGCTCTCACAGACCAGCAGCTATCCCATGATAATTCCGCGATAACCCAGATCCATCAGTGATAAGCATACACATGGTCGCAATTAAGGATACCGTGATAAGCCAGATCAGCTATTACTGGGTCCTGTGATTATCGAGGATACATGTATAATTATTAACTGATAGGTTCATTATTAAACTTAACTTTAAATTTATTATCCTAAACAGGGAGTCTCCGGGTTACTAATGGGTAAAAATTCAAGTTTAACAATTACATTGAAGCATGGGGGGGTGTTGGTGGTAGAGTGGTACCGCTCTTGCCTTCGCAAGCGAGATGTCACGGGTTCGATTTCCGGGCCGGTGGAAGTTGTTTGGACATACAGTTGGGTCTCAATTTACGCGGTTAATGTAACCCACAGGGTACCGCGGAAAGTGAGAAACACGTAAAGTGAATAACATAACATATGGGATTAAATGAAATAGAAACCGGCTGACCCCCAAAATCCACTTTTTCCGACACAATACCTATGTTCTAGTAAAAATAACATCTTAATTTTATGATGGTACATGCACACAATTAATACTTAAGAGAAATACAGTCGCCAAGTTAATGTCCATTGAAATAATTGACTCAACTCCCTCCCCCTCTTCTCACACTACACTCCCTGGCTTGTCCCTCTCTGAGAAATTTTTGGGGGAAAACCACTAGATTTTAAGGTATAGTAATAAATAATACCTCAAACTAAAGTTAGGATAATATAATTGACATTGCTGGATTCCTTGTAAGACCAGGAATATTTTGAATATAAATGTCATATATTTTGCACAAAAGATAACATATTTACTCAGAGTAAACAAAAACTTACAGTAGATCTAAAATTTGTATATATATATATATATATATATATATATATATATATATATATAGATATATATATATATATATATATATATATATATATATATATAGATATATATATAGATATATATATATATAGATATATATATATATAGATATATATATATAGATATATATATATATAGATAGTTATATATATATATAGATATATATATATAGATAGATATATATATATAGAAAGATATATATATATATAGATATATATATATATAGATATANATATATATAGATTTATATATATAGATAGATATATATATATAGATAGATATATATATATATAGATAGATATATATATATATATATATATATATATATATATATATATATATATATATATATATATATATATATATATATATATATATATATATACAGTATTACCCCGCCTAACGCGGTTTCACTTAACACGTTTTACCATATAAGCGGTGCCTCGCCAGAGCTGAACTTTCACTTAACACTGATTTTTTCCACATATACGCGGTGAGTGTCCGGCTCGAGATGCTATTTTTAGATTTGCCCCACCCGCCACCCTGCCTGACTGCCTGTTTTAACTCATAAAATTCATACAAATTACCCGGCCAGAAAATAATTTACATTGCTAGAATTCTTACAATTTGATGATCATTTTGAATATAAACATCATAGATTTTGCATTAGACGTACAAATTTTAGATCTAATGATTACTCTGAGTAAATATGTTATCTTTTGTTCAAAATATATGACATTTATATTCAAAATGTTCCTGGTCTTACAAGGAATCCAGCAATATCAATTATATTATCCTAACTTTAGTCTGAGGTATTATTTGTTACTAAAAGTAAAAATTAGTTTTTTCACCCAACATTTCTCTGGTAGGGAGGGAAGGTGGGGGGTGGGGGGGGAGGGTTGGGACCGACCGACCATCTGGCGCGGTTGGATGAGTGGGGGAGGCAAGTTGGGGTACTTTGATTGACAGATAGTGTCGTGAAGAATATTTTTTTTTTATTAACTGAAGATATTTGTTTTAGCTCATAAAATTCATACAAATTACTGGACCAGAATATAATTTTCATTGCTGGAATTCTTACAATATGATGATCATTTTGAATATAAACATCATGGATTTTGCATTAGACATAGAAATTTTAGATCTAATGTAATAATTTGGTTTACACAAAGCAAGTATTTTATCTTTTGTGCAAAATATATGAAGTTTACATTCAAAATATTCCCTGACCTGCAAGGAATCCAGAAATGCCAATTATATTATCCTAACTTTAGTCTGAGGTATTATTTATTACTAAACGTTAAAATCTAGTGTTTCACCCAATCATTTCTCAGAGAGGTAGGGGCCAGTGAGCTGGGAAGAGGGGGGGGGGGGATTTGAGTCTATTATTTGAATGGACATTAACCTGGCACCTGTATTTCTCTTAAATATTAATTGTGTGAGCATACCATCATAAAATTTAGATGTTATTTTTACTACAACATAGGTATTGTGTCGGAAAAAGTGGAGTTTGGGGGTCGGGCCAGTCTCTATTGGAATTAATCCCATATGTTCTGTTGTTCCATTTACGCGGATTTCACTTTCCGCGGTACCCTGTGGGTTCAATTGACCGCGTAAATCGGGGTACTACTGTATTCAGTTTTTGGAGGGAGACTCCCCAAGATTTATCAGAGCTTTAAGGGTTAAGTGACTGAGACCTGCCAGTAAGGTAAAGTAAAAATCTGATGCTAGTGGTGGAGCATAATTAGAGGTTGACATTTTATACCTGTTGTATAAGACAACCCCAAGTTTTGAACAAAAAAATTTGAATTTCAAAAGTTGACTTATAAGCCACAATACCTGTACTGTACTTTATGGTAACAGTCAAGGGAAAACCTTATTAATGGCTCTTGCACTAGAATTTAATGGAGAAGTAATGTAGCTATAGAGTACTGTCAATAAATGTTGGAGTAAAAAACATGTCCATGGTCTTAAGAGGAGGAAATTCCTCTTATTATTACCATATTTTATGGCATATAAGGCGCACTGTTTTGTCTGAAAAATGGCTAAAAAAATCGGCCTGCGTCCTATAAGAGGTGAAGTGGAGGGGCGCCGGAAGCGAATGGAATCCCGCAGTTGCTGCAGGTCGTCCAGGGGGCCGAAAGTCGACTACGCAAAACCAGACCTCCCCCTAGAAAGAAAACCCTGTGTACCTCTACCCACCTGACCACTGTCGTTTGATCCGATGCGCACCTGCAGTGCCTAACGTCCCGTACGTAGCTCAAACCCGCCCAACTTTTCAGTAGTTCCAGCTAAGCCGAACAGCTTTGCATACTGAACCCTTCTCAGCATTACCAATCAATTAAGGGCCCCGCACCTGCAACATCCTCATATTCCCATCTCACATACTGCCTTGCATGTGCTCCCTGCTGTGTTCAGGGTCTGGTACCTTACTGTTCCGTGCACTAAGCGCCTATAAGTATTCCACCGCTAGTTCGCCCGGTCGCCTGCCTAGGTTTGCTCCGTATTAGCTCCCTATCTCTCGCGAATAGCAAGGGTTTACTGTATATTATTTTAAGAAGACTATGGCTACAGGAGGAAAATACACACAAACAAGTTTTTCCTAAATATTCCTTGCTAAAATAGTGGGGGGGGGGGGGGGGCATCTTATATGGCCATGCGTCTTATAAGCCATAAAATACTTAAATCATTTGGGACCTCGCAATTTCGACCATCAAAAAATGACCCATGTGCACGAAGAATATATTTTAAATACGAGGCAAAGTAATTGTATCACTGCCTAGCGCAACACTTATCCCAGCGATATTACGTGACTGCATCAAACTAGACAATATCCTTATTAACAGATGCCTAATTGGCCCACCCTGTCTGGGAGGGTAACCCTGATACAAGCTTAACAAGGACTCTATCGTGTCTATAGACGAAAAACTAATGCCCATACAGGTATCACTGTGAAACCGCCACACCCACCCCAAGGTGTGAGATACATTCTTGGGCACATATGACACAATGGTGACACCCTATGCCGATCACGAGCATTATCGCACCCCCCCCCCCTTTGTGTATGTGTATGGCATGGCTACATGGGAACACAGTAATACCTCCTTCAGTTACGAGAGCTTGAGTAGGTAATCTTAGATGGCAGCAAAAGCATATTCCATGTAAAATCTGAGTCTGTACTCCCCAGTGGTGTCCTAAAAGTCTTGGAGACTGATAGAGACCAGGTACTGATGGTTTTGGGAGAATAGGGTCATCATTCTGATCCACCTTGGGTTCATTTTGTTGTTTTTCTCCTTCAGCATCTTTTAAAATGTTTTTTGACAGTGGGGCTCTGTTGGTTTCCTGAGTTGACGTGTTTTTCAGAACATCACGTCTATGAAGAGCTTCAGCTATCTGTTGAGATTTAGCTTCATTATAGATTCTGTATTGAAATACTTCACTTACGCATACAGAAAATGCAAACATCACTATACATACTACAGTATATGTCATTTATTTATTTATTTTTTTCCATTTTATCATTTCCACCACTTGTCAGCTTATTAACCATTGAGAAGAGAAAAAACTGGATAATTAGTTAACTGGCTCATAGAAGGGACAAGTCTTCAGATTGTTAAACTGCTTTGCTCTTTTGGAATGTCTAATGCACTAATTAATCCAGTAAAGTGGTTTAAGGCAATGATTTGAGTTACATATTCTAGACAAACATTTCATAGCTGTCAAGCCTTTTAGTTTTATAAATTCTGCTGGAAGGTGACCTATCTCACAAGTCTTACCATTTCTGAATTTGTTCAGTCACTTTAACTTGTTTTAAATTTTTAACAAGACCTTTAATTCCTTTTTATTTCTTGTACAGTACAGGTACTTGTCTTTTTCTTCTTTTAACTTAACAAAGAAATGGTTTACATTGAATTTGTAGCAGGACAACACTTGCAGAATGAATAGTTTAAAAAAGAAATGAGAAAAAGCGAACAACTACTGTACGAACCTTGTATGAGTAAAAAAATTTTCTGGTTCCAGTCAAGGAATTCAAAAGAGACCAGCGAGCAGCTGGCCCTTTCTTCTCTGCCAGTGAAGACAAAAGGCACCAACTGTATACTCTGTAATGGTTCAGTAAGTTTAACATTATTGCAAATCTATTTAGAAAATCTTGCTAAAATACAAGTTACTAAAGTACTTTGTTTTGTTAATAACATTTAAATTTATAATCCTTATGAAATTTGTGAATCTGATCTACCACAAAAAGTGATGATAATCTTCAGCTCCATGTACCCGCTTTACCACAATGTACTTAGAGAACCTACTTTACAACACACAGTGTTCATAAACTTAAGAATACGTGTTCTATCACACAGTATGGACAGACTTAGTGTACCTGTTCGACGACATAATGTGTTGATATAATCAGAGTACAGTGGAGTCTCATTTTACTTGGGTCTTGCATGTGTGGTTATCGCTTACGTGATTGTTTGAAATGTGACCATAGTTATAGCTCATTCTAAAAGCCATGGGTTGCGCGGGTAGTGGTATAGCATTAATTTAGTGATTAATTGCTTACAGTAAGTCCTCGTTTAATGTAGGGGTTACGTTCCTAAAAATGAGACATTATACGAAATAACGTTAAGCGGATCAATTTTTCCATAAGAAATAGATAAAATACGGGAGTTACGTTCCTGTATATATGAAAGACATCATATATACAGAAAATCATTGCCATTTCTATAGAAAATAGTGCATAACCGTATATCTCGGCTTATAAAACGAAATTTGAACATTAAAATAATCTGCCCAAAGTTAGGGGGTCGTCTTAAGCAACAAATATAAAATTCTTACATCTTAAATATTGTGTCAAGAGTGGTGATGGAAACATCGTAAGCCACTCACAAAGTCCTACCAGTAATTATTTTATACTGAAACTTACGTTTGGCAAGCTGGATTCAAATTAAGATTACCGGTATATTAAAATAATAAAAATGTATTATAAACCTGTCTAACATACCCTGTAATAAACACAGCTGCTATCATCACACACCCCTCCCCCCCCCCCCCCACCATTTGCCAGTGAGGAGACAAGAAAGGGAAAGTGACCGCGAGATTGGGCTATTTTTAGCCGTTGAGGTGATCAGTAATGCATACCGGGTATCGGTATATTTACTCATAATAATATTTATCTCCTATAAATAATTGATTTAAAATTTATTTTTTACAAAGAATATTCAGTAAATGAGTGCGTTAATTCTTGAAACTATCGACAGTTAATTACAGACGCTTAAGTGAAGTCACTAGTGTTTACACTACACCAGCCGGTAACATTTGATGCCATTACTTGATATGAATTGGCCTTATTTTAAGTAACTAACTATAAATAAATACAAAAATTAAAAAAAAAAGATCAAAACTGAGAAATAATATACTGTATGTATGTTGTGTTGTCAAAGTAAGACGAACAATTGAAACTGCAATTGTGTGTAAATGAGGCAGAAAGTATGTATGTATGTATGTATGTATGTATGTATGTATGTATGTATATATATATGTATGTATATATATATATATATATATATATATATATATATATATATATATATATATATATATATATAAATATATATATATATATATATATATATATATATATATATATATATATATATATATATATATATATATATATATATATATATATATATATATATAAGAACATAAGAATGGAGGAAACTGCAGCGGGCCTATTGGCCCATACTGGGCAGTCCCGTTTACACCCAACCCCTATGAGCATCCAACCTATGTTTGAAGCAATTCAGCGTATTCGAGTTAATGATGATATTTGGTAACTTGTTCCATTCATCCACTACTCTGTTTCCAAACCAGTGTTTACCTATTTCACGCCTAAATCTAAATTTGTCCAATTTAAAACCATTGTTACGAGTTCGCTCCTGGTTGGATAATTTGAGTACCTTTGTAATGTCCCCTTTGTTTAGCCCTGACTTCCATTTATACACCTCCATCAGGTCGCCCCTCGCTCTACGTCTCTCAAGGGAGTGCAAATTAAGATGCTTTAACCTGTCTCTATACTCAAGGTTCCTGATACCCGGGATTAGTCTTGTCATTCTCCTCTGAATTCTTTCCGAGGATTCTATATCCATTCTGTAATTCGGTGACCAGAACTGGACTGCGTAATCCAGGTGTGGTCTCACAAGAGCAAGATACAGTTTTAGGATGACCTCGCTAGTCTTGTAACTAACACACCTTTGTATGAACCCAAGTACTTTATTAGCCTTGTTACGAGCAAAAACACATTGTTTACTTGGCTTAAGGTTCCTACTTATCATTACTCCTAAATCTCTCTCGCAGTCGGATTTCTCTATGGCATCGTTGTTCATCTGGTATCTGGTTTCCCTGTTTACATTTCCTATACTGAGTACTTTACATTTGTCAATGTTGAATTTCATCTGCCATTTTTCAGACCATTCGAAAAATTTGTTTAGATCCTCCTGTAGTTTTGCCGAGTCCTCGTCAGATTTGATAACACGTCCTATTTTAGTATCATCAGCAAATTTGCTTATGTTGCTGTCTATGCCGATATCTATGTCGTTTATGTATATAATAAACAATAATGGTCCAAGTACTGAGCCTTGGGGAACTCCACTTGTGACGTTGCTCCATTGGGACTTAGTGCCGTTAATGCTCACTCGCTGTTTCCTGTCCTGTAACCACGCCCTAATCCATTTAGGGATGTCACCTTTGATGCCATGAGCTTCTACCTTTCTAATTAGTCTTTCGTGGGGTACTCTGTCGAAGGCTTTGCTAAAGTCGAGATATACCACATCATAATTGTGCCCCTCGTCCACTGATTCGAAAACTGATGAAAAGAATGTTAATAGATTAGTTAGGCAAGAACGTCCGCTTGTGAAGCCATGCTGGGAATCATTGATCAATCTGTGCTTCTCCAGGTGATTTCGAATAGAGTTTGAAATGATTGCTTCCAGTAATTTGCCTACTATTGATGTTAGACTGATTGGGCGGTAGTTAGAGGATAGTGATCTATCCCCCTTCTTGAAGATCGGTATTACATTCGCTATCCTCCAGGATTCTGGTACTACACCTGTTTTTAAGGACATGTTAAACAACTTTGCTAAGGGCATACTAAGCTCTTCCTTACATTCCTTTAATACTCTGGCAAATATCTCATCGGGACCAGGTGACTTATTAGGCTTTAGTTTGTCTATTTGCTTACTAACATCGTTACTAGTCACTACTATCTCACTTAATTTGTTTTTTTCACTATCTCTGAATAGAGTCGGTGCCTCGGGTACCATGTTTAAATTTTCGCTGGTGAAAACTGTTGAAAAATATTTATTCAAATTATTGCTCATTTCTCCGTCGTTATCAGTGAGCTCGCCGGAGTCTGACCGTATTGGTCCAATCTTTTCTCGTGTTTTAGTTTGGTACATTTGGTAGAATCCTTTGGGGTTTGTCTTTGCCTCCCTTGCTATCCTTACCTCATTATTCCTCTTTGCTTTCCTTATCTCGGTTTTAACCCTACTCGCCAATACCCTATAATAGTCCCGGAGGTGAATTTCGCCACGATTTATCCTTCTACCTATAGCCTTCCTTTGGCCAATGATGTTCTTTAAATAACTATTTATCCATTTAGGGTCATTGTTGTTTGATCTGAGTTTTTTGTATGGTATGTTCTGCCTTTGTGCATTAAGTAACTCACTATTTAAATTGTCGTGGAACTCGGCAATCTCAGATCTCGTTATCAGGTCGGTGTCATCTGTCAGGTTCACGGCCAAGCGCGACACCCCCTCTCTCAGCTGCCTCTTTAAACTGTCAAAGTTTGCCCTTCTGAAATCTGGTACTTTAGTGGAATTTTCCTTACGTCTGCCCTGAAAATCTAACTGGAATCGAATTTCTTTGTGATCGCTGTTTGCAAGTTCGTTCCCTACCTCGACATTGCTAATGAGGTTTTCTCTGTTTGACAAAACTAAATCCAATATATTATTACCCCGTGTGGGTTCGGTTATATGTTGACTTAGGAAACAGTCCTGGATCGTCTCGAGAAAATCCTCTGATTCTGAGTTTCCCGTAAGGTCGGTCCAATCTATTTGGCCAAGGTTAAAGTCGCCTACTATACAGACTTTGTTGTGTATGGAAGCCCTGCGCATTTCATCCCAGATAAGTCGCTCATTGACTCTGTCAAGATTGGGGGGTCTATATATTACTCCTGTGATTAATTTTTCCCGACTGTCGCTTAATTCTATCCAAATTGTTTCTGTATTCCTCTCAGTTTTTATTTCCTTATTTATTTCACACTTCAGGTTATCCCTAACATAGATTGCTACTCCGCCTCCTTTCCTGGTCTGCCTATCGGTATGGAACAGTTTGTAACCCGCAATTTGGTATTCGACTGGTAATTCACGTGTGTCTAGGTTGATCCATGTTTCAGTGAATGCAATTATATCGATTTCTTCGGTACATACCAAGGCCCTAATATCATCCATTTTGTTTCTGATACTTCTACTGTTCGCGTAATATACATTTAAGTTATATATAGATATATATATATATATATATATATATATATATATATATATATATATATATATATATATGTATATATGTATAGTATGTATGTATGTATATATATATATATATATATATATATATATATATATATATATATATATATATATATATATATATATATAAATATATACAGTTGTACCCCACTTAACGCGGTCAATAGAACCCAGAGGGTCCCGTGTTAAGTGAAATCCGCGTTAAGTGAACAACAGAACATATGGGATTAATTCCAATAGAAACCAGCCCGACCCCCAAACTCCACTTTTTCCAACACAATACCTATGTTGTAGTAAAAATAACATCTTAATTTTATGATGGTACATGCACACAATTAATACTTAAGAGAAATAGAGAAATACAATCGCCAAGTTAATGTCCATTCAAATAATGGACTCAACTCCCTCCCCCTCTTTTCACACTACACTGCTGGCTCTTCCCTCTCTGAGAAA
The DNA here is from genome assembly GCA_958450375.1 of Homarus gammarus. NCBI lineage: Eukaryota > Metazoa > Arthropoda > Malacostraca > Decapoda > Nephropidae > Homarus > Homarus gammarus. Next base: position 268,090 of record CAUDMG010000725.1, on the reverse strand, counting down.
TTTTTGGGGGAAAACCACTAAATTTTAATAAATAATACCTCAAACTAAAGTTAGGATAATACAATTGACATTGCTGGATTCCTTGTAAGACCAGGAATATTTTGAATATAAATGTCATATATTTTGCACAAAAGATAACATATGTACAAAGAGAAAACATTTTATCTAAAATTTGTATGTCTAATGCAAAATATATGATGTTTATATTCAAAATGATCACCAAATTGTAAGAATTCCAGCAATGTAAATTATATTCTGGCCGGGTAATTTGTATGAATTTTATGAGCTAAAACAAATATCTTCAGTTAATAAAAAAAAAAATATTCTTCAGGATACTATCTGTCAATCAAAGTACCCCACCTTGCCTCCCCCCCTCTTCCAACCGAGCGGTCAGTCCCAACCCTCCCCCCCCACCCCCCACCAATCCTCCCTTCAAGAGAAGAGTGGGTGAAAAAAATAAATTTTAACATTTTGTATTAAATAATACCTCAGATTAAAGTTAGGATAATATAATTGACATTGCTGGATTCCTTGTAAGACCAGGAATATTTTGAAAATAAATGTCATATATTTTGCACAAAAGAGAACATATTTACTAGAGAAAACATTTTATCTAAAATTTGTATGTCTAATGCAAAATCTATGATGTTTATATTCAAAATGATCATCAAATTATAAGAATTCCAGCAATGTAAATTTATATTCTGGCCGGGTAATTTGTATGAATTTCATGAGCTAAAACAAATATCTTCAGTTAATAAAAAAAAAAAAATATTCTTCACGGGGTAACAGATGGTCGGTCGGTCCCTCCCTCCCCCCCACCCCCCACCAACCGTCCCAAGGAGATGTGTGGGGAAACCAGAATATTTAACTTTAGTAATAAATAATACCTCAAACTAAAGTTAGGATAATATAATTGACATTGCTGGATTCCTTGTAAGACCAGGAATATTTTGAATATAAATGTCATATATTTTGCACAAAAGATAACATATTTACTCAAGAGAAAACATTTTATCTAAAATTTGTATGTCTAATGCAAAATATATGATGTTTATATTCAAAATGATCACCAAATTATAAGAATTCCAGCAATGTAAATTATATTCTGGCCGGGTAATTTGTATGAATTTTATGAGCTAAAACAGGCAGTCAGGCAGGGTGGCGGGTGGGGCAAATCTAAAAATAGCGTCTCGAGCCGGACACTCACCGCGTATATGTGGAAAAAATTCGTGTTAAGTGAAAGTTCAGCTCTGGCGAGGCACCGCGTATATGGTAAAACATGTTAAGTGAAACCGCGTTAGGCGGGGTAATACTGTATATATATATATACCGTATATATAAATATGTTTGTGTAATAAATGGATGTAGTAAGTACGTAATATTTTTTCACTCAAATCCTAATGAAACACTACTGGAGAACATTCCTTTGTCGCAAAACAATTTTATAAATTAAAGAAAATAATTACAGTGTGTTTAATATATTACAGTATATTATAAATAAATAAATAAACAAATAATTCGGTAAATCTATTTCAAGTAAATGGAAAATAAGCAAACAAATGTTATTTACCAAGACACTTCCGTTTGGCTCAGGGTGAGATGTAGGGGTAGATAACAAGGCTATTTATAGCCCTCTTTGTGTCTGAAGTGACCAGTACCCTAATGCACCATAAATAATTCATTGAACATTCATTTTTTGTACATAGTATATTCAGTACACACATATATATATATATATATATATATATATATATATATATATATATATATATATATATATATATATATATATAAATAAAATTTAAATATATATATATATATATATATATATATATATATATATATATATATATATATATATATATATATATAATGTAAATCCACAATGAAAACGTGGATAAGATAAATCTTGATAAAATCACACGGGAAAATGGAAACAACGGAGTACCTTAGCTTTCGTCTTTATTCAAGACATCTTCAGAGGCAACTGGATTGCATGGACAGAGAGAGGCTTAAATGTACAGGGTGACCTTAAAAACATGAGGTCAGGTCATAATGATGACATCCACTAATCCCCACACCAACACACACGTAGAGGAGCTTAAGAGAAGGGGATTAGTGGATGTCATCATTATGACCTGACCTCATGTTTTTAAGGTCACCCTGTACAGTATATTTAAGCCTCTCTCTGTCCATGTAATCCAGTTGCCTCTGAAGATGTCTTGAATAAAGACGAAAGCTAAGGTACTCCGTTGTTTCCATTTTCCCGTGTGATTTTATCAAGATATATATATATATATATATTTGTGTAATAAATGTATGTAGTAAGTACATACCGGTAACCTTTTTCACTCAAATCCTAATGAAACCACAATTAGAATACGGTGGTTGTTGTTGAACCACCTGTTGTATAAATAGTCGGAACACAGTCACACCACCGAGACGAGGGAACACTCCCACCACCGATCGTCTCGTGCGAAGCAAGCGTATAAATGAAAGAAAATACTTGCAGTGTGTTTAATATGTTACAGTATATTATAAATAAATAAATATACAAATAAATCGGTAAATCCATTTCAAGTAAATGGAAAAATTTTACTCGACACCGACATTAGTTTCAGTTACCGGTAAATAGCAGACGCTTCAGTGACGTCACTAGTGTTTACACTACACCAGCGGGTAATATTTGATGACATTACTTGAAGTGAATTGGCCTTATTTTAAAAAACCAAGGATGGTTGGTAAAGGACTACTGAGTCAGTGGGTAAGTGTCACATTTGGGGTACTGGTCTTATATAGCAAATAAAGCTCAAAAGCTACTTTTTAAATGGAAATTTGGGGGGCTGTCTTATGCACCCCGACGCCTTATAGGCCGCGATATACGGTACATATACAACTACTAAGTTTGTATTGGTACTCACCGATGGGCGGATGTGGTAGAGCGAGTGTGTGGTGGGTAGTGAAGCAGATGAGGCGGATGGCGGGAGGGGAGGAGTATGGTGGGAGCAGAGGAAGAGGGTGGGAGCGGAGAAGGGCGGGAGAGGAGGAGGATGGTGAGTCACTGAGACTCTGCGCCAAGCCGAGAGAGCGTAGCGCGGCCAGACGAGAGAGGGTGATGCGCTGTAGAAAGTAATCCGTGACGACACAAAATGACGTAGTATCAGATCACCGGGACGTTAAACAAATTTTTGGTATCTAAGGTCTAGCGACGAAGTACCTAAACAACGTTAAGCGGGACGACGTTAAGTGAGGACTTACTGTATTTAGCCACAAATTTAGCTATTTTAGTCATTTTAGTCATTGGATATTTTGCATACCGTAAGTAATACAGGTACTGTATACAGTAATATCCCAGATATGTTCCTGAATAAAAGAGTGCTATCCAAAAGGGGTGCTCTAAGGGGTCATTATGCCATTGCATATACTGTATGGATGCATTTCTGATGACATTAGTTTTTACCTATGTGATATATACTGTACAGTATTGTATGTGAAGGGTACATGTACTGTATTAATAAACAGATTATTACAGTAAGGCATCTTTACTAATTAATGAATGACAGTCGGTTGATGAACGAGTGTGAGACGCAGCGTGTGGCTGGGTGGGAGGGAGGGAGGGAGGCGGTGGATATCATACGGTTCGACTCTGGCTGAAGCTAATCCAACTCTGCATCACTGAAATTATGATTTAGGTGGGGATAATACAGGTAGTGGTGATGATGGGTGGTGCTGGTGGTGAGGGAGATTGTGGTAAGTGGTGAGGAGGTGATGCCTCGATTGGCTTCTTCGGTAACACTGTCTTTGTTGCACTGCTAGACGCTATTGAAGAGCTGATATCTACCCACAAAATTGAGTGTACAGATAAGTATATATATGAACAGCAGTGTATCCCTTCAACATTGTTGCATAACATTTTAAAATACAGAGCGAGAAAGCAGAAAGGTGTGGGTGACAAAAAAAATGGAGAGAAAAAGAGTGGTAACACACACCTGTGAGCAGCTAAGTGCTCCTCAACAGCTGATCTTGAACCTGCCACTATGCTCTTTAGTTAATCACACAATTTTATGTCCTACAGTAAAGACCTACACTTAATATAGAGATATTACACTATTTATTATTAAATATGTATAATGTATTGTACAGTACAGGAGGTCCCCGACTTACGAATGCCCACCGATACGAATGGGGTTAAACTTGAAATTCACAGTATTTTATTGACCTGAGGACTTATTTTTACTTTCATTTACTGTATTTTGTCATTTTATTTCTTATTTTATCTGAAGTGATTTTAGATTTATATAAGGAGTTAGGCTGTAATATAGTGGGATTTCAAACATTGCTTTGTAAGTATAGGTAAGGTATGCATATAGCATGTGTTTCAAATTACATACAAATCCGACTTACGAAAGTCCTCAGGAACAGAACCCGTTCATATTATTTAAATGGGGATACTATACAGGGGTTTAATCAGATTTGATATAGGCCTACTGAGGGCTAATAGGAATGAGGCCTTGCCCAATTATTATGTATTCTTATATGATCAGCCTCTTATGGTGTTTTATCATAAATAATATGATATACAGCCTTAAATAACAGAGCAAAATACGATACTGTATATAATTTGACTTCAAAATAAAATGACAAGCGAAAGGAGGTGTTGGTGGTGTGGCAGTATTGGAGCACACCGAGTGGAGGCATGACCCAGCAGCAATTGATGCAAATTCTCAGCAAAGCTGAAGAACTCAAAGATGTTTTAATGCAGTGGTCCCCAACCTGTAGTTTGTGGGCGCTGAAACCATATTTTGAAGCTCGCAAGGGTTTATGTATTAAAAAATTGTGATTTGGTGATTCTCTGTAAAAATTAAATTAATGAAAATATGTAATAACTTTTGAGAGAGAGAGAGAGAGAGAGAGTTGGTTGTGTACAGGACACCTCCCATAAGGATCTTCATTTTGGTTAACGAACAAAAATTTGATTAACGAAATCCTTACGAACATCACGTTTTGTTGTGAGCATCAGCTGATGGGCTAGTCTGCCAATTCAGTAATCTTTTCTATGTTTACATTCGTTTCCAGTGGAGTAAATATCAAGAAAGTTGTGCTCTTTAATATTTTTGCATTTTCATAATACAATTATTAGTCATCTTAACATTTATTTAACATATTGATAATATATGCAGTACAGGGAACTAGTTTTTTGTGCACCTATCAGCCGCTTGACTCAGCCAACAGGCAACAGTTGGGCTCTGTTGACAGTGGAGTGAACATCTATTTTGTTGGTGTCTTGAATATTTTGCATTTTCATTAAAATTATTGGTCATTCTGAAATTTAGTTAACATATTGATAGTATATAGCGCAGTGCAGTGTTGATTTAAATAAAATAATCTTGAATTACACCTACTGTAGTGAACTTAAATTTTATGGGTAAATGATGGCATCAACCATGGGTCCCATGAAAGGTCATTTCTCCTCCATCCCCACTTCCTTCTCTTCTCCCTTCTCCTCCACTCCCACTTCTAATTCCCATCATCATCATCAACCAGGAACCTTTTGCATACACACCTCAAAGTAGGAGTACTTTACTGCATTTTTTTTTTTTACTTTGTATGTACTTTTCGGTGAGCTGGAATCAATTACCCAATATCCCATTGAAACATTGTGTTCGTTAACCGAGGGACCACTGTATATAACTTGTAATAGAACCGTAAAACTCCAAATAATTGTACAGTATTTATACAATTTTTTCTTGGATGTAGATCCAAAGTTTTGGTGCCTTCCACTATAGTTACAATGATAAAGGTGGCCCAGAGCTTACAGAAGAGTGACAAACTCAGTGAACATTTAGACAGTTTGGTGGAACCCTACAGGCAATGTTACCAGGAGTTTATTTAACACCGTCACCAAGATCTCATAACTGCTTACTTTACACCTCAACAATGTGAAGGTGATCAAGGAGAAACCAGTGACAATGACCCTGCCACTCTGGAGATTGGTGATGAAGCTGAAGTCACTTTACAAATGTTTGCAGTTGATTTTGATGGCTTTGAATCAAATTAGCCTTCACCCTCTGCCTCGGACACCCATCATCTCCCAGAGCTTCCCACACCTCCACTATTCAATGGAGTATCACATAAAAACTTCCTGGGCTTTCTTAAAATATGTATTTAATAATGTAGTTGGAGATACTGTGACAGTAAGTGTACAAGTAATTTTTGGAAGGTTAAGTAGGTTACCCAAAGTCATTCTAGAGAATAAAGAATAAAGGTCTGGCGATTCCAGTACGATATAGTGATTTTAACATGTGTTAAATGGCATCGCTTGCGTGGAATTCTGATGCAAGGACATGTACAGTCAGAAACCATAATCTCTGACCCACTAGGTTGAGAAGGAGGTGAGCCTAGGGTTGTGTTTCTGGTCGGTGGCTCACTGCAATGGCCCCGAGGCCAGACACAGGTTGAACAGGCGAGGCGATAGTTCAACAAATGTACCTCGGTTTACGCGGGTTTCGTTTACGCGTTTTGTCATTCACGCCGTACCTTGCCAGAACCAGGATGCCCGATTTACGCAGTGAATTTACTCATTTACGCGGGTGAAGTAGAATTTGTTAATTTACTGAAGATATTTGTCTTATCTCATAAAATTCATACAAATTACCTGGCCAGAATATAATTTCCATTGCTGGAATTTTTATAGGATAGTGATTATTTTAAATATAAACATCATGGAATTTGCATTAGACATACAAATTTTAGATCTAATGTAAGAATTTTGATTACAAAGAGCCAACATTTTATCTTTTGTGCAAAATATATGAGGTTTATATTCAAAATATTCCTGGTCTTGCAAGGAATCCAGCAATGTCAATTATATTATCCTAACTTTACTCTGAGGTATTATTTATTACTAAAAATGCAAATACAGTTAACCCTCACTTTACGAGGTCCCGCATTCCGCGTTTCCACGTTAACGCGGTGCCTTGCCAGAACCTCACGTGCTCACATTACGCGGTACGTGAACCTCATTACGAGGAGAGTGTCCGGCGCGACGCTATTTTTAGATTCGCCCCACCCGCCCGACTGCCTGCCTGCCTCTCCCTCCTCCTCCCTCCGCTTGGGCAAGCGGCGCAGTAAGAATGAGCAGTGTGTGTCTTTGTTGCGTTATCACTGACGTCATATGACGTATCAGACCTGTGATTGGCCATGCATCCCTACCCCCCTCTGCTGCTTGCTGTAATTGGCTTAAAGTATTATGACGTCTCCACCCGTGGGAGGGAGGGAGGGAGGAAAGACGACGCTTGACCTAGCCGCGGCAGTTTCATCCCTCAAGGCCACTCCGTGTAAACGCGCATCCATTGTTCCGTAAAATGGCTTCCACCGGACCACCACCCCCAGAGAGAAACCTTTCCTTACCTGGACCCAGCGGCACTAAACCAAAGAAGACACGACGTTCCTTAAGCTACGAGGTGAAGTATACCATCATCCAAGAGTTGGAGAAAGGAACAAGGCAGGTTGATTTGGCGCGACAGCATGTTGTGAACGAATCTACGATCCGGACTATAAAGAAGGATGCAGCCAAGATAAAGGAGCACATGAAGATCACAAAGTCTACAGGTGCTTCTATGATCAAGTATTTTCACAACCAGGTGCTTCTCAAGACAGAAAAATTACTTGTGAGGTACTTGGTGCGTCAGGCGCGACGGAACATGGCGGTCGACACGCGCTCTGTTAAGGACTACGCACGTGAACTGTACATGGCAGTGGCACGAAAGATGGGAATTACAGAGCCCAAACCCTTTAATGCTTCCTCTGGGTGGTTACAGAGGTTTAAGATCCAGAACAAGATCACCAATATAAACATTGGTGGTGAAGAAGCGAGTGCTGATCGTGCTGCGGCTCGGGAATTTCCTCCGTTTTTACGTGAGATTATGGAGGAATGACAGTACAGTGACGACCAGGTGTTTAACATGGACGAATCTGGTCTTTTCTGGAAAAAGCTACCTTCCAAGTCCTTCGTTGTGAAGAATGCCAGCAGGATTCGGGGCCGGAAGATGCAGAAGGAACGCATCACCGTCCTGTTTACCACCAATGCCTCCGGTACCTATAAGCTCAAGTTATCGGTGATCCACACAGCACGCAAGCCGCACGCCTACAAAACCATGGACATGACCAAGCTAAATGTCCACTGGCTGACCGCACGTAAGGCGTGGATGTTCTCTACACTGTCCCTCTCCTGGTTTGATGACTGTTTTGTTCCCGATGTAAAAAAATTCTGTGAGCGACAGAATGTGCCATTCAATATTTTGTTGCTGCTGGACAACGCACCAGGACACTCGTCCCTACTGTTAGATCGTCACCTCAACGTAAAAGTGGTCTTCCTTCCTCCCAACGCTACGTCATTAATCCAGCCCATGGACCAGGAGTTGATTTGCAATGTGAAAGCTGCATTCTCAACCAAAAAATTCCAGCTCCTGAACGACTACACCAACACCAGGGAAGAGTTGCGTAACCTGAGTGACACCACCACCGATAGCAAGAGCGAAGAAGATGAGGATCAACAGTTGGAACAGCAAAAAATACTCTTCAAACAATTCTGGAGAATATTTAACATCAAGAAAGCTGTGGACTTCTTGGTGGAGTCATGGGATCAGCTGTCTATTGCTACAATTCGTCACGCATGGAGACATGTGTTGCATGGAATACCAGGTGAGAGGAGGAGTCAATCTGTGACTGGTGAGGTTCAGAATGTTGCAGTAGCAGTGGACCTTGCCAGAGAAGCTGCGCAGACTGTTACAGTTCCAGGCTTCTCCGAGACCACCAACGACGACATCCTGGAGGTGATCAGAGATCCTGAAGTGACTGCCGACGAGATGTTGGAAGAAGAACACGTCAGTGAAGAGGAGGAAGAAGGTGCGTCATTCTCCGAAGAACACAATTTAAGTCATAGTGATATTAAGGGTGCTATGGAGTGTGCAGAGAAGATGAAGTCTTTCCTTTCCCGCGACAATGACGATGACCGCTATGAAGTCTTCCATACCCGGCTGGTGCAGGCTATGGAGCTCTACATCAAGGTGTATCACGACAACATCAACGCCAGCCGTCAGCAAAGCATAACAGATTTCTTCGCCCGCACCCCACCACAGCCAGCCCAAGCCAGTGATAGTGGCAGTGAAGATGACTTTGAGGGATTTGTCAGGGAAGCCCTGACAACTGTAAGTGACAGTGATGGTGATTCACCTAGTAATGGTGATTCACCTGAGGGCCAGTAATCTGCCCTCTGCTTCGGAACCAGCCTCCATCCCCGTATGCCGACCCATCTCTTCTACTACCGTAAGTGTTACACCAAATTTTTAGTTTTCTAACCTAACCTTTATTTTTCCTATGTTAACCTTTATTTTTCCTAACCTAACCTCTTCTATATTACTTGTTTTTTCATACCATCATAAAGTTAAGATAAAATTTTTACTACAACATAGTTGTGTGTCGTCAAAAAGTGGAGTTTGGGGATCGGCCTGGACTCCATTTCAATTAATCCCATATGTTATGTTGTTCACTTTACGCGTTTCTCGCTTTCCGCGGCACCCTCGGGGTTACATTAACAGCGTAAAGTGAGGGTTAACTGTATACTGTTTTCACCCAAACATTTCATGGTAGGAAGGGAAGGTGGGGGGTAGGGAGGGAGGGACCCAGCGAGCGAGGGAAGAGGGCGGGAGCGAAGGTGGGTTATTTTGATTGACAGAAAGTGTCTGGGTCAAGTATAATTTGTTTATTTACTGAAGATATTTGTTTTACCTCATAAAATTCATACAAATTACCTGGACAGAATATAATTTACATTGCTGGAATCTTATAAGATTGTGATTATTTTAAATATAAACATCATGGAATTTGCATTAGACATACAAATTTTAGATCTAATGTAAGAATTTTGATTACAAAAATCAACATTTTATCTTTTGTGCAAAATATATGACGTTTATATTCAAAATATTCCTGGTCTTGCAAGGAATCCAGCAATGTCAATTATATTATCTTAACTTTAGTCTGAGGTATTATTTATTACTATACCTTAAAATCTAGTGTTTTCACCCAAACATTTCTCAGAGAGGGAGGAGCCAGCGAGCATGGGAAGAGGTTGGGGGGGGGGGAGGGGGGGGGGAGTTGAGTCCATTATTTGAATGGACATTAACCTGGCGACTGTATTTCTCTTTCACTTTACGCGATGCATCTACCCATATAGGCATAGCGTGTCTGGCGCGACGCTATTTTTAGATTCGACCCTCCCGCCTCCTCCTGCTTGGGCAAGCTGCACGGGTAGGTTACGCAGTGGATGTCTCTGTCATATGACGTATCGGACTGTGATTGGGCCATGCATCCTTACCTCCCTTCGCTGCTAGCTGTGATTGGTTTAAAGTAACATGACGTGTCCACTCGCAGGAGGGAGGAAAGACGACGCTTGACTAGCCGCGTCAGTTGCATCCCTCCAGGCCACACTGTGTAAACCAGTATCCATTGTTCTGTAAAATGGCTTCCGCTGAACCACAGCCCCCAGAGAGAAACCTTACATTACCTGGACCCAGCCACCCTAAGCCAAAGAAGATACGACGTTCCCTAAGCTACGAAGTGAAATAGAAGATCATTCAAGAGTTGGAGAAAGGAACACATCAAGCTGATCTCGCGCGCCAGAATGGAGTCAACGAATCTACGATTCGTACTATTAAGAAGGATGCAGCCAAGAACAAAGAACACATGAGAATCACAAAGTCTGCAGGTGCTTCAATGATCAAGTACTGCCAGAAGAAGGTGCTGCTAAAGGTTGAAAATTTGCTGGTGAGTTACTTGATTCGTCAGGCGCGACGCAACATGGCGGTGGACACGCGATCCGTTTAAGAAGAGGAACAAGATCACCAACATCAACATTGGTGGTAAAGAAGCGAGTGCTGGCCGTGTAGCGGCTAGAGATTTTCCTCCGTTCTTACGCGAGGTTATGGAAGGACAGTACACGGACGACCAGGTGTTCAACATGGACGAATCTGGTCTATTTTGGAAAAAGCTGCCTACCAAGACCTTCGTTGTCCAGTCTACCAGCAAGATTCGGGGCCGGAAGTTGCAGAAGGAACGCATCACCGTCCTCTTTACCACCAATGCCTCTGGTACCTGTAAACTCAAGTTATCGGTGATCCACACAGCCCGCAAGCCGCATGCCAACAAGAACGTGGACATGAGCAAGATTAATGTCCATTGGCTGACCTCACGTAAGGCGTGGATGTTCTCTGCTATGCCACTCTCCTGGTTTGATGACTGTTTCGTTCCCGACGTGAAGAAATTCTGCGAGCAACATCATGTTCCATTTAACATTCTGTTGCTCCTTGACAACGCACCAGGACTCTCGCCACTACTTATGGATTGTCACCCAACGTAAAAGTGGTCTTCCTTCCTCCCAACTCTACGACATTAATCCATCCCATGGACCAGGAGTTGATATGCAATGTGAAAGCTGCATACTCTGCAAAGAAGTTTAAGCTCCTGAACGACTGTACCAACACCAAGGATGAGTTGCGTAAGCTGGGTGACACTGATAGCGAAAGCAAAAGCGAAGAGGAAGAGGACAAAGAACAACAGGTGGTGAATCAAGAAGTTCTCGTCAAACAGTTTTGGAAAAAATTTAACGTCAAACAAGCTGTGGACTTCTTGGTGGAGGCATGGGATCAGCTGTCTGTAGCAACGATTCGTCACGCATGGAGGCATGTGTTGCATGGTATCCCAGGTAAGAGGCGGAGTCAACCTGTGACTGGTGAGGTTCAGTCTGTTACAGTGGCATTGGACCTTGCAAGAGAAGCTACGCACAGTATTACAGCTGAAGGCTTCTCCGAGACCACCAACGAAAACATCCTGGAGGTGATCAGAGATCCTGAAATGACTGCCGACGAGATGTTGGAAGATGATCATGTCAGTGAAGGGGCAGGTGGTGCGTCAACCCCAGAAGAACACAAGTTAACGCATAGTAATGTTAAGGATGCCATTGAGTGTGCAGAGAAACTGAAGCTCTTTCTTTCCAACGACCCTGACGATGACCGCTATGAAGTCTTCCATACCCGGCTGGTGCAAGCTATGGAGCCGTACATCAAGGTGTATCAAGACAACATCAACACTAGCCGTCAAAAAAGCATTACCGAGTTCTTCGCCCGCAACCCACCACAGCCAGCCCGAGCCAGTGACAGTGACAGTAACCACAACTTATATGAAATATACAGGTATACTGTCCTCAGTAACTCTTGCCAGATTCTTCACTTTGTGGAATAAACAATACAGTATTAACATTATTTACCACTGCTTAGAGGTGTGATGTTTGATGTTTCATAGTTTAATATTTATAGACAGGCAGCCTAATGAGGTGATGACCTTCACGGCCAGCAGGAGTTGTACTGACAGCCCAACGATGTGTTCAGTGTATCAGAGAACTGTGTATGTTAACACAAAGCATGAGACTTGGTCTGCTGCTGTACTATGACAAGAAAATGTAGTGTGGGACATAACATATAATAGATTTACTTCACATTTGTGGCAGCAGTAAAAGTAACATTATATTCAAAGTAAAGGGGAGGTATGACCTGAAAGACTGGTGATGAGTATTCAAGGGTATATGATGCTCTGTGTGTTCGTGTATGTGTTGACACTGTGAGCAGCCGTCCAGTAAGGACCCCTGGTCTCACCTGCCGCTCGACCTGAGTGGGCCAGTAATTATGGTTTCTGACTGTACCAGTACAATATACCCGTGCAAAATGAGACCCCACTGTACAGTACATATCCTACAACACATTGTGCTGATAATATCATAGTGTACCTATCCCACTACACCTAATGTTAATAAAAAAACAGGAAGAGAACTATATATTACTAATGAATTTTTCACATGTATACTTTATAAAAAATAAATTATAACATTTCAAAAAATGTAACTAAAACAAACCAATAAGTTACCTCTTTGATAATATTCCAGGTGGAATCCTATCTTCCACTTTGGTTAACAGCTTTAAAGTTTCTACTGATCCAATTCTTCGAAGGATGTGCACCAAGACAGTTTCCCACAACTGTCCTATGTTTGAGACACGGGCTTCGGGTGATATTTCACAATTATTCATTTGCTCTTCAACATGTCCATTAATATCTTTGCCTGAGCTAAACATTGCTTCAACTTGATTATCCAAATTTTCTTGATTTAAATCCCAAATATGAGGCTCACCATTTACTTGAAATTCATACTCAAATTTGGTTTGGGTTTTATTATTACTATCTGTCTCTTTTCCTGAAAAATTTATTTTATTCTGGCATTTATAACACTTCATGACAGATGAGTCTTCACTTGTCATATCCGCTAGTGTATCAAACACTGTTACAAATTCCTCCAGAGGTAATACCTCCATGATATCATCAAGGAGATGTATATTACAGTTTTGAACAATGTATGGAAAACACTGACTAAGAGACTGCAGGTTGTATGCTACACTAATGGTACAATATCCCTTCCAGTATCCTAAGCTTTGACATAGCTCAGACACATTCTTAGCATCCAATATGTCATAGGTCAGCAGGGTATCTGCAAGAGTCTCTAGTGCCACAGGTCTGCAACGTGGTAAAGGCATCCCACAACTGCATGAATATATGCTAGGGTTAGCAGCACTTAATAAGGCACTTAGAATGTCATACTGAAGCTCTGGACATAAACTCCAATAATTCAAGTATAATTTCGTCAAATTTCTATGTCGAGAAAGTTCAGTCAAGTACTGTAAAAAGTGCTTTTGTGACTGTGATATACTGGTTGTACATCCTATTTCTAATGATTGAGTTGCTATATGATTTAATATAAATATCACATCAACAATCACAGTAGGGTTTTCAATCTGAGCTGCAGCAGTGATGAAATTCTTCATATTTCCAGAAGAAGCAAGTGTGTGAAGAAATGACACCCGCTGAGATCGAGTGAAATCCAAATCAGGAATAATGTCAGGCAAAAGATGGTTACTAAATTTATCATTATCTCTTGTTATCTTTTCAAGAAGTGCTGTCCAAGTCAAAATGTAATAATGTTGGCCCAGAGTCTCTAAGGCACTGAGAAGGTTTGAGTAATGAAGCAAACCACAATCATTTGATATTAGATAGGCATACAAAAAGTCTACTTTCTTAATTCCTTCAGGTGTCAATGGGTGTTGTTGAATGTCTGGCTTATGCATGCCAGAAGCTATTTTAGTATTGTAAATACTACTGATGCTTACTCCTGCTTGTAAACACTGGAGAAATAACTCGGTGATCTGTTCAAGGATGTCAGCACTCATTGCAGATGGCTCAAAGCCAATATCATTACTGTCCCAGTGAAGAGAATCACATGAAGTCCCTCCACTCCCATGTGAATGTGAGGAATCAACTGAAGATAAAGACACAGGTCCATCACCAGGTATATCTTCACTGGCTTGTGGGGAGAGACGTTTATTTACTTGAATCTGCTGAACAGTACTAAAATATACTTCTAACCAATGAGTTAAGAGGTCATAAGCTTCTGTTCTGTCATCTGTATTTATTATCTGCTGTACAGTTGATGTCACCAATTCATGCAAGTTTCGGACAACTCCTGGAAGTTCTATGCTAGGTCGTATCACTTCATCCGTCAGTGGAACAGCATTTGACCTATTAGCAGATGGCACAGTCCCAGAATTATTACGAGACTGTCTCTTCTTTGGTTTTGTTTTAATCACAATGTTTGTATCAAAACCATCTGTTTGATCAGTGTCTCCAGATGCGCTGCTTTGTAATTGATCTTCCTGATCTGTGTTTGAGTTGCTTCCAAGCATATCTAACATAGAAAATGAACCATCTGTTGATTTCCTGGATGGCACATCTCCTGATGATATTAGTGGTGTCACACTTCTTAGTCTTTCTGTCAAATTCTTAGTCCCTGAGGTTATAGTTCCAACCATATTAGTGGCAACATTCTCCATAAGATCCTGTAAGAGAGTAGCAGCTTCTGAGCCAGGATGAATTGGAGCATAAGCAAGGTTATAAAAATTATGGGAATCATATGGATTAACTGATGACTGATTACTATCCAAGAAAATTCTTGTTGCCATCTCCAGGTCAGGTGAGCTATTATCAGAAGAGAATAAAGGATCTTCATACATTTCTAAAGAACTCTCAAAGCTCTTATGAGACGATTTTGGGTCAGACTGTTGAGAACATCTTCCTGAGGACGGAGTAGGACTACCAGTATTGAACCTCCTATCAAGATCAGGATCTGGACTGCTGCTCTTTCTCTCTGATGAGTGTGAGGCAGCACTGCATCCATTGAGGGACTTATTAGATGACCTAGACCGCAATGTGTCCTCACTAGAAAAGTGATTCAAAGATATGTGACTCTGTACTTCCTGCAGGTATGTTGAAGTACTTCCAAGATCTTTATCCACCTGTGCACGATGCAGTGGACTATTTTCAACTGAAACTGTGCCACGAAGAGCAGCAGATCTTTCCTCCTGTGCTTGATGCAGATAAGGTTCACTGTACCATCTTGTCACTGACATTGGTAGAAACATTTGATGACTAAATTTGAAAAAAGTACTGAGACCATCTTTAATTTCTTCATCTTTAAAACTGTCATTCTTGACATAAGTAACAACAGACTTTAAAGGTAAAGTGTTGCTATGTTTATCTTTTTCTTTGTCTAAACAAGTGAGAGCTTTTAAACTCTGTAGTCTCATTTTTATGTCTAGACTCATTATTTGATTAGAGAGATCTGTCAAAATTTTTGTTTCTAGACGAGACAGTAATTCAGACTTGCAGAAAACTTCTGGATTTTGTAAGCACAGTCGAGCACATTCGACTGGCAAGTTACGTGTGTGCAAAACCAAAATTGCAATATCTACTGTAGTTACCATAAAGTTCTGTATGCACCCACTCCCAGTTTTATAGATCAGTGTGTTCCCTGAAACCTTGACATCAGTGACACTGTCAGAAACACTAATCCATAAAAGTACCTTAGAGTTTGTTGGGTCTATAATATACAAACCATATGTCGAGATAGCAAGGAGATAATTGCTGTAAAAGCTGAGCATTTTGGTAAATGCTACACTGACTGGTGGATGTAATGCAACTGGTGCTGCCCTACTAAAATTTGGTGCAGCCTCAGAATATTCTCTTTTAAAAATTTGATTCTCAATGGGATCTCCATCTTTCTGATCCACATACTGAGGCTGAGACTCTAATAAATTACTACCTGGTGACTCATCAATCTCATCCAGCAATTCTTGTTCAGAAAATGATCCATCTGTGAGAAGCACATCAGCTGGAGGCACCATAAGAGCCCTTTTGAGTTGATGAGTAACGAGGACTTTTCCTGAATGATCTGCCTCCCATATTCTTGTACCTGGACGAGCACAAAATATCCTAGCTGCTACTCCAGTTGACAATACACCACTTGCATTTTCTCTGTCAGGTTTAATGTTTTGATAGGCTTGATCCTCCTCTACAGCCTCATAACAATCTGATAATCCAAATTTTCCTGAGCTAGATAATGCCTGATCCACACTTTGGTGATCCTCTAAGCTTTCATCTAGTTCTTTCTGAGTATTTCTTGTATACTGGGTGGCTTGACTGAAGCTACTGTCTGGGTTCACCCGACAGAAGCATCCACCAAATTCACCCTGTCTTAACTTTGTCCCAATCTGTGTGAAAGTCTCGAGGCTTGTGTTGCAAATGTAAGAACGGGCGAGAGTTGACACCAGAAGGTAACCATCACTATAATCCAGCTGCATAACACTTGATTCCAGAGTCATCAGATGCACACAAGAACTTCGAAATAGAGAGGCAGTCTGCAATAAAATAAAATAAATGTACACTTGGTTATGATAAATTCTTAGATTTTAACTAAAGAGACTTTTAGCAAGTGCAGTAACTGTACCAAAAAATACGAGATAGATATCTTACACTGCCCAACAAAACACTACAGTAATCAGTCTACAGGAAAGCAGGAAGTATAGTGTTATCAGGGAAGTGAGAGATAAGATAAAAGGTCAAGCACTTAGGTGAGGATGTAAAGTGAGTACAATATATGTGATTCTTAGAGCAAAGGCTAACACAAAAAATTCTTAATTCTACATCCATTGTAAACAGATACAATATGGTTCCATTATGGTTACATTATGTGTTTACTTATAACTGGTCTTATTAGTTACTGAAATATTATACCAGCTGAGGTATTGTTAATATGTTCCTATTATAGCGCGTTTTTTCCCAGCTGAAAAAAGATGCCCCGCCCCCTCCTCAAAAGTTACAGCTGATTGGCTGTTGCAAACCTGTCCGATTTTGTCCTGAAATAATGATGTACAGTATTTCTAAATGAGTTTATTCATAATCGTTGGGATGACCCTTTCTGACGAGAAAGATATTTAGCTAAATTATATAAAGATATACATTCATTATTTCAAACATGAGCACATAGAAAGCTTATCAGAAGTTTATACATGAATTAACTGTTAAACTCTGGTCGCAAATTCATGCCTTCGGAGGATGCATTTAATAAATACTTATCTTTACCCACAATAAGGCATACTAAGACAAATTTTGTATCAGTAATACTACATAATGCAAAAACAACATTTTAAAAGATCAGAATCACATTGAAATATAGTGGTCCCTCGGTTAACGAATGGATCGATTAACGAAATTTTGGTTAACTAATTAGCTCCCATAAGGATCTTCAATTCGGTTAACGAACAAAACTTCGATTAATGAAATCCTTACGTTAAACACGTTTTTTGTGAGCATCAGCTGATCGGCTAGTCCGCCAATAGAGTAATCTGTTCTATGTTTACATTCGTTTCCAGTAGAGTAAATATCAAGAAGGTTGTGTTCTTCAATATTTTTGCATTTTCTATATTAAAATTATTGGTCATTATAAAATTTAGCCATCCAAGCTTTGTCTATAACTTTTTTAAATAATACTTTTGGCTCGATTACATAACTTTATTCATTTATTGAAACTCATTTACATGCACACACTGTACTAAGGGCAAAGCTGTACTGTACAGGTTCTACCTCTCTAGTCCGGCATTCTGTGGTCCGGAACGATTTTAGTTTGCCCAATACAGTCAGTTCTGCTATAACGCGATAGTTGTGTTCTTGTAAAATATCGTGTTATAGAAAATCGCGTAATAGAAATAACAGGGCTTATGGAGAAAATAGGGTTTGGTGCAGATTACTCCAAATCGAAAAAATTTAGTAGTTAGCCTAAGACAAAGGATAGCACAGTCTAAATAAATGTTACATTCATATCTAATAATGAAATCATACAGTAAATGTAACACTTTACCTTGAAAAAATATGAATGTAACTTGATAGGGGTGAAGGGTGATTTTGAGGTTGATAACATCGAACTTCTCTTGAAGTGTTATATCCTTTCTTTTACGATCATCACCGGGAATTCGATCACCAGAACGCTTCTTAGAGATATTCTTCTTTACCATATTCACAGTTAATACCACAAAATTGGAGAAATAGTAAGCAAAAATCGCGTTACAGCAAACAAGCGTTCGAGTTATGCAAATATCGTTCCTTTATTCATAAATCGGGTTAGAGCAAATTCGCGTTATCAAAACACGCATTATAGCAGAACTTACTGTAGGTAGATAGGCAGCTAATCCCCGTAAAAAAACACAACAACAAAGTCCAGGGAAATTAAGGTTTGTTTACATCCGGCAGTTCGGCTCTCTCTCTCTGTTTGTCTATACAGTACAGAGTACAACATTTAACCCTTCAATATATATGAACAGTAAATAAGTGTTGCTTTCATATTCTTATGTAGAGTACTGACGATATGTTTTCACCTGTGCTCACTTACATACGTGCAGTATCACTTTTTTCTTTAACATTAATGGTTAGCTACTTACTGTATATTGCTCCATTAATTAACATTAAATAACATAACTTCAAACAACCATATTAATTTTTATATTAATTTTACTACAGCTACAACCAGAGTCTTATTTTCTTGTTTTATATGTAGAACCAATCAGTCACTGGTTTTGTAAACATTAACGAAAACAATGCCGGCAGCCGTCTCGTCTCCCAGTGTGTTTTAATATTCCACAAATTATTAATGAATTGTATTGTTCATTTTGCACACACAAACATTAATTCAATAAAAAAAAAATTAGAAACATTAATTAAAACATATATGAACAGTAAATAAGTGTTGCTTTCATATTCTTATATAGAGTAATGACAATAAGTTTTTCACATGTGCGCACTTATGCGCAGTCTCACTTTTTTCTTTAACATTAATGGTTTGCTACTTTTATTGTTCTATTTACTAATATTAAATAACATTACAGGTAGTTCTGCTATAACGCGATAATTGTGTTCTTGTAAAATATCGTGTTATAGAAAATTGCGTAATAGAAATAACAGGGCTTATGGAGAAAATAGGGTTAGGTGCAGATTACTACTCGAAATCGAAAAAATTTAGTAGTTAGCCTAACACAAAGGATAGCAGAGTCTAAATAAATGTTACATTCATACCTAATAATGAAATCATACAGTAAATGTAACACTTTACTTGATGGGGGAGAAGGGTGATTTTGAGGTTGATAAAATCGAGCTTCTCTTCAAGTGTTATATCCTTTTTTTACGATCATCACCGGGAATTCTATCACCAGAACGCTTCTTGTTGATATTCTTCTTTACTATATTCACAGTTAATACAGTACCACAAAATTGGAGAAATAGTAAGCAAAAATCGCGTTATAGCAAACAAGAGTTCGCGTTATACAAATATCGTTCCTAATTCATAAATCGCGTTAGAGCAAATTCACTTTATCAAAACACGCGTTATAGCAGAACTCACTGTACTTAAAACAACCATATTAATTTCTTCCATTAATTTTATTACAGCTACAACCAGGGTCTTATTTTCTTGTTTTATATGTAGAACCACTCAGTCACTGGTTTTATAATCAACGAAAACAATGCTGTCTCATTTCCTCGTGTGTTTTAATATTCTACGTATTATTAATGAATTGTATTGCTCATTTTGCACACATAAACATTAATTCAATAAAAAAGACATTCAGTAATAAACAATAATGAATCCTTTGTACATAAGAGAAATAACGCTGTTTACACGATTGTGCACGTCGTCTGAACGTTGGTGGGCCGTTCAAACCGGTCGAAATTCGAGTTTCCGCCGTCAAAATTTTAAATTATGTAGTGTTTTTTTTGTGTGTCCAAATAAAAAATATTGAATTAAAAACTCGCAAAATTTGAGAAGCTACTGTGCATCATTTAACCCTTCAATATGTCTTCAAAGAGACCACGAAGCAGTGAAAGTGGTGCTAACGTAAGTGCAAGTCACTATCTGTCCAGGAAAAGGGTGAATTTCCATGGTCCAGAAATTTCCATGGTCTGTCACGGGTCAGGTCCCGAGGTTGCTGGACTAGAGAGGTACAACCTGTACATGAAATCAAAATAATGTACAAAATGATTACAGTCGGCCCTTCACATACGCGGGTTTAGCATTCACGGATTCGCAAATAAGCGGATTGCCCCGCCAAAGGAATATTCTGTACATTGAAGTAATTGAAGTACATTCAAACCGCGCACCATTCAACTCGCGCACGGCACCGAAGACGGGACACCACCTGCTCCTGCAACCTCACACACACACGCAAAGCACTCCCTCACTCAGTCAAGTCTCGCTGTAACCACGCTTATGTTGACATCAGCATTGTAGTTGCAAAAATATTACATTTCCGTGAATGTATTATATCAAGCACAGTATGAATAGAATATCACTAATATAAGAGTATTTTAACCGAAAACTACTAAAAAAACGAGTAACATATCTTGAACATCGGAAGGCTAGGTAAAGTCTTTTGTTTTCATGTGGTTTATCCTAATTTACATTGACATGCATTACGTTAAAGTAAAACTACTATTTATTTCTGAGAATATGGAAATGTATTATTTTGCTGAAATGACGTACTGTATGTATTACAGTGGAAAGTGACGAAAGCAATGACTCGCTTTCTTTCGTTCAAAAGATGTTACCGTAATCGCTTTTCGAATGGTTTTCAGTTAAAAAACTGTTGTATTACAATAATATTCTATCCTATTTCACTTGTGATGCAACAGTTTTTTTAACTGAAAACAATCCGAAAAGCGATTACGGTAACATCTTTTGAACGAAAGAAAGCGAAAGTCATTGCTTTCGTCACTTTCCACTGTAATACATACAGTACGTCATTTCAGCAAAAATATTACATTTCCGTGAATGTAGTATATCAAGCACAGTATGAATATAATCTCATTGTAGTATAACAGTACAGTTAACCCTCACTTTACGCGGTTAATGTAACCCGGAGGGTACCGCAGAAAGCGAGAAACGCGTAAAGTGAATAACATAACATATGGGATTAATTGAAATGGAGTCCAGGCCGATCCCCAAACTCCACTTTTTGACGACACATAACTATGTTGTAGTAAAAATTTTATCTTAACTTTATGATGGTATGAAAAAACAAGTAATATAGAAGAGGTTAGGTTAGGAAAAATAAAGGTTAACATAGGAAAAATAAAGGTTAGGTTAGAAAACTAAAAATTAGGTGGAACACTTACGGTAGTAGAAGAGATGGGTCGGCATACGGGGATGGAGGCTGGTTCCGAGGCAGAGGGCAGATTACTGGCCCTCAGGTGAATCACCATTACTAGGTGAATCACCATCACTGTCACTTACAGTTGTCAGGGCTTCCCAGACAAATCCCTCAAAGTCATCTTCACTGCCAACTATCACTGGCTTGGGCTGGCTGTGGTGGGTTGCGGGCGAAGAAATCTGTTATGCTTTGCTGACGGCTGGCGTTGATGTTGTTGTGATACACCTTGATGTACGGCTCCATAGCCTGCACCAGCCGGGTATGAAAGACTTCATAGCGGTCATCGTCATTGTCGCGGGAAAGGAAGGACTTCATCTTCTCTGCACACTCCATGGCACCCTTAACATCACTATGACTTAAACTGTGTTCTTCGGAGAATGACGCACCTTCTTCCTCCTCTTCACCGACGTGTTCTTCTTCCAACATCTCGTCGGCAGTCACTTCAGGATCTCTGATCACCTCCAGGATGTCGTCGTTGGTGGTCTCGGAGAAGCCTGCAACTGTAACAGTCTGCGCAGCTTCTCTGGCAAGGTCCATTGCTATTGCAACATTCTGAACCTCACCAGTCACAGATTGACTCCTCCTCTCACCTGGTATTCCATGCAACACATGTCTCCATGCGTGACGAATTGTAGCAATAGACAGCTGATCCCATGACTCCACCAAGAAGTCCACAGCTTTCTTGATGTTAAATATTCTCCAGAATTGTTTGAAGAGTATTTTTTGCTGTTCCAACTGTTGATCCTCATCTTCTTCGCTCTTGCTATCGGTGGTGGTGTCACTCAGGTTACGCAACTCTTCCCTGGTGTTGGTGTAGTCGTTCAGGAGCTGGAATTTTTTGGTTGAGAATGCAGCTTTCACATTGCAAATCAACTCCTGGTCCATGGGCTGGATTAATGACGTAGTGTTGGGAGGAAGGAAGACCACTTTTACGTTGGGGTGACGATCTAACAGTAGGGGCGAGTGTCCTGGTGCGTTGTCCAGCAGCAACAAAATATTGAATGGCACATTCTGTCGCTCACAGAATTTTTTTACAGCGGGAACAAAACAGTCATCAAACCAGGAGATGGACAGTGTAGAGAACATCCACGCCTTACGTGCGGTCAGCCAGTGGACATTTAGCTTGGTCATGTCCATGGTTTTGTAGGCGTGCGGCTTGCGTGCTGTGTGGATCACCGATAACTTGAGCTTACAGGTACCGGAGGCATTGGTGGTAAACAGGACGGTGATGCATGCCTTCCGCATTTTCCAGCCCCGAATCCTGCTGGCATTCTTTACAACGAAGGACTTGGAAGGTAGCTTTTTCCAGAAAAGACCAGATTCGTCCATGTTAAACACCTGGTCGTCACTGTACTGTCCTTCCTCCATAATCTCACGTAAAAACGGAGGAAATTCCCGAGCCGCAGCACGATCAGCACTCGCTTCTTCACCACCAATGTTTATATTGGTGATCTTGTTCCGGATCTTAAACCTCTGTAACCACCCAGAGGAAGCATTAAAGGGTTTGGGCTCTGTAATTCCCATCTTTCGTGCCACTGCCATGTACAGTTCACGTGCGTAGTCCTTAACAGAGCGCGTGTCGACTGCCATGTTCCGTCGAGCCTGAGGCACCAAGTACCTCACAAGTAAATTTTCTGTCTTGAGAAGCACCTGGTTGTGAAAATACTTGATCATAGAAGCACCTGTAGACTTTGTGATCTTCATGTGCTCCTTTATCTTGGCTGCATCCTTCTTTATAGTCCGGATCGTAGATTCGTTCACACCATGCTGGCGCGCCAAATCAACCTGCCTTGTTCCTTTCTCCAACTCTTGTTTGATGGTATACTTCACCTCGTAGCTTAAGGAACGTCGTGTCTTCTTTGGCTTAGTGCCGCTGGGTCCAGGTAAGGAAAGGTTTCTCTCTGGGGGTGGTGGTCCGGCGGAAGCCATTTTACGGAACAATGGATGCGCGTTTACACGGAGTGGCCTTGAGGGATGAAACTGCCGCGGCTAGGTCAAGCGTCGTCTTTCCTCCCTCCCTCCCTCCCCAGGGTGGACACTGTAGATATATGAGACGAATATGCTGTAATATGTAACTGTACTATTTACCATGATTGATTCAGGTCTCTGTATTATATGTTATAATCATACTCCCCTTTTGTCACTGAGTGTAGTTCAGACTTTGAGCACATGCACGCTGTACGCGCATGCGCAAGCAGAGATACCCAGAGAGATTCCAAGGCAGGACGCTGTTTACCCTGTCTTAACTCCTTTTGTGTGTTTGTCCCAGAAATAGAACTTACGAACTTGACACCAGTGTGGTTCCTTTACCCCTGATTGGAAGCATCATCTGAGTCTCCCACATGGCGCAGTGATTAGCTGGGACACCACATTATTCAGAATTGGAGTGGACGCAGAATCTCTCTCGGAGCCGCCATCTTGTCAACTCCTCCTGCCCAGTGAATATCGGCGCGTACCTCTCAAGATATTCCTGGATTTACAGTGCAGTGTTGTGAAGTGCTTTTTCAGTGTTGTGTGTGCCCTTTAGTGTCTTTAAAGTGTTTCCCCGTGTTCCTGCACTTTTTACAAAAGAGGGAAGCCCATTTAAGACCTAGGGGAGAGCTCAAGTTTTGACATCCTTCCCCGCTCATGACTCGGCTGGAACTGGCGTGAGGGAGCGAGAGGAGTTGCTATACCGCCAGCCACCCGCTTTCTGGCCAGCCTGCTCCGAGTACACGCACGAACGAACGCACACACACACACACACACACACACACTCACTCACTCACAGACGCTCGCAGATATCTTCCATTTAAAGACAATTGCTTTTCTGCTCACTTATTAATTACAGTAATTGTGAGAGAAATAAATCAGGCCTTATGGAAGATCAAGAATTTATTGGGTTTTCTCCAGATACCCAACAAGCCCAACATCAGACTGATGTCGGTGCAGTAAGTGGACTCCAAGTGGAGCGGAAAGTGGATCAAGAGGCCCCACCCACCCTTAGCCCCCACTACACACGTCCGAAACCTGCCACAGGCGGCGACTTCCTTCGTTTAATTCAGTTTTTGGAAGAAAACCGACGACAAGACGACATCAGGAGGTGACAGGAAGAGGATCACAGGCGTCAACAAGAAAATGCCAGATTCAGTGCCATGATCGAGTTGTTGGCACCTGTGAACCTTCAAGCAGCTGCCACACCTGCCCCTTCGTCCACAGGCGCGCCCGAAGGGTCCTCTCCAACTTCTTTGCCCCCCCCCACAGAAAGCACTCGCTCAGAGTCCACCGCCACTCCAAGCTGATGCCTCGTTCCAGGTATTCCGTGAATGGCGTCGGAGATGGGACGATTATTCGATGATGGTCGACTTATCGAGGTTGCCTAGGGAGAAACAGCTGATCCAGATGAGGATGTGTCTCACCCTAGAGACGCAACGTATCCTGGAGCACACCCTGCAAATCCCCCACAACACAGACAAGACTGTGAAGGACGTCTTGGATGCTTTACAGACGCATAGCAAGGGTCTCCGCAACGAAGCTCTGCGTAGGAGAGAGCTTCTCAGTTGTAAGCAGCTGGAGGGTGAGTCATTTGCAGATTTTTACGTACGACTCAGACGCATCGCTGAGGAGGTTGACGTTTGTCCTGGGAACTCGTCGACTTGTGGGGAAACACAGCTGAAGATGGTTATCCTCATGGGCGTGCGGGACAAAGAGCTTATTCAGAAGCTTATCTCCCTCAACACTGCCTCCTCTCTACAGGATGTTGTCACCACCTGCTGCTCTTACGAAGCCACCAGAAGTGCGACTTCTGCTATTCGTGCTCCACCTAACCAGCTGTGTGCCATCTCCGCATATAAGAAGAACATAGGACGTGACGGGACTTCAGCCTCACATCCGACTTCAGCTTCGCATCAATCTTCAGCATCACTTCAGACTTCGACGCCAGGTAATTCATGCCAATATTGTGCTCGTCGGCATGGTTCTGAATGCCCTGCCGCTGACAGCACCTGCAATAACTGTGGCCGTCGTGGCCATTGGGCTAGGACACTGAAGTGCCCTGCCAACAACGTTCAGTGCCGCTCCTGTAGCCGCATTGGACATTTTGACAAATGCTGTCAGTCACGGAAGAAAAAGGATACTACTTGCAAGTCTCAGGCGGCGAAGAACAAGATCTGTTGTCGCGTGGGATCCTCTTCTCCTGTCAGCAAGACACCTCAGCCCATCTGTGTTCACCTGTCATACGGCGACATTACTTCCCGTATCCAGATGCTTCCTGACACAGGTGCGGACGTCACAGTCATCGGCACAAGACGCCTCGAAATTCTGGGGATCCCTAGGAGCAGCTTGCAACCACCGTCAACTTCTACAACGCTCACTGCAGACGGTTCTACAATGGCACCTGCTCTGGGTACATTTCAGGCTACCCTCACCCTAGGTAAGCAGTCATGTTCTGCCAGGATTCAGGTCCACAAAGGTGTTCAGATGCCACTACTGTCTTATGGCCACTGTCAAGAGTTGGCCATAATATCTCCAGACTTCCCCAAGCCAATTCTGGAAATTAAAAATGTCAACAGGTGCAAGGAGCTGCCCCTCCCACCCAATACGTCACCTTCTGCAGCCAGGGAGTTCTTCCTACTGCAATCCAAGGACGTGCTGGGTTCCAAGGAGGAACTCAAGACGGCTCCACTCAGCAGTCAGCAGCAGGAAACCCTCATGAACAACAACAACCCTACAAGGCCCTTTGAGTCCGTCTCTGCGGATTTCTTCGTTGTGGCGGGAAAGTCCTTTCTCGTCATCGCCGACCGGCTCTCAGGGTGGCCTGTTGTCGTTCCCTGCGGAGGCAACACTACTGCCTCTCATACAGTACGTATGTTCTGCCGCTACTTCCGGGAAGTTGGTGTCCCTCTCCGCCTGAGGACTGACAGCGGGCCCCAGTTCACCAGCAACGACTTCCGGAACTGCATGGAGCGATGGGGAGTTCATCATGTGGCGTCGTCGCCACATTATCCCCAGTCCAAGGGACATGCCGAGGCTGCCGTAAAGTCCGTCAAGCATCTCATCCTCAAGACGGCACCCTCAGGCAACATTGACTGTGAGAAGTTTGACCGGGGTTTATTGAAATTGCGGAATACCCCCAACTTCACAGGTCGCTCCCCAGCACAGATGTTATACGGCCACCCACTACGGTCATGTGTCCCTGCCCATCCTGAGTCCTTCTCGAGGGAGTGGCAGGCCAAGACCGAAGACTGCGATCGTCGTGCAGCCGCCCGTGCTGACCAGATAAAGGCACAGTACGATCAGCACGCCTGACCCCTTCCCAGGTTGAGTATCGGGCAAACAGTTCGGGTTCAAGACCCGACGTCTCACCGCTGGGACAAGGTCGGGGTTGTCATGGGCTGCGGCAAGACCAGGGATTACGAGGTCCGTCTCCCTAGTGGTCGGGTATGGTGGCGGAATCGCCGCTTCCTTCGTTCAGTCCCGCCCCCTAGTGGTGAACCCCTCCCCCACATCCCTGTGAACCCTTGCTTGGACGAGAAAAGTAAGTCCTCATTCAGTGACCCCCCAGTTTTCCCACGTCACTCTCAAAGGCTCCTGGAAAAAGAGTCCGCTCGAGATTGCACTACGAGCGTGAGGGGGAGGGAGGTGTAGATATATGAGACGAATATGCTGTAATTGTAACTGTACTATTTACCATGATTGATTCAGGTCTCTGTATTATATGTTATAATCATACTCCCCTTTTGTCACTGAGTGTAGTTCAGACTTTGAGCACATGCGCGCTGTACGCGCATGCGCAGGCAGAGATACCCAGAGAGATTCCAAGGCAGGACGCTGTTTACCCTGTCTTAACTCCTTTTGTGTGTTTGTCCCAGAAATAGAACTTACGAACTTGACACCAGTGTGGTTCCTTTACCCCTGATTGGAAGCATCATCTGAGTCTCCCACAGACACGTCATAATACTTTAAGCCAATTACAGCAAGCAGGAGAGGGGGGTAGGGATGCATGGCCAATCACAGGTCTGATACGTCATATGACGTCAGTGATAACGCAACAAAGACACACACTGCGCAACCTTACCGCGCCGCTTGCCCAAGCGGAGGGAGGAGGCGAGGAGCGCAGGCAGGCAGGCGGGCGGGTGGGGCGAATCTAAAAATAGCGTCGCGCCGGACACTCTCCGCGTAATGGGGTTCACGTACCGCGTAATTTGAGCACGTGAGGTTCTGGCAAGGCACCGCGTTAACGTGGAAACGCGGAATGCGGGACCGCGTAAATTGAGGGTTAACTGTATTTTAACCGAAAACTATTAAAAAAACGAGTAACATCTCTTGAACATTCGAAGGTTAGGTAAAGTCTTTTGTTTTCGTCATGTATTTTATCCTATTTTACATTGAAATACATCACGTTTCATCAAAACTACTATTTATTTCTGAGAATATATTCATTCAGGCACAGTTTAGGTAAAATATACATGTGCTGTAACATTTTTTTAATTGAAAACGATTCGAAAAACAAGTACCCTCTAGCCCTGTTCAAGAAGACTGGGAGGAGCTGTTTGGTGCTTAAGACGATGACAAGGAAAATGATTTTGATGGATTTTAATGAAAATATTCAGAAAGACCCTGGCACTGTCAAGGAAAGTGGCTGCTGAAGGCTTCCGGGACATGACAGAGAACGAGATTAGGGAGCTAATTAAAGAGCACGACATTGAGCTGACCGAGGAGGATCTACAGGAGTTAGTAGACTCAGGCAAGGAAGAGGAAGAGGAAGCGAAAGGGAAAGAGGATGAGGAACAAGAAATAACGTTAGAGAAGTTGGGGGAGATGACCAGGAATATTGAGGCACTGAAAAAGCTGGCCTATAGTATGGACCCCTCCATGGTGCGTACCCTGAAATTCATGCGAGGGATGGATGACGTTTTCGCTCCATACAAAAACATCATGGAAGAAATGAATGAGAGACGACAACTCCCCATCACCATGTTCTTTAATCACCGAAGGAGAGATTTAACACCAATCACTGGCGGCAGTGAGGAAGCAGCTGAATCCACCGTCGCCCCCACTTCACCACCCATTATGGAATTGAATGCCCGATGACCCCCGTCCTGTCGCCAAGGATAGGAACTGTACAGTAAAGTGAAGTTTTTATCTCTTTTTTTAATAGCTTTTCTTGCCATGTTTATTGTTTGTAAAAATGTACACCACAGTACAGTTCAGTACTGCACATAGGAAGTGGAGGTGCAGTTATTCACAAAACATTTGTGTTTGTTGTCGGCAGTAGTG
This sequence comes from Homarus gammarus, assembly GCA_958450375.1. NCBI lineage: Eukaryota > Metazoa > Arthropoda > Malacostraca > Decapoda > Nephropidae > Homarus > Homarus gammarus. The sequence continues at coordinate 239,141 of CAUDMG010000725.1, read as the reverse complement.
ACGGTGGAGGTGGAGGAGGTGGAGGTGGAGGAGGCGGAGGAGGGAGTGAGTTGGGAGGAGTGGTGACCTTGGACGCGGGAGCAGAGACGAGATGCCAGCCAGTACATTACGGGTGTATTAATTGTTTTTATAGCTATTTTTGCATTTTAATATTAAATACTGTACCTTACGTTTCAACAAAACTACCATTTATTTCTGAGAACATGGAAATGTAATATTTTTGCTGAAATGATGTACATATTACAGTGGAAAGTGACGAAGCAATGACTCGCTTTCTTTCGTTCAAAAGATGTTACCGTAATCGCTTTTCGAATCGTTTTCAGTTGTGGGATTATAAGGCTAATGATAGGATAGAATATTATTGTAATACAGTACGAGTACAGTACAACAGTTTTTTAACTGAAAACCATTCGAAAAGCGATTACAGTAAAATCTTTTGAACAACGAAAGAAAGCGAAAGTCATTGATTTCATAATTTTATCCCACTTTCCACTGTACAGTAATATGTACGTCATTTCAGCCAAAATATTACATTTCCATATTTATTTCTGTGAATATATTCATTCAGTCACAGTTAAGGTAAAATATACTTGTGATGTAATATTTTAATGAAAATACGGTATCGTAGTTTTCTTTTGTATCAAATTTAATTAACAAAGATTGATGTTTCAAATGTAATGAACAAAAATTTATGTACAGTATCTATAAATAAACTTTAACAAATGAATACTTTGTTTTACATCGTCCTGTGTATACCATACCATGGATTTGGCTACTTTGGGCTAGCTATGATGATGCAAGAGATCTGCCCTGGCGACTGTACCAACACTCACAGCTGGTGGTGCGTTGGTGCGTCGTTTCCATTGTTTACTGGTAGTTACTGGTAAATATTTTTCAACCTAACGAAACTATTACTCTTTTAGAGGTCGACCCCCAATTTTTTGCAAAATAATTTGGTCTTAAACACTTGAACTACACACAGGTATATACGGTAAATAAGGACATGGGGGGCCAGGGGTTTTTAGGGGGAGGGGGGGGGGGCAGCAAAAGTACATGGATTTTTAACATTCATGGGTATCTCTGTTACCTAACCCCCGCGTATGTTAAGGGCCGACTGTACTAAAATTTTTGTCTAGTGCTAGCTATAGCATGTTTACATTCAAATTAATCACTATCTTATAAGAATTCCAGCAATGTAAATTATATTCTCCCCGGTCACTTCTGTGACATTTTATAAGCAAAAAACAAAAACTCAATCTAAAGGACATAAAAAAAACAAATAAATACTTCACTAGACCTTCGCGCCAACTGTCAAGCATGACACTGTCACCTCCCCTTCCTCCCGCCCTCACCCCCCCTCCCAGCCAGGGTTTGGTGGTTACGTATACAGTAGGCTCTAAGTTTTTATCTTATATACTATCACAGACTAAAGTTAGGAGAATATAATTTGCATTGCTGTAATCCTTGCAAGACAGTGAATAATTTGATTATAAATGTCATATATTTTGCACAAGAGATAAAAATATTAGTACATTAGTTTAGTACATTTTATTATTGTTAAGTTTTTCAACTGTATTTTTGGGTAGATTTACATAAATTTCTTCATTTATTTTCATTCATTTACATGCACACACCATACTAAAAGAAAGGTAAAGAAATAAATGACCTCGTGCAAACCTGTACTGTACATGCACTAAATGATAACGGTACTAAAATTTTTATGTCTAGTGCAAATTATAGCTTGTTTATACAGGTTGTCAATCCCTTATCCGAAATCCTTGGGGCCAGAGACATTTCGGATTTTGGAATTTTTCGGTTTTCAGAATGATGATTTTTTTTTTTTTTTTTTTTTTTTTTTTTAGCCTATCCGGGCACAAGTCACTGACCCACATTGGGGCCTGGGGGGGGGGGGGCGAAAATAGAATAAAAATTATAATAATAATAATAATAATAATAATAATAATAAAATTAATGATACTAATTCATAGGTCTAGGTCGTATTTCTCACTTTTGATCTTCTTTCATTCTTGTATTTCTTTATTACAGGTATTATTATTTTATTATTACAGTATTATTGTTATTATTATTATTATTAATTTTTATTATATTTTATTATTATTATTATTATTGTCATCATTATTATTTTATTTTGGTGTATTTTTAATAAAAAATTTATTTACTATGAATAATTATTATTATTATAATTATTATTACTATTACATTTTCGCCCCCCAGGCGCCAATGTGGGTCAGTGATCTATGCCCTGGTGGGCTACTCCCTGTTTAAAAAAAAAAAAAAAAAAAAGACCCACAAAAAAAACTCGGTTTTCAGAGCTTTTCGGTTTTCGGAATTTCGGAGAAAGGGTTGTCAACCTGTATTCAAATTAATCACTATCTTACAGGAATCTCAGCAATGTAAATTATATTCTCCCAGGTCATTTCACTGTGATTTTATATTAGAAAAGCTTAGTCACTCTTAAGGACTGATAAATAAACACACATTAGACCTTCGGCGCCAACTGTCAAACATATCACCTCACCTCCCGCTCCCACCCCCCCTGACGCTCCCTCCCTCCCTCCCTCTCCCCCATCTGCCCAGCCAAGGTTTTAGGCTTACAGTTTTTATCTTATATAATATCACAGACTAAAGTTAGGAGAATATAATTTGCATTACTGGAATCCTTGCAAGACAGCGAATAATTTGAATATAAACTCACATATTTTACACAAGAGATAAAAATTAACCAGCTGTATCACATTACAGTAGTGATTTAAGAGTTCTAGTGTATATATATATATATATATATATATATATATATATATATATATATTTCATTAGCCCAATAAAGCACGAGGACTTCTACATACAATCAACACCTCAACCCACCAGGATTCGAACCCACGTCCCACGAGCCCATGACTGTGACCGGGGAACGCTAACCGCTGGAACACCAGGATACTAAAAGCAGTCCTAGACTTTGTTATATTTCACACAAAACCTGTTCAACGAGCTTAAGGCGCCATGAACCTCTAATAGGGACTACCCGTATCACGTAGGTGGTCAGGGTAACGCGTGCTTTATTGGGCTAATGAAATATATATGGATCCTCGTGTTTCGAAGCCAGATTTGGTAAAACGTTACTCTGACCACCTACGTGATACGGGTAGTCCACATTAAAGGTTCACGGCGCCTTAAGCTCGTTGAACAGGCTTTGTGTGAAATATAACGAAGTCTAGGACTGCTTTTAGTATCCTGGTGGTCCAGCGGTTAGCCTTCCCTGGTCACAGTCATGGGCTCGTGGGCCGTGGGTTCGAATCCTGGCGGGTTGAGGTGTATATATATATATATATATATATATATATATATATATATATATATATGCAAGTAAATCACTGTAGGTGCGCGTGATCTAGGTATATGCTGATAACCACAAGGAAAGAAGAAAACACGAAGTTCCCAAGCGCTTTCGTGTAATTCACATCTCTCTAGTCTGTACTCACCCCTGAAGATGTGAATTACACGAAAGCGCTTGGGAACTTCGTGTTTTCTTCTTTCCTTGTGGTTATCAGCATATATATATATATATATATATATATATATATATATATATATATATATATATATATATATACAGTCGGCCCTTAACATTCGCGGGGGTTAGGTAACAGAGATACCGGTGAATGTTAAAAATCCGTGTACTATTGCTGCCCCCCCCCCCCCCCCTAAAAAATCCCTGGCCCCCCATGTCCTTATTTGCCGTATATACACCTGTGTGTAGTTCGAGTTTTTAAGACCAAATTATTTGGCAAAAATTGGGGGTCGACTTCTAAACGGGTAATAGTTTCGTTAGGTTGAAAATTTTTTACCAGTAACTACCAGTAAACAATGGAAACGATGCACCAACACACCACCAGCTGTGAGTGTCGGTACAGTTGCCAGGGCAGATCTTTTGCGAGCCCAAAGTAGCCAAATCCATGGTATGGTAGCACAGGACGATGTAAAACAAAGTATTCATTTATTAAAGTTAATTTATAGATACTGGACATAAATTTTTGTTCATTACATTTGAAACATCAATCTTTGTTAATTAAATTTGAAACAAGAGAAAACTACGATACTGGATTTTCATTAAAATATTACATCACAAGTATATTTTACCTTAACTGTGACTGAATGAATATATTCTCGGAAATAAATATGGAAATGTAATATTTTTGCTGGAATGACGTACATATTATAGTGGGAAGTGGGATAAAATCATGACGAAAGACTTTCGCTTTCTTTCGTTGTTCAAAATATTTTACCGTAATCGCTTTTCGAATGGTTTTCAGTTAAAAAACTGTTGTACTCGTACTGTAGTACAATAATATTCTATCCTATCATTAGCCTTATAATCCCAAAACTGAAAACGATTCGAAAAGCGATTACAGTAACATCTTTTGAACGAAAGAAAGCGAAAGTCATTGCTTTCGTCACTTTCCACTGTAATATGTACATCATTTCAGCAAAAATATTACATTTCCATGTTCTCAGAAATAAATGGCAGTTTTGTTGAAACATAATGTACAGTATTTAACATTAAAATGCAAAAATAGCTATAAAAACAATTAATGCACCCGTAATGTACTGGCTGGCATCTCCACTCGTCCCTGCTACAGCCAGTCACCTCCTCCCCGCTCTATCCCTCCGCCTCCTCCCCGCTCTATCCCTCCGCCTCCTCCCAGCTCTTTCCCTCCGCCTCCTCCACATCGTCACAACTGTTGTATTACAATAATATTCTATCCTAATTGACTTGAATAAATACTACGATACCATATTTCTGAATTTTTTCCTTAAAATCCATCCAAATCATTTTCCTTGCCATGGGCAGCACCAAACAGCTTCTCCCAGTCCTCTCCTTGAACAGGGCTAGAGGGCATGTGTTTTTCGAATCGTTTTCAATTAAAAAAATGTTACATCACACGTATATTTTACCAAAACTGCGCCTGAATGAATATATTCTTGGAAATAAATAGTAATTTTGCTGAAACGTGATGTATTTCAATGTAAAATAGGATAAAATACATGACGAAAACAAAAGACTTCACCTAACCTTCCAATGTTCAAGAGATGTTACTCGATTTTTTAATAGTTTTCGGTTAAAATACTGTTATATTACAATGATATTATATTCATACTGTGCTTGATATACTAAATTCACAGAAATGAAATATTTTTGCTGAAATGACGTACGTATTACAGTGGAATGTGGGACAAAATCGTGACGAAAACAATGACTTTCGCTTTCTTTCGTTCAAAACATGTTATCGTAATCGCTTTTCGAATGGTTTTCAGTTAAAAAACTGTTGCATCACAAGTGAATTAGGATAGAATATTATTGTAATACAACAGTTTTTTAACTGAAAACCATTCGAAAAGCGATTACGGTAGCATCTTTTGAGCAAAAGAAAGCGAGTCATTGCTTTCGTCACTTTCCACTGTAATACGTACGTCATTTCAGCAAAATATTACATTTCCATATTCTCAGAAATAAATAGTACTTTTGCTGAAACGTGATGTATTTCAATGTAAATTAGGATAAAATACATGACGAAAACAAGAGACTTTACCTAACCTTCCGATGTTCAAGAGATGTTACTCGTTTTTTTAGTAGTTTTCGGTTAAAATACTCTTATATTAGTGATATTCTATTCATACTGTGCTTGATATAATACATTCATGGAAATGTAATATTTTTGCAACTACAATGCTGATGTCAACACAAGTGGTGGTTACAGCGAGACTGACTGAGTGAGGGAGAGCTATGCGTGTGTGTGCCAGGTTGCGGGAGCGGGCGGTGTCCCGTGTTCGGTGCCACGCGCAAGTTGAATGGCGCGCGATTTGAATGTATTTCAATTACTTCAATGCACAGAATATCCCTCTGGCGGGGCAATCCGTGTATTTGCGAATCCGTGAATGCTAAACCCGCGTATGTGAAGGGCCGACTGTATGTGTATATATATATATATATATATATATATATATATATATATATATATATATATATATATATATTATTACCCCGCTTAACGCGGTTTCGCTTAGCACGTTTTACCGTATACGCGGTGCCTCGCCAGAGCTGAACTTTCACTTAACGCGGGTTTTTTCCACGTATACGCGGTGAGTGTCCAGCTCGAGAGGTATTTTTAGATTCGCCCCACCCTGCCTGACTGCCTGTTTTAGCTCATAAAATTCATACAAATTACCCAGCCAGAATATAATTTACATTGCTGGAATTCTTACAATATGATGATCATTTTGAATATAAACATCATAAATTTTGCATTAGACATACAAATTTTAGATATAGTGTTTACTCTGAGTAAATATGTTATTTTTTGTGCAAAATATATGACATTTGTATTCAAAACATTCCTGGGCTTACAAGGAATCCAGCAATGTCAATTATATTATCCTAACTTTAGTTTGAGGTATTATTTATTACTAAAGAGGTAAATATTCTGGTTTTCCCACACATCTGGTGGGACGGTTGGTAGTGGGTGGGGGGGAGGGAGGGACCGACGACCATCTGTTACCGTGTGAAGAATATTTTTTTTTTTTTTTTATTAACTGAAGATATTTGTTTTAGCTCATAAAATTCATACAAATTACCCGGTCAGAATATAATTTACATTGCTGGAATTCTTATAATTTGATGATCATTTTGAATATATACATCATAGATATTGCATTAGACATACAAATTTTAGATGTAATGTTTACTCTTGAGTAAATATGTTATCTTTTGTGCAAAATATATGACATTTATATTCAACATATTCCTGGTCTTACAAGGAATCCAGCAATGTCAATTATATTATCCTAACTTTAATCTGAGGTATTATTTAATACTAAATGTTAAAATTTAGTTTTTTCACCCAACATTTCTTGAAGGGAGGATTGGTGGGGGGGAGGGTTGGGACTGACCGTGCGGTTGGAAGAGGGGGGGAGGCAAGGTGGGATACTTTGATTGACAGATGGTGTCGTGAAGAATATTTTTTTTTTTTATTAACTGAAGATATTTGTTTTAGCTCATAAAATTCATACAAATTACTCGGCCAGAATATAATTTACATTGCTGGAATTCTTACAATTTGGTGATCATTTTGAATATAAACATCATAGATTTTGCATTAGACATACAAATTTTAGATATAATGTTTACTCTGAGTAAATATGTTATCTTTTGTGCAAAATATAAGATATTTATATTCAAAATATTCCTGGTCTTACAAGGAATCCAGCAATGTCAATTGTATTATCCTAACTTTAGTTTGAGGTATTATTTATTAAAATTTGGTGGTTTTCCCCCAAAAATTTCTCAGAGAGGGAAGAGCCAGCAGTGTTGTGTGAGAAGAGGGGGAGGGAATTGAGTCCATTATTTGAATGGACATGAACTTGGCGACTGTATTTCTCTATTTCTCTTAAGTATTAATTGTGTGCATGTACCATCATAAAATTAAGATGTTATTTTTACTAGAACATAGGTATTGTGTCAGAAAAAGTGGAGTTTGGGGATGGGCCAGTTTCTATTGGAATTAATCTCATATGTTCTGTTGTTCACTTAGCGCGGTTTTCACTTAACACGGTACCCTGTGGGTTTTATTGACCGCGTTAAGCCGGGTACTACTGTATATATATATATATATATATATATATATATATATATATATATATATATATATATATATATATATAGTGATTTAAAGGCGATATAGGGGAATTTTATGAGTGTTTCTGATTTTATGCGTTTTTGGCTTTATTTTGTATGTACTTTTCTGTGAGCTGGAACCAATTACCCAATATCCCATTGAAATAATGGATTCGGTTAACAAAATTTTTGGTTCACGAACGACTCTGTGGAACGAATTGTGTTCGTTAACACGACCGTCTGCAGAGGTGGGAAATATGACTGCGAACAACTTCATATTTTTCCTTGTGAAACAACTCCATCCCAGGTAACTAATATCTCCTCCTTGTGCTGTCCCAGATCCCACATCTGGTATAAAATTATCTTATGAAAGAGAAGTTGATCCACATGCTGGGAAAGTATACAGGCAGTCCTCGACTTATGACGGGGTTAGGGACCTAAATCCAGGTTGTAAGTCGAATTGGTCGTAAGTCGAAAATGCGAAGATAATACATAGAAAATCTAAAATGGGTGTCTCTTTTTCTTCTCAGCACCACAAAATTCTCATTTTTAAGCATGCCAGCCATTTTAAAGGGAATTACAAACGGAAATTTTGTCAGTACATAGCGCAATCACTAACGTCGGGACTCGAAAATACGTAATTTGAAAAATTTTTGGTACGACTGGGGCGGTCGTATGTCCGGGTGGTCGTAAATCGAGTAGGTCATAAGTCGAGGAGTAGCTGTATAACCACAGCTTCTGGGCACAATGGTCCTACATAAAAATTTACTAACTAGCCAACAACTTGGGTTGTTAAGCAAAATATACACTCTTGTTAAGATCAAAATTTAGCTGTCTGTAGAGTCAGAACTTCCTGAACAGCTCCACTGTGGTCATGTGACTGGATGTGGTCTTCCTCATAAGGTCATCTCATAGCAGGTATCAACAAAAGAAATTTGGAGTTTACATTTGGTGGAGGAAAGTCATCAGACTTTCCCCTTTTTATGCTATCTTCAGGCCAAACTATATCCTTTTGAAATCTGGTAAGAAGTGAAGGATAATTTAATCTATTCTTCTAATTTATTCAACTTTTTGAACCCAATCACACTAGTTGGGGCTCTGAGGCCTGGGTTTTCAATCCACTATATTTACAGTACTGGCTATACAGGGGATCATGACCCCACTGTATGGTTATAAAGCATTTAACCCTTTCACTGTAGCTGATTTAAAAATTATTGTGCTAGACCGCGAAAATCTACTGTAGAACACGGCTTCAAAGATTTTGTTATTCCCTGCTTAAATCAATTCTGTTCCAAGAGTTTGAATGCACAGCCAACCCTGGGTCTTGCTGCCATCTTTTGGCAAAAGGCTCAACCACTACACACACACACATGCAGTCGCAGATGATGCCTGACGCCTGAGTCCAGCTATTGCCGGCCATCACATGAGATTATTTTATCGCCTATCATCTGAATAAATAAGTTAAGTTTTTATTTTGTTATATGGGGATATGCAGTGTAAGTGTGTCAGTATGAAAATATAGTATACTGTATATAGTATACTGTATACAGTATAAAAGAAAGAATATTGTTGAACTACCATTGATTTTGGGCTTCCCATTTTCTGTGGTGGTATGACTGTGGGAGAACAAATATTTTGTAGTAACTAAGGCATATGTTTACTGACTAATTACCGGCATTAGTTTTGTTATTTGGTACTGGTATGCATTTGGAGTAACTTTATTTCCCTTTACAGAGCCATGAGTGTAAGATGAAAGATATTTGTTGGGAAGAGTTTTGCCACTTACTTGCAAGGAAGTTTAGAATTTTATTTTTATTTTTATGGTTTACAAAATAAGTAAATACTGTACAGTGGGGGTCTCACTTTATGTGGGTCTAGCATGTGTGGTTATCACTTACACAATTGTTTGAAATGTGACCATAGTTATAGCTTACACAGAGAGCCATGGGTAACGCAGGTAGCGGTATAGCATATACAGTGAACCCTCACTTCACACGGTTAATTCAACCCACAGGGTACCGCGGAAAGTGAGAAACGCGTAAAATGAACAACATATGGGATTAAGTGAAATAAAGACCGGCTGACCCCCAAACTCCACTTTTTCCGACACAATACCTATGTTCTAGTAAAAATAACATCTTAATTTTATGATGGTACATGCACACAATTAATACTTAAGAGAAATACAGTCGACCCTCGTTAATTCGGACCCCTTTAATCCGGATTTCGGATAATTCGGACAAAATCTGAACGAACATTTTTTTTTTTTTTTTTTTTTTTTTTTTTTTTTTTTTTTTTTTTTTTGAGATTTTTAGGAATATTACCTACACGGACCTTAAGCTAAAATGCTGGTCCATCCACTGCTGGGATAAAACACCACTGTCTTTTTGGTCAAATGTAACATCTCCACCACTAGTGTGGGGGGGATGCAACTTTTAGCTTCAGACATGAAAAATATTTACCATTTACTGCCAGTAAACAATGGAAATGTAAAATTTGTACCAATTAGTAATGAAAAGTTGTGCAGTTCCTTCAGCAAATGAAGCTCACCAACTTACAATAGGCTAAATTACCTTACAACGTGTTTTCAGTAGTCTATGTTGAAGTTCTTAGCACATGCTAACTTATCATATCATATACGGTATCACAGTCCTCATTGATCTACAAAACATACCAGTAATAAAAACCTTTGCGATATTTCACACTTAATATAATACCCGGTAATCTACTTCAACCTCCTATTGTTTACAACGACACATCACGCACCACCAGCTGTTGAGTATCAGCTACACGGTACACGTATTTTTCGAATCGTTTTCAGTTAAAAAACTGTTACATCACATGTATATTTTGCCTTAACTGTGCCTGAATGAATATATTCTCGGAAATAAATAGTAGTTTTGCTGAAACGTGATGTATTTTAATGTAAAATAGGATAAAATACATGACGAAAACAAAAGACTTTACCTAACCTTCCGATGTTCTAGAGAAGTTACTCGTTTTTTTAATAGTTTTTGGTTAAAATACTGTTATATTACAATAGTATTCTATTCATACTGTGCTTGATATAATGCATTCACGAAAATGTAATATTTTTGCTGAAATGACGTACGTATTAGTGGAAAGTGGGATAAAATCGTGACGAAAACAATGAATTTCGCTTTCTTTTGTTCAAAAGATGTTACCGTAATCGCTTTTCGATTGGTTTTCAGTAAAAAAACTGTTGTATTACATTAATATCCTATCCTAATTGACTTGAATAAATACTACGATACCATATTTCTGAATATTTTCATTAAAATCCATCCAAATCATTTTCCTTGTCATCGTCTGCAGCACCAAACAGCTTCTCCCAGTCCTCTCCTTGAACAGGGCTAGAGGGTACGTGTTTTTCGAATCGTTTTCAGTTAAAAAACTGTTACATCTGCAGTATCTTGCGTTATTGAATTGGAGAATGAAAAGTCACATGGTCTGTCTGGCTGGCTGTTTAGTCTCTGTTCTTGGTTACAACGTGCCTAACACATTTCGTGTTTACACAAGCCTAAACACTTTCTGACTTTGGTAAGAAGTAACATAATATATAATATATATATTCAATAAAGGCAGCATATACACATACATATATATAACACTATTTTTCCCTTTCAAAAGAGAGCATGGCTGCTACAAATCCTAAATAAACAAAACTTACAGAATTACATATGGCAGGGAAGAAGAGAATAGAACACAACAAATATAACTTCCTAACTAAACAGTTTTGAAAGGCCTGTTCACAATTCAGATAATTAGAGGTCTAATTTAATTACAGGTCTCCTAACTCTGTTTGATCTTCTAGGACTATTCCCTCCATCAAGTTTTACAGGGGTTTCACTTGCACTCTGTGCATTATCAGTGACAGACATATCATCACTACAGTCAGTTGACACAGTGAGTGGATGCTGGGAAACATCATCTTTGACATCATCATGATGATGATCATCTGAAACTGCGTCAAGTTTATCATCATGTCATGGTGTTACATTCATCTCGTCATGTGCCTGAATGATGTGATCCACATGAACATATCTCAAAGAGTTACCACATTTCACTAAATATGTCCTAGATCCACATACCTTGTCAATGGCACCAGTTATCCACTTTGCATGTACAGTACCATAACCTTTAGCTATGTTCCTAACTCTCACCCTATCATTTACCTTGAAAGCTCTTTCACTGGAACTCTTATCATGATACATTTTTTGTTGAGCTTGTTTCCTCTCTACAACTTCAAACAGACTTGGCTTAACTAAACTTAATCTTGTTCTCAACTGTCTCTTCACCATTAACTCTGCAGGAGTACATCCTGTCACACTATGTGGTGTGGTTCTGTATCTGAGTAAGAAATTTGTTAGTCTGTGTTTCATTGATTTTCCTACAGTTCCTTGAATTACCTGCTTGGAAAGTGCTTCCTTTACAATTCTAGCTGATCTCTCAGCTGCACCATTAGAGGCAGGATGATAGGGTGGGGTCAGTACATGCTTTACACCGTTGAATCTCATGAAGTTTTTAAACTCTGATGATTGGAATGGAGGACCATTGTCAGAAACTACCTCTTCTGGTATTCCATGTTCGGCAAACATTAATCTTAATTCATCAATGGTGCTACCAGCATTAGTACTGTACATGTGCTTAACATCAATCCACTTTGAATGACTATCAATTAATTCAAGAAATTTGTCTGTTCCCTTATCACAGAAGTCAATGTGTACTCTTTGGAAGGGACGGGTAGGCCATTTTCAGGTTTTCAAAGGTGTGCTGGGTGGCATACTCCTAACATTCTGACAAACAGAGCACTCACGTACCATCATTTCTATTTCACCATCCTGTTTAGGCCACCACACAAAACTTCTGGCCAGTGCTTTCATAGCACATATACCTGGATGTTCAAAATGCAGTTCATTCAAAATTTGCCCTCTAAAACACTGTGGAATTAACACCCTCATACCCCACAACACACATCCCTGTTCTACTGATAATTGACATCTCCTTAAATGATATGGTTGAAAGTCTAAGGATGGACAAATCTCTGGCCATCCATTTAGTGTATACTCCAGGACTCTTCCTAATACAACATCTTTCCTAGTTTCATGAGCAATCATTCCGGAGGTGACTGGAAAATCTTCTGCTATCATGGTTACAGCATAAACCTTGGGCTCTACTCCATCATTTGATCCCCTACCTGGAAACCTTGACAAAGCATCTGCATTGGAATGATCATCTGAACATCTGTACTGTATCTCATAGTCATATGCCGACAATATCAAAGCCCATCTCTACATTCTTGCTGCAGCAAGTGTAGGAACAGGTGATTTAGGACCCAAAATTGCCAAGAGAGGCTTGTGATCAGTTATTAAAATAAAATTCCTCCCATATAGATGCTGGTGAAATTTCTTTACTCCAAATATGATAGACAAAGCCTCTTTCTCTATTTGTGCATAATTTTTCTCGCTTTGGGTAAGAGTTCTCGAGGCATATGCAATGGGTCTTTCTTCAACATTATCCATTATGTGACTTATGACAGCACCTAATCCATAGCCCGATGCATCACAAGCAAGCTTTAGTGTTCTACTGGTATCATAGTGGACCAAAACATCAGTACTAGACAGAGCAGCTTTACAATCTTCAAATGACTTCTGAGTTGCACTGTTCCATTTCCATGGTATCCCTTTCTTTAATAGTTCATGCAGAGGGGCTAAAACTGATGAAAGTCCACTCGAGAACTTTGAGTAATACTGTATCATACCTAGGAAAGCTTTCAATTCACTGACATTTTTTGGAGCAGGTAAATTTACTATGGCTCCTACTTTATCTTCTACAGGTCTCAGCCCTTCTGCATTCACTTTGTAGCCAAGATAAGTTACTTCTTTAGCTAGGAATGAACATTTGCTCTTGTTGAGACTGACATTGTGTGCCAACAATCTTTCGAATACCGTGGCTAGGGTTTTGACATGATATTGGATGTCACTGTCAACAATAAGGACATCATCCTGAAAACATAACACATTGGAAAGACCCACAAGAATTTTGTCTATGATGCACTGAAATAACTTTGGTGCACTTTTAACACCATAAGGTAACCTTTTGAACTTATACAATCCTTTATGAGTGTTGATGGTAAGGTACTGTTGACTTTCAGCATCAACAGAGTCCTGAGCATATGCTTGGGACAAGTCTAACTTAGTGAAAATGGTTCCACCTGTTAGTGCAGCAAACAAATCTTGAGATGTGGGTAAGGGATATTGCTCATCCTCAACAGCTTGGTTAATGGTAACTTTATAATCACCACATAGTCTAACAGACTTATCAGCTTTAGGTACAATTACTATTGGAGCAGCCCAATTGCTCTTGGCGGTTTTCACAATAATTCCCTCACTCACAAGTCTGTCTAATTCCTTCTCAACCTCACCTTTCAATGCATAAGGAACAGGTCTGGACTTAGCATATATGGATGTAACATCTTTGTGAATGGTGATATGAGCTTCATAACCCTTTGTACCACCCTGTCCCTTTACAAATAAAATCTTGTATTTTTCAAGCAATTTCTCAAGACCTGGAATACTGTTACACATTCTAACACTAAATATCTCCTTCCAGTCCATCTCAAGTTCACACAACCAGTTCTTACCTAACAAAGTTGGTCTATTCACATAACTAGCTATAATTAATGGCAACTTTAAATTCTGATTTTTGTACTTTACCTCACACTCTAATTTACCTTCTGTGTTCAAAATCTCTCCAGTATAAGTTCTCAACTTGACACCTGAGTCTTTTAAAGGCACATGCGCAAATAGTTTCTCATAACATATCTTTACTCATTATGGAGAAATCAGCTGCAGTATCCATTTCCATGGTTACAGGTGTGTCATTAATACACAAGTCCACATTATACCTATGTTTAACTTTCTCTTCACGACTGGTGTAGATAGTAAACACATGGGCACTCTCATCCTTGACCACCGAAGGGTCAAGACGTACCTGGCGCTCCTCTCGGAGCAGCCAGGTCAACTGTTAAGTTGGCCCATACCAGCCCCCTCCCCTGAACCCTCCTCCCCACCGGAATATCAACAAGTTCTCGCCAGAAGTTACTATTTCATTTAGGAAAGGAATGGAACCAGTGTTAAACAGAGGTGAACAGTGATGAACAGTGCTTAAGTCAGTGAGAACTACTGAACAGGAACAGCCGTATCCAAGTTAACCTTCACACAGTGAGGTCCCAGGTACCCAGTGATAACAGCCCGTGAGACCCAACAACCAGCGATGTGTCAATCCGTCTACGATAGGAAGGCCTGGGGCCACGCCTCACTCATATAACACCATCTGTGAGGGAATTACTGCACCACGTCAAGTCCCTCATAACACCATCTGTGAGGGAATTACTCCACCACGTGATGCCCCTCATAACACCATCTGTGAGGGAGTTACTACACCACGTCAAGTCCCCCATAACACCATCTGTGAGGGAATTACTACACCACGTGAGGTCCCTCATAACACCATCTGTGAGGGAATTACTACACCACGTGATGCCCCTCATAACACCATCTGTGAGGGAATTACTACACCACGTGAGGTCCCTCATAACACCATCTGTGAGGGAATTACTACACCACGTGAGGCCCCCCATAACACCATCTGTGAGGGAATTACTAGACCACGTGAGGCCCCTCATAACACCATCTGTGAGGGAATTACTACACCATGTGAGGCCCCTCAAAACACCATCTGTGAGGGAACTACTACACCACGTGAGTTCCTCCTAACACCATCTGGGAGGGAGTTACTACATTACGAGTTTGCTGTTCAACACCTACATTAATCTGTATGTTCACTGTATGTTCCTTTACCTTTCTCTAATGAAGGCTTTTGTTAAACCACCAATGTATGTAATAAGTCATTTATGTCCAATGTATATTTTCAGCCTTCGGGCTGCAGAACTTTTTCAATAAACCGTCAATTATTATTATTATTATTATTATCATTATCAGATCCAAAATTACTAACACTCTCATGAATACTGTTTTTCATTTCCTTCTCTCCACCTTCAACAGCATATACTCTAACTTTATCACTTCTACAGGCAGGAGCAATATGTCCAATACGTTGACAATTGTAACATTTTGAATTCTTGAACTTACACTGAAGGCTTTCATGTTTCCCTCGGCACCTCTTACATTTTAAATCAGCATGTGTTCCTTGTTTTGTGGCATATTTATTCCTTTTGGCTACAGTTACTTTACACACTGAGCCACTACTGCCAACTGTTTCACTACCAGCATTGGGAACAAATTCTCTGGTGTTTTTCTCGGCCAATTCCATGCTTGTAGTTATCTGACATGCACTTTCAAAAGTTAAGTTGATGGTGTTCATTAACTTATTCTGTATTTTTTCATAATTCAGGCCTATTACAAACCTGTCTCTTAGAGCTCGGTTCAAGAACTGTCCAAAGTTACAGTAAAAGGATAACTTCTTCAAAGCTACTATATAATTACTTACTGATTCATCTTTACCTCTATCTCTGGTGCCAAATCTGTAACTTTCAGCGATCTCAAGTGGAGCAGGATCAAAATGTTGCTTCAGAATCTTGGTAATCTGAATCAGTGAGGAGTCTTTGGGTTTGTCTGGAGTAAGCAGATTGACCAGAGTAGAATAAACATTAGCTCCTACCTCTGTCAAAAAGATTGCTTTCCTTTTCTTTTCAAGGACTTTTCTCTTCTCCGCATCCCCACCGTCGTCCAAAAATTCATTTGCCAGAAAGAAGAAGTCCATTCTCTCACAATATGATGTGAAATCTTCCTTGTCTGCATCATACTCCCCCACTTGTCCGATGTATCCACTGACGCCAGCCATGGTTGCTCTCTTCACTTAAATTCTCCAGGTTCAGAGTAGCCTTCCCTTCAGTGGTCACCATCTTCCGTTCAAGGACTTCACCAACACTTTGAGAATCCCATCCTCGTTGCCAGTGTAGTATCTTGCGTTATTGAATGGGAGAATGAAAAGTCACATGGTCTGTCTGGCTGGCTGTTTAGTCTCTGTTCTTGGTTACAACGTGCCTAACACATTTCGTGTTTACACAAGCCTAAACACTTTCTGACTTTGGTAAGAAGTAACATAATATATAATATATATATTCAATAAAGGCAGCATATAAACATACATATACAGTGACCCCTCGTTAAACGAACAACTCGGTTAACGTAATTTCGATTAACGAACTGCCTTCCATAAGGATCTTCAATTCGGTTAACGAAAAAAAATTCAGTTAACGAAAAAAAATTCGGTTAACGAAGTTCTTACGAACCGACCTCAACAAGTTTTCGCTTGCACTGACCGGACAACCAGCTTTAGTATCAGTCCGCCAATACATTAATCGGTTCTAGGGCTTAAATTCCTTACTATTTTAGTAAATATCAAGAAGTTTATACTATTCAATAATTGCAAAAGTTTAATATTCAATTTTTTAGTCATTTTAACAATTATTGAACATAATTGAAGGTAAAGTAACTAGTTTAATGCGCGGCATCCAGCCTCTTAACACAGCAAACACGAGTTAGTCTCTCTCTGTTTTCACTGGAGGTAACATCTTGCTTGAAACTCTCTTCAACTAAATGTTTTTTTTCTGTGTTTCCAAGCAAATTACTGGTCATTTTGAAATATATTTTACATATTGACAATATGTAATGCAGTGCCATGTTGATATAAAGAAAATAATCTTGAAATACACCAAGAGAACGAAAATTTTATGGATGAAATAGTGCCATGGGGTGACTTCTCTTCCACCCCAACGCCTTTTCTTCTTCCTTCTCCTCCACCCCCATTCTAATTCCCATCATCATCATCATCATCATCATCATCATCATCCAGGAGCCTTCTACATATACACCTCAAAGTAAGTGAACTTTTCTACCATTTTTGTTGAATTTAGGAAATTTTCGGTGAGCTGAAACCAACTACCCAAAAACCCATTGAAACAATGGCTTCGGTTAACGAACTTTTCGGTTAACGAACGACCTTCTGGAACGGATTGAGTTCGTTAATGGAGGGGTCACTGTATATAACAACATCACACGTATATTTTACCTAAACTGCGCCTGAATGAATATATTCTCGGAAATAAATAGTAGTTTTGCTGAAACGTGATGTATTTTAATGTAAAATAGGATAAAATACATGACGAAAACAAAAGATTTTACCTAACCTTCCGATGTTCAAGAGAAGTTATCCGTTTTTTTAGTAGTTTTCGGTTAAAATACTGTTGTATTACAATGGTATTCTATTCATACTGTGCTTGATATAATACATTCACGGAAATGTAATATTTTTGCTGAAATTATGTACGTATTACAGTGGAAAGTGGGATAAAATCGTGACGAAAACAATGACTTTGAAATATAATGCAAAATTAATCCCTAAATCGGTTAATTCGGACAATCGGCTAAAACGGACACCCTTCCCCCCCTATTAGTCCAAATTAACGAGGGTCGACTGTAGAGAAATACAGTCGCCAAGTTAATGTCCATTCAAATAATGGACTCAACTCCCTCCCCCTCTTCTCACACTACACTCGCTGGCTCTTCCCTCTCTGAGAAATTTTGGGGGGAAAACCACTAAATTTTAAGGTATAGTAATAAATAATACCTCAAACTAAAGTTAGGATAATATAATTGACATTGCTGGATTCCTTGTAAGACCAGGAATATTTTGAATATAAATGTCATGTATTTTGCACAAAAGATAACATATTTACTCAGAGTAAACAAAATACTTACATTAATCTAAAATTTGTATGTCTAATGCAAAATCTATGATGTTTATATTGAAAATGATCATCAAATTGTAAGAATTCCAGCAATGTAAATTATATTCTGGCCGGGTATTTTGTATGAATTTTATGAGCTAAAACAAATATCTTCAGTTAATAAAAAAAAAATATTCTTCAAGACACTATCTGTCAATCAAAGTACCCCACCTTGCCTCCCCCCCTCTTCCAACCGCGCCAGACGGTCGGTTGGTCCCTCCCTCTCCCCCACCCCCCACCAACCCTCCCTACCAGATAAATGTGTGGGAGAAACCAGAATATTTACCTTTTTAGTAATAAATAATACCTCAGACTAAAGTTAGGATAATATAATTGACATTGCTGGATTCCTTGTAAGACCAGGAATATTTTGAATATAAATGTCATATATTTTGCACAAAAGATAACATATTTACTCAGAGTAAACAAAATGCTTACATTAGATCTAAAATTTGTATGCCTAATGCAAAATCTATGATGTTTATATTCAAAATGATCATCAAATTGTAAGAATTCCAGCAATGTAAATTATATTCTGGCTGGATAATTTGTTTGAATTTTAAGAGCTAAATAAAAAAATTGTACTTCACCCGTGTAAAGGGGTACACGCACCGCATAATGTGAGCATTCCCGCGTTTCGGCAGGGTACCGCGTAAACGTGGAAATGCGGAATGTGGGACCGCGTAAAGCGAGGGTTGACTGTATTTAGTGATCTTTTGCTTATTTAGGTTAGTTAAAAAATAAAAGGACTCTGGGTCACTTGAATTACCGAAAAATCCAGTGATTGAGAGATGGCAAGTGCTTGCAACATTGTTTACAAAGAGCAGGCACGATCATTTGATACCACTCTGTACTGTAAACAAGAGACTGCAATAGCTCAATTGGGATTGAGTGTTGGATTTTAAGGGGAAAATTAATTATTTTTGATAATGTTTTATTAACTTGGCACAAAATGAACCTAAATAATATGGGAATTATGATGAAATTGCATAATGTTATAAAGGGATCGCAGGCTACTGAGTGGGAGGTGGTGTGTTATCCTCCCTCCCTCCTTCCTCCACCACCCATCATCGATGCACCCAAACATAGTTTTGTGTATAAATGTAATTGATGTTTTATTCCTATATTTAATTTATCTTTTGTATATATTTCATAATATATTCCTACAATAATAATCAACTTCTTGGAACTGCACAGTTATTACAGATTCATTTGAATTGAAATTGTTTATTCTTGTAAAAAAAAAAAGTCTAAATCCAAATTAATGGGGGAACAGTGTACTGTATATTACTTTTGTCTAAATTCAAGACATCTTCAGGTCATGAAACCCATTAATTCCCCACCCCCAATAATGGGTGATCTGACAATGCAACAGGTCAGTAATGAGACCACTAATCCCTCAAACCACCCTCACTGCAAATGAGAGAAATTTATATAAATTGGGTGACCTGAGATTACATTAGAGAATGAGGAGAAATTTACCTCTTTCCCGCAGATATTATGTTTCTTTCTTATCGCTATTTTTTATTTATTCTTTAATTACTATACTCTATTTCTTTCTCTATTTTCTTGTTATTTCTTTACATGATTTCTCATACCATATCTTTTATTCTTGTTCTCATGGAGGGTATAAATAGGAGGTGGAGGAGAGATTAATTTAATAAATTTTTAATTCTGCAACTTACAGAGTAGAGTTCACAAAGGGTTAGGATATTATGGCATTAAATGATACAAAGTATTTCAAATAAATTCTTTGTTTAGTTCTGTACAAAGAGGGTGACTTATTTGCAACTGCATGAATACCCTGTACCTGTATAGCAGTGTGAGGCAACATGTCTGGCCACACACTTTGTTATTCACATTTGCATGAGTGGCATTCAAGCACATGTGTGCTTGGTTCTATACAGTCAACCCTCGCTTTACGCGGTCCCACTTTACATGTTTCCACGTTTACGTGGTACCCTGCCGAACACGGAATGCTCACTTTCCGCTGTGCGTGTACCCCTTTACGTAGAGAGCGGCTGGCGGTCCTCTCGCGCCGTGCCATTTTTGGATCCAAACCTCCCGCCATCTCTCCCGCCCTCTCCCGCCATCCGCCATGTTGTGTAAGCGGCGCGAGTAGGTTGCGCAGTGTATGTCTTTATTGCGTTATCGGTGACGTCATATGACGTAGTGGACTGTGATTGGGCAAAGCATCCTTACCTCCCTCCCTGCTAGCTGTGATTGGTTTAATGTAGTACTATGACGTGCCCCGCCGCGGGAGCGTTCAAGCCCCTTGACCTACCGCGTCAGTTACACCCCTCCCAGCTACACCGTGTATATTGGTATCCAATGTTCCATAAGAATGGCTTCCACCGGACCACCACCACCACCACCACAAAGAAACTTTGCATTACCTGGACCCAGCTGCCCTAAGCCAAAGAAGACACGACGTTCCTTAAGCTACGAAATCAAATATAAGGTCATACAAGAGTTGGAGAAAGGAACAAGACAGGTTGATCTCGCGCGCCACCATGGTGCTAAAAAATCAACTATCAGGACAATTAAGAAGGATGCAGCCAAGATTAAGGAGCACATGAACATCACAAAGTCTACAGGTGCTTCTATGATCAAGTATTTCCACAACCAGGTGCTTCTCAAGACGGAAAAATTACTTGTGAGCTACTTGGTGCGTCAGGCGCGACGGAACATGGCGGTGGACACGCGCTCAGTTAAGGAGTACGCACGTGAACTGTATGCTGCAGTGTCACGAAAGATGGGAATTACAGAGCCCAAACCCTTTAATGCTTCCTCTGGGTGGTTACAGAGGTTTAAGAGGAGGAACAAGATCACCAATATCAACACTGGTGGTGAAAAAGCTAGTGCTGACCGTGTTGCGGCTAAGGAATTTCCTCCGTTTTTACGAGAGATTATGGAGGAAGGACAGTACAGGTAGTCGTCGACTTACGACCTATGCGACTTACGTCTGTTCGACTTTACGACCGGCGGTACGACAGTTTTGGCCCCAGCCTCCTGGCGCTGCCGGGAGCTGGAGCCGCGCGCATCCCCGCGCTCAATTACAAACACGCTCGCTGGTACAGCACACTTCCCTCCGTGTCTGTTTGCCTTGTGCCTTTCTTTTGTCTTGGAAATTTTTCTTGAACCACCACCCCCCCAAGATGTCTACCAAGAGGAAACTGTCTTCATCTACTCCTCAACCTGCCACTAAGGGATTATCAGAGGGTTTATCTCTACTGAATAAACTTCTTGCCCATTTTGAAGGAATGGACCCAAACATCGAACGATTTGCAAGGATTGAGCGGATGGCACGCAATTCGTTTCGTCCGTATCAAGAAATTTACGAGGAGAAGAAGAAACGAACAATTCAGACAAAGCTCACCATGTTCATGAAAAAAACAACTCCTCCGGCTACCCCAAAGGCTGCCCCAGCTGACGACATCGACGATCCACAGCCAAGCACCAGCGGCCAATAAGATGTTTTTTGTTTGTTTGTATGTTTTGCAACTAAAATGTTTTACAGTACAGTATATGTTTTGCACCTGTATTTTTTTTTTTTGTATGTTGTGTAAATAATAAATCAATTGTACTGTAGTATGCAGTGATTTACTTAAACCTGACGACCGTAACAATAATGAACAAAGAAAATGTTGATAAAATATGACTTAAAGATGATTATATTATCATTACACATTATAATATACGTAAGGTAATTATAACATAGGCCGACTTACGACCAGATCAACTTACGACCGGGCGGCCGTAACCAATCTAGGTCGTAAGTCGACGACTACCTGTACACCGACGACCAGGTGTTTAACATGGACGAATCTGGTCTTTTTTGGAAAAAGCTACCTTCCAAGACCTTCGTTGTGAAGAATGCCAGCAAGTGTCGGGGCCGGAAGTTGCAGAAGGGGCGCACCACCGTCCTGTTTACCACCAATGCCTCCGGTACCTGTAAGCTCAAGTTATCAGTGATCCACACAGCACGCAAGCCGCACGCCTACAAGAGCATGGACATGACCAAGCTAAATGTCCACTGGCTGACCGCACATAAGGCGTGGATGCTACACTGTCCCTCTCCTGGTTTGATGACTGTTTTGTTCCCGATGTGAAGAAATTCTGTGAGCAACAGAATGTGCCATTCAAGATTTTGTTGCTGCTTGACAACGCACTACGACACTCGCCCCTACTGTTAGATCGTCACCCCAACGTAAAAGTGGTCTTCCTTCCTCCCAACAGTATGTCTATAATACAGCCCATAGACCAAGAATTGATCTGTAATGTAAAAGCTGCATTCTCTGTTGAAAAATTCAAGCTCCTGAACGACTACACCAACACCAAGGAAGAGTTGCGTAACCTGAGTGACACCAACATCGATAGCAAGAGCGAAGATGACGAGGATCAACAGTTGGCAGAGCAAGAAGTACTTTTGAAACAATTCTGGAGAACATTCAACGTCAAGAAAGCTGTAGACTTCTTGGTGGAGGCATGGGATCAGCTGTCTGTAGCAACTGTTCGTCACGCATGGAGACATGTGTTGCAAGGCATTCCGGGTGTTAGGCAGAGTAAATCTGTGACTGGTGAGGTTCAGACTGTTGCAGTAGCAGTGGACCTTGCCAGAGAAGCTGCGCAGAGTGTTACAGCTGCAGGCTTCTCCAAGACCACCAACGACGACATCCTGGAGGTGATAAGGGATCCTTACGTGACTACCGACAAGATGGTAGATGATGCTGACGTCAGTGAAGAGGCAGGTGGTGCGTCATCCCAAGAAGAACGCCGCTTATCCCAGAGTAATGTAAGGGGTGCCATCGAGTGTATTGAGAAAGTCAAGCTCCTCCTTTCAGACGACCCTGACGCTAACAGGTATGAAATGTTCACTACCCAGCTGTTGCAGACTATGGAGCCCTACATCAAGGTTTATCACGACAACATAAACACCAGCCGTGAGCAAAGCATAACAGAGTTCTTCGCCCGCAACCCACCACAGCCAGCCCAAGCCAGTGATAGTGACAGAGGCAGAGACAGTGATGATAACTTTGAGGGATTTGTCAGGGAGACACTAGTAAGTGTGGATGACACTGATTAAGACTCACCTGAGGGCCAGTAGCCTGCCCTCTGCCTCGGAACCAGCCTCCATTCCCCTACGCTGACCCATCTCTTCTACTAACGTAAGTGTTAACCCCAACCATGTTTTTTTCTTACCTAACCTTCAGTTTATTATTCTCTTACTGATTGTTCCCTTCTATATTATGTGTGTGTGAATACCATCATAAAGTTAAGATGTTATTTTTAGTAAAACGTATGTATTGTGTCGGGAAAAAGTGGAGTTTGGGGGTCGGCCCGGTCTCTATTTCAATTAATCCCATATGTTATGTTGTTCACTTTACGCGTTTCTCACTTTACACGGGCCGCCATGGGTTCAATTAATCGCGTAAAGTGAGGGTTCACTACGTAGGAAATGATATAGCTACTGAGTACAAGAAATTGGATACAATCTTAATATGTCAGCTATCTTGCGATTAGAGATAAGGTGTTGTGCCATTTCACACAAAGTGTGCTTTGACCTGTCCTTTAAAGGTTCTATTTTCACAAAGTCAAGGACATAGTGTTTGAGTGTGTAGCCATATGTTTGACCATACAGTTTACATTTAGTTTTGTTCAAATCTGCTTGAGGGATATACTGCCAGAGGTACTTATATCCTAATCTTAGTCTAGCAATTACAACATCTTGTAATCTAGTGACCTTGTTACTTGCTCCATATACATGTTTCACTTGATACATCTCATCATGGTAAACAATGGATTGACTAATGCCAGTTTGCACTTGTCTGCTTGCATCAAATTCATCAACAAATTCTTTCCTAATTACAGTTTTAAGAGTTATTTTTGACAGACCCAGATTGTGAGAGTGGTAGAGGCAGGGTGTGTGGTGGGGGGAGGGAGGGTTGATGCAGTTCCCCCCCCCCCCCCAACAAGGGTCACTTGTAGGGGGGAAAAGTGACCATATCAACCCTCTCTCCCCCCCACCATACCCAGCCTATACTAATCTCTCCTCCACCTCTGATCTATACCCTATACAATTGTTTAAGTAAATAAGAACAAGAATAAGAGATAAGGTAGGAGAAATCATGTACAGAAATAAAAAGAAAAATAGAGGTAAGGGTCGCTTGTCCATTCCCCCTTCTAACCCAGTGTATGGGTCTGGCTGTTAGTTTATTCAACGAAAGTGTTTACTTATTCATTATTATATTCTTGTATGATCATATGATCAGCCTGCTTTGGTGTATGTTTCGTCATAAATAATATAACATACAGTATTAAATAATCGAACAAAATACGATATATAATTTGAATTCAAAATAAAACAACAAGCTCAGTCAGGTTGATGGTGTGGCAGTACAGTACAGCAGCAGGTGATGTAAGTTCTCAGCAAATTGAAGAACTCAAAGATTTTTTAATGAGTGGTGAGCCCAGCTTACAACACACTGACGAACTCAGTGCACAGTTAGAGAGTCTGAAGGAACCCTACCAGGAGTTTAAATGCCACCACCAAGCTCTCATCATCGCCTAATTTACGCCTCAACAATTCAAGGAGAATTCAGGGGTGATGACCCTGCTACTCTGGAGATTGGTGATGAAGCTGAAAAAGCTTTACAAGTGTCTGCAGTTGATTTTGATGGCTTCCCAGAGCTTCCTACACCTCCACTATTCTGTGGAGATGGTGGAGTATTGCAAAATTAACTTCCTGGGCTTTCTTAAAATATGTACTGTATTTAATACAGTAATACCCCGATTTACGTGGTTTCGCATTACGCAATTCTACATTTACGCGGTACCTCGCCAGAACCGGAATTTCATTTTACGCGGTGCATCTACTCATATACGCGGGTGAAGTATAAATTTTTTATTTAGCTCATAAAATTCAAATTACCGGGCCAGAATATAATTTACATTGCTGGAATTCTTACAATATGATGATCATTTTGAATATAAACATCATGGATTTTGCATTAGACATACAAATTTTAGATCTAATGTAATAATTTGGTTTACACAAAGCAAATATTTTATCTTTTGTGCAAACTATATGAAGTTTACATTCAAAATATTCTCTGACCTACAAAGAATCCAGATATGTCAATTATATTATCCTAACTTTAGGCTGAGGTATTATTTATTACTAAAAATGTAAATAAACTGTTTTCTCCCAAACATTTCTCTGGTAGGGAGGGAAGGTGGGGGGTGGGGGTAGGGAGGGAGGGAGGGACCCAGCGATCTTGGAAGAGGGGGGGGGAGCCGGAGGTGGGGTATTTTGATTGACAGATAGAGTCTGGGTGACGTATAATATTTTTATTTAGTGAAGACATTTGTTTTAACTCATAAAATTCATACAAATTACCCGGCGAGAATATAATTTACATTGCTGGAATTCTTACAATATGATGATCATTTTAAATATAAACATCATGGATTTTGCATTAGACATACAAATTTTAGATCTAATGTAATAATTTGGTTTACACAAAGCAAATATTTTATCTTTTGTGCAAAATATATGAATTTTGCATTCAAAATATTCCTTGACCTGCAAGGAATCCAGAAATGTCAATTATAATATCCTAACTTTAGTCTGAGGTATTATTTATTACTACAGGTGGACTATCAAAAATCCGGCAACCTCAGGACCTGAGGAGTGCCGGATTTTCGAAAATGCCGGAAAACTGATGGTTATATTTGCTGTATAAGTTTAACAGAAAATGACTACCTGTACAGTCCTTTAAACAAAGAAAATTAAACACTAAATGAAAAGCAAATGAAATTTTATTATATATGCTGTATACAGTATATTTAACAGAAAATTACTACCTGTACAGTCCTTTAAAAAAATAGAAAATTAAACACTAAATGAAAATCAAATGAAATTTTAATGTTTATCAGGCTAAACAGCAGATGGGCTGTCAGGATTATCATCTTTATCACTGACAGTGACAACATCCTCAGCAACAGGAACAGCTTCAACTTGTCTTGAAGTTGATGGCAGTGGATTATCAAGTGTGGACACCGCTGTTGCTTCTTCCTGCTTCCTAGCTATTTTCTTGAATATATCGGGCAATGTCTGTTGCTTCATATACTTGGGTCTTTCTCTAATGAGTTTATCTTGGAGCAAGAAAACATTCATGATTTCTTGTTCACTTACAAAACTTCGTTGTTCTAGTCCAGCCAGCAGTTCAGTTGTCAATGCAATTAACCTGTCAATAGAGATTCTGTCTCTCACATCTTCCTCATTTTCTTCACTGCTTTCATCTTCATCACTACCTGTACAGGGATTTCTCTCCGGACCTTTTCCGATAACAAGCAACTTACATCTATGGGTACCCACAGCATTAGAGCAGCACATTACCGTGACGCGATCCTTCGAAGCTTTAAACCCCAATGGCGATTCTGCATCCTCAGTTGTCAGAGTTCTTTTTGGCGTACATCTCCAAAATAAGGCAGTCTCGTCAGCATTGTACACTTGTTCAGGACTTAAATGTTCATCACTAACTAACTTTGCAAATTCATCCACATAGGCACTAGCTGCATCCTTGTCTGCTGAACGTTTTTCACCACATACTGCACGAAACTGTAAGCCATGTCGCGACTTGAAACGTTGCAGCCAACCTTCTGTATAGTCACACTTGTGTTGCAATCCCAGCTCTTCATGAAACACTTTGGCTTGTTCCTTTAATAAATCACCAGAAATTTCCACACCTTCATTTACACGAAGTTTAAACCAGGTTATGAGAACTTGGTCTAGTTCCGCACTTTTTCCCTCCGACATTGACTTCCTTACAAACATTTTCCTTTTTGATCCACTGTCAGAAAAGAACTTTAACAGTTTTTCTTTCTGTTTTTTAATATCATACACTGTTGAAGAGCCGATGCTGTATGTTTCACAAATGATTCGCACAGACACACCGCTATCAAGTTTTTTAAGCACTTCCACTTTCTCTGCGATCGACAACACACGATGTTTACGTTTTACGCCACCACTTTTCTTTGCTGAATCCATGATGGGGCTATACAGCAGCAATTAAATGATAAAATCAGAAGGAATGAGCATGAATGCTTGTTAGCAGGTGCAAGCAAAACCCAACAGCTGATTCTGGAGTACAGCGCTATCAAAACAAAAACAGCACGTGAGCCTACGAGATATTGGGAGCCTACGAAAAATAAAACGAGAACTTTTCTTCCCCTTTTTCTACAGGTTATTATTAAATTGATACTGAGGTACTTTTTTTCCATTTATTTATTACTTAATCCTATTAGTGTCCACCAGCTAGCTGTGCTTCTTGTAAACAAAACTATTTCTGTACTGTACAAGAACAGCTGATCTAACCCATTTTCTTTTACTCAATTCATGGCAAACATCACTGAATCTTAGTCTTTCGACATCACATTTTATAATTAGGTACTAGCTTGTGTTATTAGTGAATATGCTGTCAAATGGGGCCCCATATCTTGGAGGTGCCTAAGGCCTACGAAAGTCTTAACCCGTCACTGGGCGCGTCCAGAAAACAATGGTGCGCCAAGGGAGGAAATTTGAAAATGCACTCCGAAATACATGCCGGAAAACTGGAGGTTCCGGTTTATTGATTGCCGGATTTTTGATGGTCCACCTGTACTATACCTTAAAATCTAGTGTTTTCATCCAAACATTTCTCAGAGAGGGAGGAACCAGCGAGCTTGGGAAGAGGGGGGGGGGGGGGAGTTGAGTCCATTATTTGAATGGACATTAACCTGGCGACTGTATTTCTCTTAAATATAAATTGTGTATGCATACCATCATAAAATTAAGATGTTATTTTTACTACAACATAGGTATTGTGTCAGAAAAAGTGGAGTTTGGGGGTCGGGCCAGTCTCTATTGGAATTAATCCCATATGTTCTGTTGTTCACTTTACGAGGTTTTCACTTTCCGCGGTGCCCGTGGGTTCAATTGACCGCGGCGTACTACTGTAATGTAGATGCAGTTTATGGAAGGTTAAGGTGGTTACCAAAATTAATTTTAGAGTAAAGATCTGGCTAGTCCAGTACAATAAAGCGATTTTAAGGGCATCACCTGCATGGACTGCCTAAGCATGGATGTGTCCCAGTACAATATGCCCGCACAAAATAAGATCCCACTGTATATGCAAGCTTCATATGGTTAATGAAATAAATGTGTTTAAATAAACTGTTTTGTTTAGTTTCTCCCAAAATCATTCTGGGTGAGGTTCCAATATTGGAGCTAAAAACCTGGTTATAATATACATGAAAAATGAATTTACTGTGGTGAATAACTTCTGGAGGCAATTTTGACAACATATGAGTTGCTCAGAACACTTTACCTACAGAATAGCTAAGCTACAAAATATTATTATCTCAATATGTTTCATAAAAAAACATTAATTTTCACTAACTACCCACTTTTCAAACGAATTTTCGTGCCAGATATGGAAACTTCAAGTTATTATCAAAATATAAAAGTAATAAAAATGCTCAGATTAGAACTGTAATTTTTTGGTGACTTAATGACACTTGTTGGAAATAATTATGACATCAGAAAATGTGGTGAAAGGGTGAAAATAAATCAGGGATACAGGGGAAGAAGGAAGCTGAAAGAAAAGTTAAGATGTAGGTTTTATTAGAAAAATAGGTGAGAAATTGGAAGATTGTGTTAGCAAGTGGGAAGATGGGTAAAAAACTGAATGGGTGTCCTCCTCTACAAGAAGAGATGGTGCACTACAAGCTGGCAAAAAGAGAATTACCTGAATGCAACATACACATACAGTACTGTATATATATAGTATACATGTATGCATGACTCAAGAAAAACATTGTTATTGTAAATGGACATTACTATTGATCCTCTGTCTAATGATCAGTTAATATTAATACAACTGTATTTATAGTCTTCTATTTATCTATGACCACTGTTCTGTATATCAATTGTATTGATATTTATAGTCTTTAAATTATATTAGTCTGTTCTTAGCATAATTCTACATAGAGTTTATGTGAAAAACAAGTATCTAAGGAATATTTTTAACAAAATCTCAATAATACAATTATTACAAAATACTGTTTATTGTTAGACAAAGTAACACTCAATGTTGAATGTAAAATATATTTAGTTGCCAAGCAGCTGATCTCATCAGATATCTAAAATATCTATAACTAAACAGATCATATACAGTAAGTCCCCAAGTTACGTACATAATGGGGACCAAAAGGTTGTACTTAACTCGAAATGTACGTAACTCGATAATTTCCGCGAGTTTCTTTGGAAAATCCTGTGCTGTTTTCCAATCAGCACTCGCCGCCTCACCAGTCACTCGAACATTATGCAGCTTATTTCGCACCTTGAATCGGTTAAACCACCCATTGCTAGCATTGAATGTCACAGTATCATCAGGGTGATCTTTCTTTAGGTCGTTGAAAAGACTTAGGGCTTTCTCCTGAATCATACTGAGACACAGAGGCTTACGTTTTTGTGTGCAGTCCTCGATCCACAGCGCAAGATATTTTTCCATTTCTTCCAGAACCTTCCCTCTTCTTTTAGTTATAATCGTAGATTGCATTGGCACTGCAGATTTCACATGTTCCTTGATCTTTTCTTTGCCCTTATCAATTGTATTAACAGTTGACCGACTCAGGTTAAATTTGCGGGCAACATTGGTCAACTTTTCACCACTTTCAAGCAGTTTTATTATGTCCATTTTTACCTCTAGTGAGATTGCTTGACGTTTCGTAGCACTCCCACTGGCTTCACCACTCTTACGCTTTACACCAGTCATTGCACACAGAGTAAAGTGTACAAAATAGGGCAGAAATTCACAGGAGAAGTACTGTATGCACAATGACCACACTTGTTGTTTTGGTGCGTCTAGCGTGTCGTCTGCATGGTCAGTGATAGTGGCGGCGCGGTGCGGCTGGCTCGCCCGCCAAATTTAAAAATTGCTCGCCCTTTTAAGACAATATTTTTGCAATTAAAGACTTCAGAAACAATGTACGTATCGGCCGTTTGTACGTAATTCGGATGTACGTAATTCGGGGACGAACTGTACAGAACAATAAATTCAACAGAAAGCTATACAATACAGTACTATACAGGTGTGGGTTACATAGTTTTTGACCACTTGTGCATGGGATCCCATCTGTGATGAATAAAATTGTCTGGCATTGGCTAAATAAATATTAAAAGTGGCATCCCTGCAGTGAAGGAGCGAAATAAAAAGATTAAATTTTTTTACTCATACCTTACTTTTGGGGATGTAGAGGACTGACACTCTGCCTGAAATATCTCCAATATACACCTCACTAGAGCTA
The DNA here is from genome assembly GCA_958450375.1 of Homarus gammarus. Lineage (NCBI taxonomy): Eukaryota > Metazoa > Arthropoda > Malacostraca > Decapoda > Nephropidae > Homarus > Homarus gammarus. The sequence goes on along the minus strand of CAUDMG010000725.1, from coordinate 208,266 downwards.
TGTGACCAGGCAATTGATGAAACACTGTGACCTTCATGTTCCCGTGACCTGATGAGGTGCCTGGACCCACTTCCACCTTGGCTGATGAGCTAGGGTAACAACAATTACTTTTAATAATAGTGATTAATTCTTAAACATAAACAACATATATTTCCTTATATCGGTATATTTTTGTAATGGAAATTTGAGAAGTAGTGAGGTGATATGAGAGAACACTTAACACTCTTGGGCTTGAATAGACGCTCTCCCTTGAGATGTTCGAGGTCTGGCCTATTACTCATTTCACTGCACTTAACTGCACCATATGAGAGATAATTGTACATAATGAGTCAAAGCAATCTTGCTATTTGAGATAAAAAGGTGGGGTTTGTTATAAAAGCATTGTAAATATATTATCTACAAAAAGTTCTCTCTATGTATACTATACAAACAGTAGAAGCGTTAGAAATAAAATAGACTTGCTGAGAGCGGTTGTATGTACCAAGAATGTAGACGTCATAGCAATCACCGAAACTTGGATGAATCTGGCGAGCAAGAACTTTTTATCAGAGTACCTCATAGAAGGGTACAACCTTTTTCACAAGGACAGGGAAGGTAGGAAGGGAGGAGAGGTCGCACTCTTCGTCAAGGATACATTAAAATGTTGCATTAATAATACAATAAAGGGTGAAATAAGAACCGAGTCTGTATGGGTAGAAATTGCGGAAGGAAGAGAAAACTAATTATGGGAGTGATTTACAGGCCACCAAGTCTTGGGAAAGAAGCAGCTCAGCCCACATGGCAGGAAATGAGAAGGGCAGCAAAATACAACAACTTGTGCATTATGGGGGATTTCAACTACAAAAATATTGATTGGGACAACCCCGCAACCCCACACCAGTCTGAGCAGAACTATCTCTCAGTTCATGGTTTGCTTTATACAGTGCAATCACTGCTGCAATGTCGTCCCTTGGACATCTCTGATGGCCACTATGTTGGGGTAATGCACAGTAAACGAGGCCAAAAATGGCCACGGGGCGCTCAAACCCGCACAGTTAATCTTCCCCTCACGATTGCCAGAGCAGCACTGAGAGTAAGCCGTGACGTGTGCTCAGTTGCCAAGTGTCAACACTTGCCAACCAACCAAGCTTTCACAACCAAGCCTTCACAACATATGAACTTATTTACGCGAGAAGTTTGTTCGTCAGCTCTATCGCTACTTAACTTTCCGCACAGACTGTATACAGTATATTTTTAAATATACACTAATACCCCGCTTAACGCGGTTTCACTTAGCGCGATTTCACGTATACGCGGTGCCTCAACAGAGCCGAACTTTCACTTAACGCAGGTTTTTTCCACGTATCACTTAACGCGGGTTTTTTCCACGTATACGCGCAGGGTGTCTGGCTCGAGATGCTATTTTTAGATTCGCCCCGCCCGCCACCCGCCTGCCTGCCTGCCTGCCTGTTTTAGCTCATAAAATTCATACAAATTACCCGGCCAGAATATAATTTACATTGCTGGAATTCTTACAATATGATGATCATTTTGAATATAAACATCATAGATTTTGCATTAGACATACAAATTTTAGATATAATGTTTACTCTGAGTAAATATGTTATTTTTTGTGCAAAATATATGACATTAGTATTCAAAATATTCCTGGTCTTACAAAGAATCCAGCAATGTCAATTATATTATCCTAACTTTAGTTTGAGGTATTATTTATTACTAAAAAGGTAAATATTCTGGTTTCCCCACACATCTGGTAGGGAGGGTTGGTGGGAGGTGGGGGGGGAGGGAGGGACCGACCGACCATCTGTTATGTGTGAAGAATATTTTTTTTTTTTATTAACTGAAGATATTTGTTTTAGCTCATAAAATTCGTACAAATTACCCGGTCAGAATATAATTTACATTGCTGGAATTCTTACAATTTGATGATCATTTTGAATATAAACATCATAGATTATGCATTAGACATACAAATTTTAGATATAATGTTTACTCTGAGTAAATATGTTATCTTTCGTGCAAAATATATGACATTTATATTCAAAATATTCCTGGTCTTACAAGGAATCCAGCAATGTCAATTATATTATCCTAACTTTAATGTGAGGTATTATTTAATACAAAATGATATAATTTTGTTTTTTCACCCAACATCTCTTGAAGGGAGGATTGGTGGGGGGTGGGAGGAGGGTTGGGACGGACCGAGCGGTTGGAAGAGGGGGGAAGGCAAGGTGGGGTACTTTGATTGACAGATAGTGTTGTGAAGAATATTTTTTTTTTAATAACTGAAGATATTTGTTTTAGCTCATAAAATTCATACAAATTACCCGGCCAGAATATAATTTACATTGCTGGAATTCTTACAATTTGATGATCAATTTGAATATAAACATCATAGATTTTGCATTAGACATACAAATTTTAGATATAATGTTTACTCTGAGTAAATATGTTATCTTTTGTGCAAAATATATGACATTTATATTCAAAATATTCCTGGTCTTACAAGGAATCCAGCAATGTCAATTATATTATCCTAACTTTAGTTTGAGGTATTATTTATTAAAATTTAGTGGTTTTCCCCCAAAAATTTCTCAAGAGGGAAGAGCCAGGGAGTGTAGTGTGAGAAGAGGGGGAGGGAGTTGAGTCCATTATTTGAATGGACATTAACTTGGCGACTGTATTTCTCTATTTCTCTTAAGTATTAATTGTGTGCATGTACCATCATAAAATTAAGATGTTATTTTTACTAGAACATAGGTATTGTGTCAGAAAAAGTAGAGTTTGGGGGTCCGGCCAGTCTCTATTGGAATTAATCCCACATGTTCTGTTGTTCACTTAACGGGGTTTTCACTTAACACGGTACCCTGTGGGTTCAATTGACCCCGTAAAGATTTAAGTGGGGTACTACTGTATATATTTTACCAAACTTTTAGATAAACTATTCTGGATTATTATTGTAAAGAAAATTAATGGAGTTTCGAACTTAATTTAAACTGCATATACAGACTCTGGTAGTTTAGACTTGAGGAAAACATCCCAGTACCCAGATACATAATAACCCCCCCCCCTCACCCCCCTGTTCAGGAAAAATCTAATTTTAGTGTTATGGCCCCAAAATGACCTAAGAAAACAAGACATACTAGTAAAAGTGGTAACTCGCTTCGTTTAAAAGCGCGACTTAGCATTTAAATCCTGGGCTGTTGCAGCATTGCCAAGCCTACTGGCTCCTAATCCTGTCACAGTACGTCTGGTCGGTATTGCAGCCATGTACAGTGACCCCTCGGTTAACGAACTCAATCCGTTCCAGAAGGTCGTTCGTTAACCGAAAAGTTCGTTAACCGAAACCATTGTTTCAATGGGTTTTTGGGTAATTGGTTCCAGCTCACCGAAAATTTCCGAAATTCAACAAAAATGGTAGAAAAGTTCACTTACTTTGAGGTGTGTATGTAGAAGGCTCCTGGATGATGATGATGATGATGGGAATTAGAATGGGGGTGGAGGAGAAGGAAGAAGAGAAGACATTAGGGTGGAAGAGAAGTCACCCCATGGCACCATTTCACCCATAAAATTTTAGTTCTCTTGGTGTATGTCAATATTATTTTCTTTAAATCAACACTGCACTGCATTATATATTGTCAATATGTAAAATATATTTCAAAATGACCAATAATTTGCTTGGAAACACAGAAAAAAGCATTTAGTTGAAGAGAGTCTCAAGCAAGATGTTACCTCCACTGAAAACAGAGAGAGACTAACGCCTGTCTGGTGTGTTAACAGGCTGGATGGCACGCCAGAAACTAGTTTCTTTACCTTCAATTATGTTCAATAATTGTTAAAATGACTAAAAAAGTTAATACTAAACTTTTAAAATTATTGAATAGTATAAACTTCTTGATATTTACTAAAATAGTAAGGAATTTAAGCCCTAGAACCGATTAATGTATTGGCGGACTGATACTAAAGCTGGTTGCCCGGCCAGTGCAAGCGAAAACATGTTGAGGTCGGTTCGTAAGAAATTCGTTAACCGAATTTTTGTTCGTTAACTGAATTGAAGATCCTTACGGAAGGCAGTTCGTTAACCGAAATTTCGTTAACCAAGGCGTTCGTTAAACGAGGGGTCACTGTATATACATAATAATTTTTTCCAAGCAAAAAAAAAAGAAAAAAAAATAATAATAGTAATAATAATAATAATAATGAACCTAAAAAAGATTTGTGCAATAAACATTTGGATTTTTTTTTTACTAGAGGCAATGCTGCACACTCAAAGTCGGCGAAGGTATTTTCCTTCCCTCACAGTTTATTTTCTATACATTTAAACGAATATCATTCATTTATATTGTACTTAGATTATAATGGCAATATGCAATGTAGGAGGAAGGAAGAAGTGTGGGAGGAAGGAAGAAGTGTGGGAGGAAGGAAGAAGTGTGGGAGGAAGGAAGAAGTGTGGGAGGAATGGAGCAGTGTGGGAAGGAGGGAGTAGTGTGTGAGGGAGGGAGCACTGTGAAAGAGAGAGAGCAGTGTGGCAGGGAGGCAGCAGTGTGTGAGGAAGGAAGCAGTGTGAGAGGGAGGGAGAAGTGTGGGAGGAAGGAAGCAGTGTGAGAGGGAGGAAGGAGTATGGGAGGGAGGTAACAGTGTGGGTCAGAGGAAGGAGTAAGGGAGGGAGGGAGCTAGTGTAGGAGGGAGAAGGAGTGTAGGTGGATGTAACCATGCAGTGGTATTGGGAGTGTTAGGAGTCAGTGAAATGGAGGGAATGCTGGAAATTCCTGGAGATGGGGAGAGCAGCAACCATCTCTCCTCCACTTGCCACTCATCATCGTTGTCATTATTTTCCTCTTGTTCAAACACGTAATCCGGGTCATTATCATCACTTTCAATATCACTATCAATACAAGCCTCTGTCAATACCATGTTCATCTTCACCCCTACCAAATAATTCAGAGTATATCTCATCCTGATTGAGTTACCCTTCACGTGCCATGGCTATAGAGACTACTGCGTAGGTAGTAGGCAGCTATCAAACGGGAAGGTACTACCGCCTGGGAAGATATTGGAAGCATAATGTGTTATCTAATGGTAGATCCTGCTTCCATATGTAACCAAGATGACTTTCTGCCTCATTTACACACAATTGCAGGGTCATAATTGTTTCTCTCACCTTTGACAACACAACATATACTGTGTATCGTTTCTCATTCTTGACCTTTTTCCAGTTTTGTATTTATCGTTCTTTATTATTTTTATTATTTTTTATTATAATTTTTATTATTATTATTATTATTATTAATATATATTTATTTTTCTTATATTATTATCACTGTTATTACATTTTTGCCCCTCAGGCCCCGATGTGTGCTAGAGACCTGGGCCCAGATGGGATAATTCCCTTAAAAAAAATATATATATACCGTTATATACAGTAGTACCCTGATTTACGATTTACGCGGTCAATTAAACCCACAGGGTACCACGGAAAGTGAAAACCGTGTAAAGTGAACAACAGAACATATGGGATTAATTCCAATAGAGACTGGCCCGACCCCCAAACTCCACTTTATCCGACACAATACCTATGCTGTAGTAAAAATAACATCTTAATTTTATGATGGTATGCTCACACAATTAATATTTAAGAGAAATACAGTCGCCAGGTTAATGTCCATTCAAATAATGGACTCAACTTCCCCCCCCCCCCCCCCCCCCTATTCCCAGCTCACTGGCTTCTACCTCTCTGAGAAATGTTTGGGTGAAAACACTAGATTTTAACGTATAGTAATAAATAATACCTCAGACTAAAATTAGGATAATATAATTGACATTGCTGGATTTCTTGCAAGACCAGGAATATTTTGAATATAAGTGTCATATTTTGCACAAAAGATAAAATGTTGGCTCTTTGTAAGGAAAATTCTTACAATAGATCTAAAATTTGTATGTCTAATGCAAAATCCATGATGTTTATATTCCAAATGATCATCATAGTGTAAGAATTCCAGCAATGGAAATTATATTCTGGCCGGGTAATTTGTATGAATTTTATGAGTTAATAAATAATTATACTTTACGCGTTTCCACGTTTACGCGACACCCTGCCGAACACGGAATGCTCACTTTCCGCGGTGTGTGTACCCTTTTATGCGGAGAGTGGCGTGAGCAGGGTGCACACAAGGTCGCCCAGTCATCAAAACATTACCGAGTTCTTCACCCGCCACCCACCACAGCCGGCCCAAGTCAGTGATAGTGATAATGATAGTGAGGATATGGACTTATATGGACTTTGAGGGGTTTGACAAAGAGGCCCTGCAAGCCTCTGTGGTGGATAGTAATACAATTCATACAAGTGATACAGGTGAGGGTCAATAATCTGCCCTCTGCCTCGGAACCAACCCCCCATCCCCGTGTGCCCAGCCATCTTTTCTACTAATGTAAGTGTTAAAAAACCTAATATTATTGATATTTCTCTTAATTATTAATTGTGTGTGCATACCATCATAAAATTAAGAAATTATTTTTACTACAACGTAGGTATTGTGTCTGAAAAAGTGGAGTTTGGGGGTCGGCCCGGTCTCTATTTCAATTAATCCCATATGTTATGTTGTTCACTTTACGCGTTTCTCACTTTACGCGGGCCGCCGTGGGTTCAATTGACCGCATAAAGTGAGGGTTCACTGTACTGTACAGTATTGTATATTATATAGTTATGCAAAAAGTCAAATTTATTAAGTTTCTTCCCATACATTTGGATCAGAAAAATTGAATTCCTAATAGTGATTATGTATTCTCGAGTCAGATGACAAACAGCCTATCTGAACTGTGTCATACCACTGGTGGTAGATAAGTGAATGAGTTACTTCAATTGCTTTCTGATTGCTGGACTAAATTAAGTTTCAATTGAATGGAACCAAAGGGGACAAAAGTTCGGATACCTGGAAAATTAAGATACACTGTATTATACAGTTCAGTAAAAGTCCAAAAATCCGGATGCCAGAAATCCGGACCACCCGAGAATCCGGACTTTTAGGAAATTAATTTTTTTTTTTTTTTTTTTTTTTAGCGGGCTTTTGTGTATGTGCGCATGTGTGAGTGCCACAGCTGCACAGCGACAACAAGCAACCATGCGGTCGCCACTTTAAAAAGAGCAATCAAACTGACAATGTATGTAATTTTGAGTCCTACTCTTTTTATTTACAGAGTACTGTACTGTACAAGCCCATAATAATGGCTCCTAAAGTAGATAAACTTTGTTGTGTGAAGAGAAAGAAGAACACGTTGAAACTGAGTGACAAACTTGAAATAATTAAGAAACTAGAACATGGTGTGAACAATACTGTTCTAATGGAAACATACAACATTGGAGAGTCTACAGTTTATGATATAAAAGAGGCAAAGAATAAAATTCTAGAATTCACAGCTTTTTCCTTAAAACTACTCGTTTTGATAAATGAAGCATGCTATATTTGCTAATGAATAAACTATCAAAATGTACCTGTTCATCTCTTCTTTATTCCTCCTTAAATTTAAATTTTAAAAGTACTGCCTGAGAATCAGGAAAATCCAAAAATCCGGACCAACCCAATCCCCAAGCAGTCCGGATTTTTGGACTTCTACTGTAGTTTGAATTTGGACAAAAGGAATTGCACTGTACATATTTATTTCTGAGAGGCTATCCTAGAAAGAAAAAACTTTATACTACTCTTAATTCATTACTATTTTAACTGTCCCTGAATCTGTAAATTCACACAAACTGCTATGGGATAACTTACCTCAAATATCTCAACAGTTCCATTACTTAGTGCACAGGCAATTAAACTTTCATCAGATGATATGCTGAGTTGCACAACGGATCCATTCTGGGAGAGAAAAATCAAACACTGTACAGTACAGTATATCAAAAAATAAGTTCTAAATAACAGCTGTAGTTATATGAGTCACTTCATGACAGAGGAAGACAAACAACAAAAGTATAATACACCAGAAAATGCAGTTAAAGTTTAACAATTATGAAATACAGTGGGGTATGCTATAACGAACGTAATTGGTTACAGAACCTCGTTCGTTATAGAATTCGTTCGTTATAGGATTAATCCGTTCCACGCCCCCAAATACAACTGCTTAACACTGAAAAAATTCTGTGGAAAATGTAAAAAATACGGTACTTTATCTTACCTTAGTGTTATTCAGCATGCAGGTACCCCTAAACACTGGCACATCACTATCACTTCCACTGGGAGTCTTGGCTTTAAGGTCCTCAAACAATTGTTTAGCCTTCTCACAAATTATAGCTTCACTAATGTTACCACCTGCCATTTCTTTCTCCTTTATCCACACTAAGAGTAAATTTTCCATCTCTTCAATCACATTACACCTTGCTTTGTTAAGTCTAAGGATTCCCTTAGCCACTTGCACAGTTTTTAACTCCTCTTTATTCTTCAAAATCGTACATATAGTCGATTTAGCCATCCCATATTCATCACTAAGTTTCGCAATGCTTCTTCCATTCTCACGTTTCTTTATAATTTCTTTCTTAGTTTCAAGGGTTATTAGCTTTCTCACTCGCTTTGGACGATTCATTGTTACAATTGTATACTTGTATAACAAAATAGTTATAAAAATAACGCGAATTTCCACATGAAAAGACGAAATTTCAACAATAACAGTGGTGCACTGGCTACACAATGAGACAAAGATGGCGCCTGACGCTCTTGTTGTGGGTCGCGGTACAACAATATTCATGCGCCAGGCGAAGTAGTCCGGTATTCATCCGCGTTCGTTGTAGGAGTTGCGTTCGTTATAGCAGTCTCAATTTTATAGGTAAAACCGTTCGTTATAGGAATATTCGTAGTAGGATCCGTTCGTTATAGCATACCCCACTGTAAGTATAATAGTAGACAGTAGAACCCAGGTTATCCGGTACCTATAGGGATTGAGAGGTAATGGAAAAAGAGATTTACTGGTTAGTCGAACCTCAGTCTTAGGATTCCTCAATAAACCCAACAATGCACAGTACAGTAGAACGTCGATATAACACAAGATACGTTCCAAAAGTGGTCGCTTTAAACCAAATTTGCACTAAATCGAAGTGTTGTTTCAATGGAATAATTAGTTTGGTGCTTGAGAGAAACACAAAATACTGCACTAAAAAGACTGAGAGTCTACCTAGATGCACCTCAGCCCTTCTCCTAGAATAAACAAAACATTGTTTTTTGTGGTATTATGTAAAATAAACACTCATAAATCAACACAGCTAAAATTATGGGACCTGAAATGATCTGTTTACTAGTGATAAGCTGATGGGAAGATTGGGGAGGGAGGGGGGGGATAGGTGAGGTGATATGTTTGACAGTTGATGCCAAGGTCTAGTGCTTATTTATTTATCTGTCCTTAAGAGTGACTAAGTTCTTTTTCTTATAAAATGTCACTGAACTGACACGTTCTAATTAATTTTATTACAAAGGGCTAAAAATTTTATCTCCTGTGCAAAATATATGACGTTTATATTCCAATTATTTGCTGTATTGCAAGGATTCCAGCAATGCAAATTTTATTTATTCTCCTAACTTTAGTCTGGGATTAATTGAAATAGAGACTGGGCCGACTCCCAAACTCCACTTTTTCCGACACAATACCGACATAATACCAAGTTGTAGTAAAAATAACATCTTAATTTTATGATGGAATGCACACACAATTAATATTTAAGAGAAATACAGTCACCAGGTTAATGTCCATCCAAATAATGGACTCAACTCCCATTCCCCCCCCCCCCCTTCCCACGCTCGCTGGCTCCTCTCTCTCTGAGAAATACTTGGGTGAAAACACTAGATTTTAAGGTAGAGTAATAAATAATACCTCAGACTAAAGTTAGGATAATATAATTGACACTGCTGGATTCCTTGCAGGTCAGGAATATTTTGAATATAAATGTCATATATTTTGCACAAAAGATAAAATTTTGGCTTTGTAATCAAAATTCTTAAATTAGATCTAAAATTTGTATGTCTAATGCAAATTCCATAATGTTTATATTTAAAATACAGTTAACCCTCACTTTACGCGGTCCCGCATTCCGCGTTTCCACGTTTACACGGTGCCTTGCCAGAACCTAACGTGCTCACATTACGCGGTACGTGAACCCCATTACGAGGAGAGTATCCGGCGCGACGCTATTTTTAGATTCGCCCCACCCGCCACCCGCCCGCCTGCCTGCCTGTGCTCCTCGCCTCTCCCTCCTCCTCCCTCCGCTTGGGCAAGCCGCGCGGTAAGGTTGCGCAGTGTGTGTCTTTGTTGCGTTATCACTGACGTCAAATGACGTATCGGACTGTGATTGGCCATGCATCCCTACCCCCCTCTGCTGCTAGCTGTAATTGGCTTAAAGTATTATGACGTGTCCACCCGGGGGAGGGAGGGAGGGAGGAAAGACGACGCTTGACCTAGCCGCGGCAGTTTCATCCCTCAAGGCCACACCGTGTAAACGGGCATCCATTGTTCCGTAAAATGGCTTCCGCCGGACCACCACCCCCAGAGAGAAACCTTTCCTTACCTGGACCCAGCGGCACTAAGCCAAAGAAGACACGACGTTCCTTAAGCTACGAGGTGAAGTATACCATCATCCAAGAGTTGGAGAAAGGAACAAGGCAGGTTGATTTGGCGCGCCAGCATGGTGTGAATGAATCTACGATTCGAACAATAAAGAAGGATGCAGCCAAGATAAAGGAGCACATGAAGATCACAAAGTCTACAGGTGCTTCTATGATCAAGTATTTTCAAAACCAGGTGCTTCTCAAGACAGAAAAATTACTTGTGAGGTACTTGGTGCGTCAGGCGCGACAGAACATGGCGGTCGACACGAGCTCTGTTAAGGACTACGCACGTGAACTGTACATGGCAGTGGCACGAAAGATGGGAATTACAGAGCCCAAACCCTTTAATGCTTCCTCTGGGTGGTTACAGAGGTTTAAGATCCGGAACAAGATCACCAATATAAACATTGGTGGTGAATAAGCGAGTGCTGATCGTGCTGCGGCTAGGGAATTTCCTCCATTTTTACGTGAGATTATGGAGGAAGGACAGTACAGTGACGACCAGGTGTTTAACATGGACGAATCTGGTCTTTTCTGGAAAAAGCTACCTTCCAAGTCCTTCGTTGTAAAGAATGCCAGCAGGATTCGGGGCTGGAAGATGCAGAAGGAACGCATCACCGTCCTGTTTACCACCAATGCTTCCGGTACCTATAAGCTCAAGTTATCGGTGATCCGCACAGCACGCAAGCTGCACGCCTACAAAACCATGGACATGACCAAGCTAAATGTCCACTGGCTGACCGCATGTAAGGCGTGGATGTTCTCTACACTGTCCCTCTCCTGGTTTGATGACTGTTTTGTTCCCGATGTAAAAAAATTCTGTGGGCAACAGAATGTGCCATTCAATATTTTGTTGCTGCTGGACAACGCACCAGGACACTCGCCCCTACTGTTAGATCGTCACCCCAACGTAAAAGTGGTCTTCCTTCCTCCCAACACTACGTCTATATTACAGCCCATGGACCAAGAGTTAATCTGTAATGTAAAAGCTGCATTCTCAACAAAATAATTCAAACTCCTGAACGACTACACCAACACCAGGGAAGAGTTGCGTAACCTGAGTGACACCACCACCGATAGCAAGAGCGAAGAAGATGAGGATCAACAGTTGGCACAGCAAAAAATACTGTTCAAACAATTCTGGAGAGTATTTAACATCAAGAAAGCTGTGGACTTCTTGGCGGAGTCATGGGATCAGCTGTCTATTGCTACAATTCGTCACGCATGGAGACATGTGTTGCATGGAATACCAGGTGAGAGGAGTCAATCTGTGACTGGTGAGGTTCAGAATGTTGCAGTAGCAGTGGACCTTGCCAGAGAAGCTGCGCAGACTGTTACAGTTCCAGGCTTCTCCGAGACCACCAACGACGACATCCTGGAGGTGATCAGAGATCCTGAAGTGACTGCCGACGAGATGTTGGAAGAAGAACACGTCAGTGAAGAGGAGGAAGAAGGTGCGTCATTCTCCGAAGAACACAGTTTAACTCATAGTGATATTAAGGGTGCCATGGAGTGTGCAGAGAAAATGAAGTCCTTCCTTTCCCGCGACAATGACGATGACCGCCATGAAGTCTTCCATACCCGGCTGGTGCAGGCTATGGAGCCGTACATCACGGTGTATCACGACAACATAAACACCAGCCGTCAAAAAAGCATAACCGAGTTCTTCGCCCGCAACCCACCACAGCCAGCCCAAGCCAGTGATAGTGACAGTGAAGATGACTTTGAGGGATTTGTCAGGGAAGCCCTGACAACTGTAAGTGACAGTGATGGTGCTTCACCTAGTAATGGTGATTCACCTGAGGGCCAGTAATCTGCCCTCTGCCTCGGAACCAGCCTCCATCCCCGTATGCCGACCCATCTCTTCTACTACCGTAAGTGTTCCACCTAACTTTTAGTTTTTCTAACCTAACCTTTATTTTTCTTATGTTAACCTTTATTTTTCCTAACCTAACCTCTTCTATATTACTTGTTTTTTCATACCATCATAAAGTTAAGATAAAATTTTTACTACAACATAGTTGTGTGTCGTCAAAAAGTGGAGTTTGGGGGTCGGCCCGGACTCCATTTCAATTAATCCCATATGTTATGTTATTCACTTTACGCGTTTCCCACTTTACGCGGGACCCTCCGGGTTACATTAACCGCATAAAGTGAGGGTTAACTGTAATCAAAATCTTATAAGAATTCCAGCAATGTAAATTATATTGTGGCCAGGTAATTTGTATGAATTTTATGAACAGAAACAAATATCTTTAGTAAATAAACAAATTATTATTCACCCAGACACTATCTGTCAATAAAAATACCCCACCTCCGCTCTTCCCAAGCTCGCTGGGTCCCTCCCTACCCCCTACCCCCCACCTTCCCTCCCTACCAGAGAAATGTTTGGGAGAAAGCAGTATATTTACATTTTTAGTAATAAATAATACCTCAGACTAAAGTTAGGATAATATAATTGATATTTCTGGATTCCTTGCAGGTCAGGGAATACTTTGAATGTATACTTCATATATTTTGCACAAAAGATAAAATATTTGCTTATTTTCATGATCTCCTTAAATTACATCTAAAATTTGTATGTCTAATGCAAATGTTAAGATGTTTATATTTAAAATGATCACCATCTTGTAAGGATTCCAGCAATGTAAATTATATATTTTATGAGCTAAAAACATATATATCTTCAGTAAATAAACAAATTAAACTTCACCCGCGTAAATCGGGCATCCCGGTTCTGGCAAGGTACCGCATTAATGACCAAACATGTGAACGAGAACTGCGTAAATCGAGGTTCAACTGTATACAGTACTTATTTTTACCCACAATAAGGCATACTAGGATAAATTTCGTATGAGTAATACTACATTTTGCAAAAACAAAATTTTTAAAGATCAGAATCACATTGAAATACTACACGACCGTTAGTAGGGGCGGAAAAAAAAAAAAAGTTGTTCGCAGTCCTATTTCCTGCCTCTGTTGACAGTCGTGTAATATTTCAATGTGATTCTGATCTTTAAAAATCTTGTTTTTGCAAAATGTAGTATTACTGATACAAAATTTATCTTAGTATGCCTTATTGCGGGTAAAAATAAGTTCTGTATTTTGCGGCGTAGAAGACGCACCCTGATTTTGGAAATGTAATTCTAGGTAAAAAACTATTTATACTTACTAACCGACACAAGTGAAACAATTGCTTGATATACAGCCCTTTTGGCACAAGTACACACACCTCTTTGAATATCATCACTTAGAACTGCTGATCAGTAGTCATTTTCATAAATTAAAAAAAAAAATCTGTATAAGAAGTGGAAATCTTTAATACAGCACTCATTTTATACACCTGGTCACCTCCGCATCTAGCGGGCTGTAGTGTTTACATTCTTTCTCTTGTTTTTGTCGGCATGACGACGGGAAATATTTTCCAACAGTAGAAGGTAAGCAAATGTAAACATGTATGTCAACGTCTAAAGAAAAAAAATCTTTATTTTAAAACAAATAATTAAAAGTAAAAAAGCAGCTCGGTAAAAATCAGTTAAATTAAAAATTTTGGTGTGAAGAAACAAAAATTCCTGCGCTTTGAGACCAGCAGACAACCTTTCGCAATTCCTCAATATATGGCACTGCCACACCACTGCCATTATTAGTAAACAAACCACACAGCAGCAAGGGTTGTGTAGCTGCAGCCATTTATTTTTTATTTTTTACCTACTGAGTAAGTAAATAAGCGTATTTTTTGCAGTATATCAACAATATTAGTTAAATCAATTGTTTTATAGTATACTGTACTGTATAGATAAAACTTGTAATTGCTAAGTACTGTAATGAGGTAACAGTCTTTGTAAGGGGCTGATTTCAGTTGACCCTAAGAAAACCCCTGATACAACCCATCAACTAGAGTCGTGGAAGACGCATGGTAATTTTCAAGGTATATTTTTGTAATAAAAAGTGCTTCTTCTACGCCACAAAATACGGTATATATTAAATGCATCCTCCAAAAGCGTGAATTTGTTAACAGAGTTTAACAGTTAATTCATGTACTGTATAATACTTCTGATAAACTTCCTACGTGTTTATGTTTGATACAGTCAGTTCTGCTATAACGCGATAGTTGTGTTCTCGTAAAATATCGTGTTATAGAAAATCGCGTAATAGAAATAACAGGGCTTATGGAGAAAATAGGGTTAGGTGCAGATTACTACTCGAAATCGAAACAAATTAGTAGTTAGCCCTGACCTCACATTAGCCAGGTCAAATGTAACCCTCGAGCCCAAGTCAAGGGGCCACAAATCAACCAGGGCCTCTCATGTCACATGGCCCCATCTGAAGATTTCTCCAGACTATACAACTTATAGTCTCTGAAAAAGTCCAGACCTGACCCTACATTAGCGAGGGCAAATGTAAGGAGACCCTTCGCCGCCGCCGCCCCCCCCCCCCCCCCCCCCCCCCCCGATCAGCTCAACCTGACGGCTCTCCTCCCAATATATAGGACGTCCTAGTCCTCCCTCTGCCCAGAGAGAGACAGAGAGAGAGTGTGTCTTGTAACCAAGAAGGGCCAGCTACCACGTCCCCAGTCCTGCTCGAGAGAAGTCAGGGGCTGGAGGCAAGCCGCCTCCGGTCGCCTCCGGTCAGGAGCGAGTTGCCCTCGACACACCGGTGCCCAGCTAAGCAGTCTCCCATAGAGACAACCCAGGACCACCTGCTAGGCCTCCCCTAGGTCACGTGAGTTTTTGTCAGAGCTTTCCATGGGATGAGTTACTTACGTGGGAAGTGTATTCATTTCATGTTCGTGTCCGAGAATCAGTGTCTAGTAACGTAATATGATGTCCTAGTAACGTAAATATAGTGTCCTAGTAACTTCAATAGAAGGTGTTATTAATGTGTCCATGTCATGTTCGTAATTAATAAAGAGTTGTAACGAAGCAGTGTTTGAGAAGTCGCCCTTAAGACGTAATAGATGTGTATTGACGTATAAGATACGATAAGTGTAAGTCCAGAGAGTAAATAACTGTCACGGCCATGCTACCAAAATCTTCCTCTCTTTCATACTCTTATACTATTAATATTCTACCTATATGTAATCTTCTTCTTATCAGAGTGCCTCATTATATTGGTGGCAGCGTACTATAACGTTAACTCACGCCCTCCTCGTCCCTTGTTATTGGTAACAGTGTACTTAACGTAAACCCATGCCCTCCCTCATTTAACCATAACACCTGGCTCGTTGTATTGTTCGAAAGTGCGTGATAAGGAGTTCCTGCATAGTAGCGTGAAAAGTGTCCTAGTGTGTCACCATTACAGCTCAAGTAAATGTCTCTCGTCGTGGTATGCGCGAATTTTTTCTAGAAATATGTTCAGTGCTTAACGTGATTTCTCAGTGTCCCCCGCGATCTGTGACATTCTCAGTAGCCCAAGTGCAGTTTGATTGTTGGTCAGTGTTGAACGTAGAAATTGTGTTTCAGTGATGATAGCGGTGTTTGTACTAACTGTTTTAACTTAACATGTCTTTTAACCTACATCCTCCTCCCTGTCCTAATCCTCACCTCACCCTCCTTACCCTTCCTCCCATTCCTGCCCCGCCCTACCCCACCCCGCCGTTCCGTGCCCCGCCCCGCAAAGCCCCAGCCTGGCCCGATCAACCACGCCTCGGCTCCTCCCCACTACACTTAACTACGCCTCACCCGCCCCGCCTCACCCGCTCCGCCTCACCCGCTCTGCCTTACTCGCTCCGCCTCACCCGCTCCGCCTCACCCACCCCGCCTCCACCCGCCTCACACCGTCCAGTGTGACCACCAATCCCCATATGTTTTGTCCCATGAGTTATGCTTCAAAATCGGTGGTTAGTGCTACTTAATATTGCGATAATTACAGAGCTTCACTCAGTGTGTTTTTATGCTAGTATGATTTGTAATGTACTCTTTGACGCGTAGTGATAAATAATATTCAATGTAGTGATCAGAGCTTCACTCCCTGACCCAGCCTAATGAGAATATTGTCGTGACGGAAACTATAGTTGCCAAACATTGACGTAATGTAAAAAGTAAATATTTGTTTTTCTCTACGGATACACTTCCAACTAGTCCATCATCCCTTTCGGATTGTACATACATACATACATATATATATATATATATATATATATATATATATATATATATATATATATATATATATATATATATATATATACAGTATTACCCCGCTTAACGCGGCTACCCTTAGCGCGTTTTACCGTATACGCGGTGCCTCGCCAGAGCCTAACTTTCACTTAACGCGGGTTTTTTCCACGTATACGCAGTGAGTGTCCGGCTGGACAGCTATTTTTAGATTCGCCCCACCCCCCACCCACCAGCCTGCCTGACTGACTGTTTTAGCTCATAAAATTCATACAAATTACCCGGCCAGAATATAATTTACATTGCTGGAATTCTTACAATATGATGATCATTTTGAATATAAACATCATAGATTTTGCATAAGACATACAAATTTTAGATATAATGTTTACTCTGAGTAAATATGTTATTTTTTGTGCAAAATATATGACATTTGTATTCAAAATATTCCTGGTCTTACAAGGAATCCAGCAATGTCAATTATATTATCCTAACTTTAGTTTGAGGTATTATTTATTACTAAAAAGGTAAATATTCTGGTTTTCCCACACATCTGGTAGGGACAAGGTTGGTGGGGGGTGGGGGGGAGGAAGGGACTGACCGACCATCTGTTACTGTGTGAAGAATATTTTTTTTTTTTTTATTAACTGAAGATATTTGTTTTAGCTCATAAAATTCATACAAATTACCCGGTAAGAATATAGTTTACATTGCTGGAATTCTTACAATTTGGTGATCATTTTGAATATAAACATCATAGATTTTGCATTAGACATACAAATTTTAGATAGAATGTTTACTCTGAGTAAATATGTTATTTTTTGTGCAAAATATATGACATTTGTATTCAAAATATTCCAGGTCTTACAAGGAATCCAACAATGTCAATTATATTATCCTAACTTTAATCTGAGGTATTATTTAACACAAAATGTTAAAATTTAGTTTTTTCACCCACTCTTTCTCTTGAAGGGAGGATTGGTGGGGGGTGGGGGGGAAGGGTTGGGACTGACCGCGCGGTTGGAAGAGGGGGAGGAGGCAAGGTGGGGTACTTTGATTGACAGATAGTGTCTTGAAGAATATTTTTTTTTTTTATTAACTGAAGATATTTGTTTTAGCTCATAAAATTCATACAAATTACCCGGCCAGAATATAATTTACATTGCTGGAATTCTTACAATTTGATGATCATTTTGAATATAAACATCATAGATTTTGCATTAGACATACAAATTTTAGATATAATGTTTACTCACAGTAAATAGGTTATCTTTTGTGCAAAATATATGACATTTATATTCAAAATATTCCTGGTCTTACAAGGAATCCAGCAATGTCAATTATATTATCCTAACTTTAGTTTGAGGTATTATTTATTAAAATTTAGTGGTTTTCCCCCCAAAATTTCTCAGAGAGGGAAGAGCCAGCAGTGTAGTGTGAGAAGAGGGGGAGGGAGTGGAGTCCATTATTTGAATGGACATTAACTTGGCGACTGTATTTCTCTATTTCTCTTAAGTATTAATTGTGTGCATGTACCATCATAAAATTAAGATGTTATTTTTACTAGAACATAGGTATT
Organism: Homarus gammarus; assembly: GCA_958450375.1. NCBI lineage: Eukaryota > Metazoa > Arthropoda > Malacostraca > Decapoda > Nephropidae > Homarus > Homarus gammarus. The sequence continues at coordinate 189,988 of CAUDMG010000725.1, read as the reverse complement.
GTGTCGGAAAAAGTGGAGTTTGGGGATCGGGCCAGTTTTTATTGGAATTAATCCCATATGTTCTGTTGTTCACTTAGCGCGGTTTTCACTTAACACGGTACCCTGCATATATATATATATATATATATATAATATATATATATATATATATATATATATATATATATAGTAGTATATATATATATATATATATATATATATATATATATATACAACAAAATATATGTACAAAAAATAAATGTTAAATGAATTATTTATGGTGCATTAGGGTACTGGTCACTTCAGACGGGCTATAAATAGCCCATCTCCCCCTCTTCTTACAGCTGCCACTGGGAAGATTCTTGGTAATTAAATTTGATGTTTATTTTCATTGTCTAATTTATCATGTATCAAAGTAATACAGTGACCCCTCGGTTAACAAACTCAATCCGTTCCAGAAGGTCGTTCGTTAACCGAAAAGTTCGTTGACCGAAACCATTGTTTCAATGGGTTTTTGGGTAATTGGTTCCAGCTCACCGAAAATTTCCTAAATTCAACAAAAATGGTAGAAAAGTTCACTTACTTTGAGGTGTGTATGTAGAAGGCTCCTGGATGATGATGATGATGATGATGATGATGGGAATTACAATGGGGGTGGAGGAGAAGGAAGAGAAGGCATTGGGGTGGAAGAGAAGTCACCCCATGGCACCATTTCACCCATAAAATTTTAGTTCTCTTGGTGTATTTCAAGATTATTTTCTTTAAATCAACACTGTACTGCATTATATATTGTCAATATGTAAAATATATTTCAAAATGACCAATAATTTGCTTGGAAACACAGAAAAAAAGCGTTTAGTTGAAGAGAGTCTCAAGCAAGATGTTACCTCCACTGAAAACAGAGAGACTAACGCCTGTTTGCTGTGTTAAGAGGCTGGATGCTGCGCTTTAAACTAGTCACTTTTCCTTCAATTATGCTCAATAATTGTTAAAATGACTAAAAAATTGAATATTAAACTTTTAAAATTATTGAATAGTATAAACTTCTTGATATTTACTAAAATAGTTAGGAATTTAAGCCCTAGAACCGATTAATGTATTGGCGGACTGATACTAAAGCTGGTTGCCCGGCCAGTGCAAGCGAAAACATGTTGAGGTCGGTTCGTATGAAATTCGTTAACTGAATTTTTGTTCGTTAACCGAATTGAAGATCCTTATGGAAGGCAGTTCGTTAACCGAAATTTCGTTAACCGAGGGGTCACTGTATTACTAAAAATTGTGTAGGTAGTAGGCAGCTACCAAACAGGTAGATACTACCGCCTGGGAAGATATTGGAAGCATAATGTGTTGTCTAATGGTAGACCCTGCTGCCATATGGCATCACGAAAATTGTGACCAAGTCCCAGGTTCAGCGCTAACCTGACTTTCTGCCTCATTTACACACAATTGCAGTTTGAATTGTTCCTCTAACCTTGACAACACAACATACATACAGTATATTATTTCTCACTTTTGACCTTTTTTTAATTTTTGTATTTATTTATGGTTAGTTACTTAAAATAAGGCCAATTCACTTCAAGTAATGGCATCAAATGTTACCAGCTGGTGTAGTGTAAACACTAGTGACGTCACTTAAGCGTCTGTATTTAACTGTCAGTAGTTTCAAGAATTAATGCAGTCATTTACTGAATATTCCTTGTAAAAAAATAAATTTTCAATTAATTATTTATAGATCAGTATTATTATCAGTAAATATACCGATATGCATTACTGATCACCTCCACGGCTAAAAATAGCCCAATCTCGCAGTCACTTTCCCTTTCTTGTCTCCTCACTGGCAAATGGGGGGGGGGGGGCGCCGTGGGGAGGGGTGTGTGATGATAGCTGTGTTTATTACAGGGGTATAATTCTCTTTTACGGTATGTTAGACAGGTTTATAATACATTTTTATTATTTTAAAATACCGGTAATCTTAATTTGAATCCAGCTTGCCAAACTTAAGTTTCAGTATAAAATAATTAGTGGTAAGACCTTGTGAGTGGCTTACGATGTTTTCATCACCACTCTTGACACACTAAACCACAATATTTAAGAGGTAAGAATTTTATACTTGGTGGTTTAGACGACCCCCTAACTTTGGGCAGATTTTTCTAATGTTCAAATTCCGTCTTATAAGCCGAGATATACGGTATGGCAACGACATTGGTAGCGAATGACCTGACTGTGGTTGCCAGCAAGCCAAACTTATTAGCAAGGGAAGTGACGTTGGAGAGCAGTAAAGACAGGAGATCATACCATATCTGCGAAACTTCAGTGTGATGGTAGGGTCTGTCAGGAGTGGGTTTCTCTGGTTTCCTAGTGGAGGTTATGGTCCTAATGCGCTTTTGTTTATGGTGCCCCTTTCTACGGCTGCACACATGGAATATGTTCAGTGACTTGAGTCGCGCAATAACACTACTATCAGGATAACCGTTCCCACACTTTAGACGGTACAGAGAGCGTCGGGAGTAAGTAATTAGTGGCCATCTGTAGATATCTGTTGTTGTGGACGGAAGGAAGTGTTTGTCCTCAGTGACCATAAACTCATTGGCGGCACTTTGAGGGCCGCTGACACTGGTATACATCTGTTAATATTTGCCAGTCGTAAACACCGTGAGTCCTTGTCTCTGGTGCTTAGGGCCGCCGGCACAGTATCCACGATATATGTAAACACCGCGGTGGTCCTTGTCACTGGCACTTTGAGGGTGCCCAATATCTGGTTTTATACTGCTGTGTTTTTGTGCCTTTCCTTGGGATGCACTATCTGAACATTGTTTGGTAATCAATCATTGCACTGATCACTTGAATGTTTTGCTGAATGTGTATGTGTGGGTACTGAGTGTGGGTGGAGGCGGTAGGCTATTACAGCATGGCTGCACTCCTTCCAGATGTGATGTAATGGCATACACAATGCAGCGCAGCAATTACATGTCTTGTGAGTCAGCTAGGCGACTGCCTGGCTGAAATGTGTCATGTTGCCCAGAGGATGGTTTGAGTGTAGAAGGAGCTATTTTTTGTACATAAAATATGTGCTATTGTATTTTATGATGTGATATATATCAATTTTATTATCGTAACAATAGACTGCATACTGTACTGTATATGGCAGCTCATCCCTATTGAGCATGGTATGCAAACTTACAATTATAGCCAATTTCGGAGGATTTTTTTTATCATTATTTCATTTTGGTGCCAGTTAAGCTGCTGGTCATCCAGATTACAGATAACTGAATTTTCTACTGTAATTAAACACAGCTTAAGACTCTTTGTCGACTGTCTTGTTTTTGTCCAGTGCCTTGATGTACAGTTGTGGTTTACCAGGTCCACAATAGTGGAGTGCTCACCATAATTGGCAATAATTAAATATAAGCCAAAGAATGGAAAATTAAGTTTGGATTCCAACCAATAGATGGTATTCATGTACAGTAGACCCTTGCCATTTGCGGGTTTGTGGTGGCGATTTTGATGATTGGCGGTAGGTAGGTAGTAGGCAGCTACCAAACAGGGAGGTACTACCGTCTGGGAAGATATTGGAAGTATAGTTGTACCCCACTTAACGCGGTCAATAGAACCCAGAGGGTCCCGCGTTAAGTGAAATCCGCGTTAAGTGAACAAGAAGAACATATGGGATTAATTCCAATAGAAACCGGCCCGACCCCCAAACTCCACTTTTTGACGACACATAACTATGTTGTAGTAAAAATAACATCTTAATTTTATGATGGTACATGCACACAATTAATACTTAAGAGAAATAGAGAAATACAGTCGCCAAGTTAATGTCCATTCAAATAATGGACTCAACTCCCACCCCCTCTTCTCACACTACACTGCTGGCTCTTCCCTCTCTGAGACATTTTTGGGGGAAAACCACTAAATTTTAATAAATAATACCTCAAACTAAAGTTAGGATAATAAAATTGACATTGCTGGATTCCTTGTAAGACCAGGAATATTTTGAATATAAATGTCATATATTTTGCACAAAAGATAACATAGTTACTCAGAGAAAACATTTTATCTAAAATTTGTATGTCTAATGCAAAATATATGATGTCTATATTCAAAATGATCACCAAATTATATGAATTCCAGCAATGTAAATTATATTCTGGCCGGGTAATTTGTATGAATTTTATGAGCTAAAACAAATATCTTCAGTTAATAATAAAAAAAATATTCTTCACAACACTATCTGTCAATCAAAGTACCCCACCTTGCCTTCCCCCCTCTTCCAACCGCGCGGTCAGTCCCAACCCTCCCCCCCCACCCCCCCACCAATCCTCCCTTCAAGAGATGTTGGGTGAAAAAAATAAATTTTAACATTTTATATTAAATAATACCTCAGATTAAAGTTAGGATAATATAATTGACATTGCTGGATTCCTTGTAAGACCAGGAATATTTTGAATATAAATTTCATATATTTTGCACAAAAGAGAACATATCTACTCAGAGAAAACATTTTATCTAAAATTTGTATGTCTAATGCAAAATATATGATGGTTATATTCAAAATGATCATCAAATTATAAGAATTCCAGCAATGTAAATTATATTCTGACTGGGTAATTTGTATGAATTTTATGAGCTAAAACAAATATCTTCAGTTAATAAAAAAAAAAAATATTCTTCACAGGGTAACAGATGGTCGGTCGGTCCCTCCCTCCCCCCACCCCCCCACCAACCATCCCAAGGAGATGTGTGGGGAAACCAGAATATTTAACTTTAGTAATAAATAATACCTCAAACTAAACTTAGGATAATATAATTGACATTGCTGGATTCCTTGTAAGACCAGGAATATTTTGAATATAAATGTCATATATTTTGCACAAAAGATAACATAGTTACTCAGAGAAAACATTTTATCTGAAATTTGTATGTCTAATGCAAAATATATGATGTTTATATTCAAAATGATCATCAAATTATAAGAATTCCAGCAATGTAAATTATATTCTGGCCGGGTAATTTGTATGAATTTTATGAGCTAAAACAGGCAGTCAGGCAGGGTGGCGGGTGGGGCAAATCTAAAAATAGCGTCTCGAGCCGGACACTCACCGCGTATATGTGGAAAAAATCCGTGTTAAGTGAAAGTTCAGCTCTGGCGAGGCACCGCGTATATGAAAAAACGCGTTAAGTGAAACCGCGTTAGGCGGGGTAATACTATATAATGTATTGTCTAATGGTACACCCTGCTGCCATATGGCAACACGAAAATTGTGGTCAAGTCCCAGGTTGCTGATCTGTCTTTCTGCCACATTTACATACAATTGCAGGGTCTCAAATTGTCTCTCTTACTTTGACAACACAACACATACAGTATAACCATACTCACTCTTGATCTGCTCTATTCTTTCTATTTTCCTATGATGTTGGTTGAGAATAATATTGAAATGGGGCCTTCTCGGATGGGTCCCACTGGTCAGGAAGGTTGTGACCCCAGGGCCGACCTGATCATTATCAAGCTACTGGGGCCTCAACTGATGCCACCGCGGTTGCTGGAGGATCGGCTTTTTTCACACTTCATTTTTTCCAACATTCACGGCCTGAGATCCAATTTTCCTCCTGTGGAGCACCATCTATTAACCTCTTCCCCAGATCTCTTACTTCAACTGACCAAAGCAGTTTCACCCAAACTTTTTCAAGTCTCCAACTACAACCTTTATACCTCTTTCCATTCTAAGGAAGGTGAAAGTTCCTACTGCAACACATGTTACACCCATAGCTCGACTCACGGATCTTGAATCTTCCCTTTATGATGTCATCTGGCTCAAAATATCTCTACCAACTATGACTATTTTTCTTTGTTTCTATACTGTTCTCCCAACTCTACCAACTATTTAGAACTCTTTGACTATCTCACTTCTTGCCATGAGTCATTGCTACCCACACACCTCAACACCGAGGTCCTCTACCGAGGGAATTTCAATGTACATCACAGAGAGTGGTTTGGCTGAGGCACTCTCTTTTTCCTTACTGTATGATCTGGAACAAATAATTATACACCCTACATGTGTTCCAGATCAACTTACTGGCACTCATGGTCTTTGTTTTATCTCTAACCCCACACACTCTTCATACTCAATTTCTGCCCCCTTAGGGTCTTCTGATCACAACCTTATTTCTATTAAATCAAACTGGGCACGACCACCTCCCCCACCCCCTCTAACTGCCAACTATGGCACTATTGGAGGGCAAACTGGCAATCCTTGTGAGAATTCTTTTCCGACTTTCCTTGGGATGAATGTTGCTTTTCCACTCGGGACGCCTCGGTATCTGCTGACAGCATTGCTGGAGTTATACAGGGTGGTATGAGTGCATTTATCCCATCTTCTATCAAAACTTTCACTCTAGAATCATGGTTTGATCACTCCTGTTCTCTTGCATGTAGGGAGAGAGATAGGGCATAACACATTATGAAACTACAGTTTCTCCTTCTCCTATTACCCACTCCTCTTTCATAACTTCTAGGAATTGTTAAAAAGCGGGAATTTTATAAAAAGAAAGACCGCTGTCCTGACTAACTCTTCTTCTCATAAATACTTCTTTTTCTTAACCAAAAACATCTGAAATAACTTCTGCACTCCCTCTTTTCCAGCTCTCTTTCGACCTGATAACTCTAAAGCTAACTCTCCCCCTGGTAAAAACAATCTCTTTGGCACCTTATTCTCCTTTAATTCCACCTTAGCCAATTCCAACTCTATCCCTCCTACTCCTGCTCCTCCCACTGAACCTATGTACTTTCCTATAATCTCCACTCGTAGGGTTCCTGGTGTGTTATCCAGGTTGGATGTGAGTAAGGCGCATGGACAGATGGAATACCCCCTCGTGTTCTGAGGGAGTGTGCTGAAGTTCTGGCCCCTGTGATTGCTCGCCTCTTTCGCCTTTGCCTCATCACCCAAACTTTTCCTTCTTCTTGGAAGCATGCCTCGGTTGAGCCCATCCCGAAGAAGGGTGACCATTCCAATCCCTCTAACTATCGTCCCATTGCTCTAACTACATCCCTATCTAAGATTTTTCAAACTATCTTGAACTCTCATTTTCACCATCACCTTGAAAGCCATTCTCTTTTGTCAGATCACCAGCATGGCTTTTGCCAGGAGAGATCTACTGGTGATCTGCTCTTCTACTGCACCCATCTTTGGTCGTCTTCTCTTAGGAATTATGGGGCAACTTTCTTCGTGACCCTTGACATGTCCAAAGTGTTTGACAGGGTATGGCACAAGTTTTTGCTTTCTAAACTTCCCTTCTTATGGTTTCTCTCCCCCATTTTGTTCTCTAATTTCTAGCTTCCTTGAGAACCGATCCATGGCAGTTGTTGTCGATCTCTCGCTCTTTCTCTACCAATAGTGGTGTCCCACAGGATTCTGTTCTTTCACCTTCTCTCTTCCTTCTTTATGATGGCAAGAAGTCTCCATTCGATCCCTGAATTCTGCATGGAAGGCACTGTGGCCAACAGCAGTCCATGATTTTGAGGGATTTGAGGAAGAAACGGAGTTGGACAAGGAGATTGTGTCCATTGGTCAGTCAATGGGACTTGAAGTGGAGGAGGATGATGTTGAAGAGCTTGTGATGTCTCATGAGCAGGAACTTACTCATGAAGATTTGAAACAACTGGATGAGATGTTAGAAACAGACAGTGGTGAGGAGGAAAGGGAAAGTGATGACCATATGTCTTCTTCAGAATTGAAAGATGTTCAAGAAAACTGGCGTCAAGGCACCCTGATGTGGAAACAAGAGAACCGATTTTGTGTAATGTTGAGGACAAAGTGCTCTCCTTCTTCAAGAACCAGCTAATGATCAGGAGGAGAAATGCCCCACAACCAAAAATTGACAGTTTCTTCTCTAAAAGGCAGCGGGAGAAAGATGCTTCCCCTCAGCCTTCCACTTCAAAAAGGAGAGAGGATTTTCCTGTTGGAGAATCTGTCAGTCCAGAGGTTCCTGACATTATTATGGAAGGTGACTCGCCTTCCAAGAAGCAGTAAAATGCTTCTCCTCCACCCCCACTTACTTCTCTTCTCCCTTCTCCTCCTCCACCCCCCACTTCAAATTCCCATCAGCATCATCAACCCAGAGCCTTCTACATACACACCTCAAAGTAAGTGTACTTCGCTGCATTTTTTTTTTTACTTTGTTTGTAATTTTCGGTGGGCTGGAACCAATTACCAAATATCCCACTGAAACAATGGATTCGGTTAACGAAATTTTCAATTTACGAACGACTCTCTGGAACGAATTGTGTTCGTTAACCGAGGGACCACTGTACAGTACTGTACTGTATAGTCTACTGTACAATAATAAATAAAAAACATTAGAATACTATATTTTAACTTACTTTGAGGTGTGTATGTCGTATTTGCGGCAGCTTTCTTTACATATCAAACAGCTGATTGTAGAGGCAGTCAATGATGACATGCCATATTCTTTACAGAGTGCATTGGTTCTAAAGCCTACTTCATGTTTCATAATAATTTCTGCACTGTATATTATCAATATGTTAACTAAATTTCAGAATGACAAATAATTTTAATGTAAAAATGCAAAAATATTTAAGAGACCAACAAACTGGATGTTCACTCCATTGTAAACAAAGTTAAAGTGAGAAGCATTTGTGGGTGATTCAATCAGCTGATGGGCACACAAAAACTGTTCCCTGTACTGTAAACATTATCAATATGTTAACTAAATTTTAGAATGACCAATAATTTTAATATAAAATATGCAAAAATATTCAAGAGCACAACTTTCTTGATATTTACTCCACTGGAAATGAATGTAAACATAGAACCAATTACAGTACCGTATTGGCGGACTAGCTGATCAGCTGATGCACACAACAAAGCGTGTTTCTCGTAAGGCTATCATTAATGGAACCGAAATTTTGTTAATTGGACCATTCGCTAATCGAGGGACCACTGCTTTTGATAACTACGCGCCTTGCTATTTCCCCTCCCTGACAGCTGTCAACACCTCACCTCCCCCTCCACTTCCACCCAGCCAGGGTGAAGGCAGTTTTAGGCTAAAAGTTTTTATCTTATAAAATGTCGCTGACTAGACTTCCCAGAATATAACTTGCATTGCTGGAATCCTTGTAAGATAGTAATAAATTTTAGTAAAAGCATAACATAGTTTGCACATGAAATCAAATTTTTAATCCTTTTGTGTAGTACATTTGAGTACAAAGTGTGTACAGTAATATGTTGCTCAAAATGAGGGATTTTTCACATTTAATTTACATTTAATATTTGTTTAAGTTTCTAGCAGTCCTTGGTGCTTTAGAGACATGGAAGGTGTATACAGTAAAAGTCCAAAAATCCGGATGCCAGAAATCCGGACCACCCGAGAATCCGGACTTTTCAAAAAAGATTTATTTTTTTTTTAGCGGGCATTTGTGTGTATGTGTGCATGCGTGAGCGCCACAGCTGCACAGCGACAACAAGCGACCACGTGGTCGCCACTTTAAAATGGGCAATCAAACTGTGACAACATACCGCATATACTCGTCTATAACCCCCCTCGTTATCAGTCGACCCTGATTTTTTGACCAAGAAATCGTTAATTTATGATATTCCTCGTTTATAGTTCGACCCACGTTTTTGAGGGTAATGGAACAACAAAACCTTCACTAAAAACGCTCTACGTCCTATAAACTGAGGCTCGCCGTGCATGAAACACAAGTGCTGAAGGCAAATTGTTTACCATTTATTATTACGACACTTTACACTGAAACGTGGGTAGTTTCAACAAAAATATTGTATATTTCCATTCAAGTATTTATTCAAGTCAATTAGGAGGGAATATTATTGAAATACAACAGTTTTTAAACTAAACCTTTCGAAAAGCGATTACGGGAACATCTTTTGAACGAAAGAAAGCGAAAGTTATTGTTTTCATCATGATTTTATCCCACTTTCCACTGTAATGCGTATGTAATTTCAGGAAACCTATTACATTTCCGTGAATGTATTATATCAAGCACAGTATGAATAGAATATCATTGTAATATATCAGAATTTTAACCAAAAACTATTAAAAAAACGAGTAACATCTCAAGAACATCGGAAGCTTAGGTAAAATCTTTTGTTTTCGTCATGTATTTTATCCTATTTTACATTGAAATACGTCACGTTTCCACAAAACTACTATTTATTTCCGAGAATATATTTATTCAGGCGTAGTTTAGGTAAAATATACGAGTGATGTAATAGTTTTTTAACTGAAAACGATTAAAAAAACACATACCCTCTAGCCCTGTTCAAAGAGAGGACTGGGAGAAGCTGTTTGGTGCTGCAGACGATGACAAGGAAAATGATTTTGATGGATTTTAATGAAAATATTCAGAAATATGGTATCGTAGTATTTATTCAAGTCAATTAGGATAGAATATTATTGTAATACAACAGTTTTTGAACTGAAAACCATTCAAAAAGCGATTACGGTAACATCTTTTGAACGAAAGAAAGCGAAAGTCATTGTTTTCGTTACGATTTTATCCCACTTTCCACTGTAATACGTACGTTCAGCAATAATATTACATTTCCGTAAATGCAATATATCAATAGGGTGTGTCATAGGAGGGAAGATCAGCTAAAACTAATGGCCCATCACTTTTTTGGTAGATTTTAGTGTATATAAACAGAAAATAATTTCAGTTTCAATATTTTGCAACCTTTTGCTAGGTAAATTTTAGCGTGAAATTTATCGAAAATCTAACGTACAGCTGCATTAGTGCATTACAATTAAATAGTGAACATTGCTTTCTGACTTCATTCTTTAACAACCCAACTAACAATATTTTTTTCTGTTTCAGATTCTGATGCATTTATAAGTTGATAATATTTGCGATGGCTGCTTGTGTCAGGACGAGGAACCAAAAATCCAGCCATCTCAGTCGCTATCTTGAGTCTGGGAGAGAGCTCCTGAAGTCGGAGTTGCCTACATTGAGAGATGCTTTGAGATACGGTGTTTTAATCAGGCAAATCAGTGAAAAGAACCAAAGAACTTACACAAACAAAGACATTGCCAGTGATATGACCAAAGCTGTCTTGGCACAGTACACTCTGGCTAACGCTCAGTTCAAGCCTCCAGTCATAACAAGTCAGAAGAAGATTAGTGAGAGACTGCTAGCCAGTTGGGAAAAGGCAAGAGATATCTCTCTTGGGAGAGGAAAACTTGCAGTTAAGGACAGCTTTGCCAAGCAACTGGACCAGTTATTTGACATAATTACTTGCAAGTGCCTAATTGTTCTCTGTCCTGAGTTTGGATGCGATCGTGACTGTAAATCCGAGGCCCACATCTCCTGTATTTGCAAGCGTGAACTGAAGATTCCTGTGATCGAACTGGCATTTGTCAAAGCACAGAGAGAGAAGACTGGCAGTATAGGGGCTCTCATGATTTCTAGCCAAGATATTCCGGAGTCCAAGAGACAGGAGGCTGCCACAGAGAGACAGAAGAGGAGAAGAGTTGCCGAGGAAAAGAGACTTGAGAAGGCCCAGGGTGAGGTAAAAAAAGGCCGATGATTGGAGTCAAGCTGATTCAGAGTTTAATGACTTCCCCATGGCTGATCCGAGTGCTGACCAGGAGAATGGTGACTTTGTCCCTAACCCAGAAAATAATGATCCCAAACCTTCCAGGCATAACATTCGAAATAGGAAAGATATCCCGAGCATAGCTCTGGCCAGCATGCAACACCACACTGGTCTCAGAGAAACTGCAGAGATAGCAACAGCTGCCTGGATTAATGGTGGTTTGATAACACCTGATGATGTTCACCTGGTGATAGATCATAACAAAGTAAGGAGGGCTCAGGAGAAACTTGTCAGTAACCTAGAAGAGGAGTTTGATAAGGGGATAAGAGAAAATGGAATCAATTGTTTGTTCTTTGATGGGAGAAGGGATGACACTAAAGTGTTCATGAAAGTTGGAGATTCTGACAAGTTGTTCCCTGCCATGGTGAAGGAGGAACACTACTCCTGCTGCAGTGAACCAGGAGGGAAGTATTTGTGGCATTTCACTCCAGAGAAAGATGACATCAGGAAACCAGCTGAGATAGTGGCAGATAACATTGTGAACTGGCTCAGAGAGAGGAACGTAGACCAGACCCTGCAGGCCATTGGAGGGGACAGCACCAACACGAACACAGGGTGGCAAGGGGGGGTCATACAGTGGATAGAGCGGAAGATTGGGAGGAAGCTGGTCTGGATTGTTTGTGACCTCCACACCAACGAGTTGCCACTCAGACATCTGATCCAGGAGCTGGATGGCAAGACTCTTTCAAACAACAGATGTTCTGGTCCTCTTGGCAAGATGCTGGACTCTGCCACCGAGTTAGAAATAAATCCGAGCTTTGAAAAAATCACAGTTGGCCCTCCACTCGTTGAGCTTGCACATACTGTCATTGACGACCTGAGTACTGACCAGTACTATGGTTACATGATTTGCAGTGCCATCAAAACTGGGGTCATGCCTGATAGACTTGCTTACCTGCAGATAGGTCCAGTCTCACATTCTAGGTGGCTCACAACGGCTCTCAGGTTCTGCAGAATTTGGGTCACTCATCATAAACTGAAAGGGAACCAGCTTCAAAACCTGAGACTTATTGTCCAATTCATCGTGAGTGTCTACTTGCCAAATTGGTTCAACACCAAGGTCAAGTCATCGTTCTCCGAAGGTCCGAGGCATGTTCTCTTCCAGCTTGAGCTCCTGAGGAGTCAGCCAAGGAAGGTTGTTCAGATTGTGGAGCAGACTGTGAGGAGATCTTCCTGGTATGCTCATCCCGAGGCAGTTCTGCAGACGATGCTCTGCAGTAAGGATGAGGAGGAGAGAAGAGTGGCAGTCAAAAAGATCTTGGATATGAGACTTATGAGAGGATCTGGGCATGACGAATCAGTTGGTGACGATTCCTTCAGGGTCAGGAAGACTCCTGAAGTCAATCTAGGTGCCAAGACCCTCACTGATCTCATAGATCTGGATAACATCCAGGCTGGCAGTGAGCCCCCTCTTACCTGCAGCCTCACCAATGTTCAAGTCAGAGCTTTCCTGGACAACCCCATGCATGTCCCTGCCTGGCCCTCGCACACCCAGAGTATAGAGCGTTGTGTACAGCAAGTGAGCGAGGCCAGCAGTCACGTGTACAGCCAGGAGAGGAGGGAAGGCTACATCCGAGCTCAGGTGGTCAGCAGGGAGGTGATGAGTAGAAACAGAAGCAAGAAAGACATGTTCTCTATGGTGTGCAGCAACACCGGGTCGTAGTAGTAAACCGGTTTTTGTATTTGATGATTTTGTTTTCTAAAGGAATATTAAATTTAATAAATGTGTCAAGATCATTCGTTTCACTATTCTGGATCATTTTCATCCTAATAAATTAACCTGATACATTTATTTTACTTTAAATAAGCTATTTAGTGGTGTTGGTAAAAGGGTGGGAATACTGAATTTTCATAAGATTTCAAGTTAAAATTTACCTAGCAAAAAATGAAAACTTTTCAAATCTGAAGATATCACATGATTCTGCACATAGAACTACATCATTAATACCATGGGCCGATTTTTCAAACTCAAAAAAAAAAATTCGCCTTCGTATGACACACCCTATTATATCAAGCACAGTATGAATAGAATACCATTGTAATATAACAATATTTTGAGTCCTACTCTTTCCATTTACAGAGTACTGTACAAGCCCATAATAATGGCTCCTAAAGTAGATAAACTTCATTGTGTGAAGAGAAAGAAGAACACATTGAAATTGAGTGACAAACTTGAAATAATTAAGAAACTAGAACGTGGTGTGAGTAATACTGTTCTAATGGAAATATACGACATTGGAAAGTCTACAATTTATGATATATAAAAGGCAAAGAATAAAATTTAGAATTCACAGCTTTTTCATTAAAACTGCTCGTTTTGATAAATGAAGCATGCTATATTTGCAAATGAATAAACTATCAAAATGTACCTGTTCATTTCTTCTTTATTCTTCATTAAATTTGAATTTTAAAAGTACTGCCTGAGAATCCGGAAAATCCGAAAATCCGGACCGACCCAATCCCCAAGCAGTCCGGATTTTTCGACTTCTACTGTAATTAGTGGGTCAGAGGTGTATTGTTGAATTATTATTACCTGACCTCGGTTGGTCCGGCAAAACGGATAATCCGGCAAGGCTTTGGAACCAAAGGTACTGGAAAATCGGTGGCGTACCTTTATATGTATCACCCTTCCTTTCTCCAGTATAAATTGCATGCCAGAAAATACTCAGAATCCAAGCATCTTGACCTAGTTGCCAGTTATCAAAATAATCAAATAATCTAAGAGGTTTTAATACTGCAGCCCAAATTGATATTGCAACCAGCATACCAGGGTGGTGGCAGTATAATTACCAGTTAACTAATTACTGTAATGAGAAAGAAGATAAGTACAAATTCTCAGGCATGGCCAAATAAAATATAATTAAATTTAAAGTAAAATTAGAAGGGGAATACAAATCATACAACCATTCAACCTTTCATAAAATCATATGGTTGTATGGTACAGAATTGGGTGATGTTGCTAAGAGTGGAACAACCACATGGTGGATTATTAAACTGTAAAGAGAATGAAATTCCCTACTAGCTCCTGATTCATAAGAATCAGGGGATCAACAACATCTATCTGGCAAATTACATCATGACAGGAGAGGTTTGTACTGTATGAATGGGGACATCTAATAGTGTACAAGTACATAAACATGCATTCCATTTCCTGTATTTATATTTACCTTTGTAGTTTTTGTATGGGCAACTCATCTAAACTTGATCATGTGGCCAGAAAAAATCATTAAATTATAACTGACAATGCCAGGAAAGACATATTACTAGTACAGTCAACCCTCACTTTACGCAGTCCCACATTCCGCGTTTCCACGTTTACGCGGTGCCCTGCCAGAACCCAGGATGCTCACATTCCGCGGTGGGTGTACCCCTTTACACGGGTGAAGTATAATTTTTTTATTTAGCTCATAAAATTCATACAAATTATCCGGCCAGAATATAATTTACATTGCTGGAATTCTCACAATTTGATGATCATTTTGAATATAAACATCATAGATTTTGCATTAGACATACAAATTTTAGATATAATGTTTACTCTGAGTAAATATGTTATCTTTTGTGCAAAATATATGACATTTATATTCAAAATATTCCTGGTCTTACAAGGAATCCAGCAATGTCAATTATATTATCCTAACTATAGTCTGATTTATTATTAATTACTAAAAAGGTAAACAGTCTGGTATTCCCACACATTTTTCTAGTAGGGACGGTTGGTGGAGGGGGGGAGGGACCGGCGACCGACCACCTGGCATGTGTGAAGAATATTTTTTTTTTTTTATTAACTGAAGATTTTTATTTTAGCTCATAAAATTCATACAAATTACCCGGCCAGAATATAATTTCCATTGCTGGAATTCTTACAATTTGATGATCATTTTGAATATAAACATCATATATTTTGCATTAGACATAAAATTTTTAGATATAATGTTTACTCTGAGTAAATATGTTATCTTTTGTGCAAAATATATGACATTTATATTCAAAATATTCCTGGTCTTACAAGGAATCCAGCAATGTCAATTATATTATCCTAACTTTAATCTGAGGTATTATTTAATACTAAATGTTAAAATCTAGTTTTTTCACCCACTCTTTCTCTTGAAGGGAGGGTTGGTGGGAGGTGGGGGGGAGGGTTGGGACGGGCTGACCATCTGGCGCTTGGAAGAGGGGGGGAGGCAAGGTGGGGTACTTTGATTGACAGATAGTGCTGTGAAGAATATTTTTTTTTTTTATTAACTGAAGATATTTGTTTTAGCTCATAAAATTCATACAAATTACCCGGCCAGAATATAATTTACATTGCTGGAATTCTTACAATTTGATGATCATTTTGAATATAAACATCATAGATTTTGCATTAGACATACAAATTTTAGATGTAATGTTTACTCTGAGTAAATATGTTATCTTTTGTGAAAAATATATGACATTTATATTCAAAATATTCCTGGTCTTACAAGGAATCCAGCAATGTCAATTATATTATCCTAACTTTAGTTTGAGGTATTATTTATTACTATACCTGGTTTTCCCCCCAAAATTTCTCAGAGGGAAGAGCCAGTGAGTGTACTGTGAGAAGAGGGGGAGTCCATTATTTGAATGGACATTAACTTGGCGACTGTATTTCTCTATTTCTCTTAAGTATTAATTGTGTGCATGTATCATCATAAAATTAAGATGTTATTTTTACTAGAACATAAGTATTGTGTTGGAAAAAGTGGAGTTTGGGGGTCAGCTGGTCTCTATTTCATTTAATCCCATATGTTATGTTATTCACTTTACGCGTTTCTCACTTTCCGCGGTACCCTGTGGGTTACACTAACCTCGTAAAGTGAGGGTTGACTGTATATAAATAAATATAGACTTACCTCAGTGGGAATTTGGCCTTTGAGTTGAAGAGTCTCATGATCTAAGACGTATATAGTGCCACTATTAGCTCCCAGCACTATCAGAGTGGGACACAGGTCAAAACATATTACCTGTGAATATGAAATAAAAAGTCATACATGATCTAGATACACTACTCCAAAAAGTATCTGTACTATTTGTGAGACAATATGACACAATGGACAAAGTACAGGGTATTTTGATAACTCTTCAAAAAAACAGGAGCCTTGGTGTTCATTTTGAAATTAATTGGACCCTTCCTAAATATACCTTTTGGAGCAAGTATACATATGGTAATATTACATATGTTGATATTCTGTGTTACTGTGATATCTTTCAGTGCAAGACCCAATTAATCTATGCTTTTTCCTAATTACAATTCAAAAAGTAATACAGAAATATTCCTATTAGCAGGAATCCTCGAACCCTGGAGCTTTCTGTTACCCGGATATAATATTTTAGCATTCTGAGAAATTCTGATAAATATCTCCCCCTTCTGGATTTTCAAATGAACTTCCAAGTGATTGCATCATATGACAATCACATGACATGAATCTAGGACAAAAATAATACAAAATTTGAAGAAATAGCTTGCCAATCATAAGCATCATTTGTTATTGTTGTGGAATGGCGTAGCATGACCAACATGGTCCTGCCAGCCCATCCCGCATCACACTCAGTCATAATCATCAAAGGATCAGAAAAATTTATTTTCAGTAGTGCATATTCAAGTTAAAATGCAACTGGCCTTATAATTTTTTTATTAAAACAACATTTACCAATGAGTTGAATAATTAAATAAACAGAAATATTAATTACAGTGTGTAAGGAGGAGGAGGAGGAGGAGGAGGAGGAGGAGGAGGAGGTCTAGTTTGAGAATTAGGAGGAAGGGGAAAATGTGAGGAAGAGTGAAGAGTAGAATCATCAGCGTAAGAATGGTAAGAATTAGTTATAGTGTGAAGTAAATCATTGATAAAAAGAAGGAAGAGAGTATGTGAAAGAACAGAACCCTGTGGGACGCCACTAATGGTAGAGAAAGAGCGAGAAATTGATCCCTCGACAACAACTGCCATGGATCGGTTCTCAAGGAAGCTAGAGATGAGAAAACAAAGTGAGGGAGAGAAACCAAATGAGGGAAGTTTAGATAGCAAAGACTTGTGCCATACCCTGTCAAATGCTTTGGAAATGTCGAGAGCCACGACAAAAGTTTCCCCATAATCCCTGAGAGAGGATGACCAAAGATGGGTGCAATAGGAGAGCAGATCACCAGTAGATCTCGCCTGGCAAAAGCCATACTGGTGATCCAACAAAAGAGAAAGGCGTTCAAGGAGTGCAAGAAAGGGGCTTCGTATGCATGAGGAATGACACAGTAAGGGATTTCACAGCAAATATGTTGTTGTGTAGTGCGGCCAGCACGGCGTGGGTGTAGTGGAATGTCCTCCCTGATCTAAAATGTTATTGGAGGGGACATATTCGGATTGTGGGTGCGGGAATTTCACAGTGTGTCGGTGAATATCGTATGTCACCCTAAGCATTGTCACCGAAGGTTCGTCTCATCCCCTACGGCATTAGTCGTAAATAGTCTGTGTGTTCACAGGCGATCACCAAGCGAACTGTTAATGCTTGGTGGGACGGCTGGTGCAGATGCCAGTGCCAGTGTCGATAGGCCTACTTTGGCGGGGGTGGCATCGAGACTCTTGCCTTTAAGGGGCCAAGTGCTCTACACTTGCCGTCGCCTCCCACAAGTAACGGTCACTTCATGTAGAGATAGTCGACCAAGTGAGTATATATATATAACTAATCTTACATCAGTGCGACCATAGAAATAGTGGTTATTTCTGCCAAGGATATATAAACAAGTGTTAGGTGTGACAATTCTTGCTCCCAGTGTATCACTGTGATGTGTGGATTGTTGCCCTTGGGGGGGGGGGGGGGGGGGGTTGGCCTACACACCCACGGGCGCACGTATGCCCCTACTACCCAGACACAGCAGTCCAGCCTGTCACCTATCCGCCCTTTCTTCATAAAAACTAGTTTCTTCTTCTGTATGGGACCAAAGCAGATGTCGGAGGCAGACGTAACTGTCGCCCAAAGTGCGGAACACTATGCCGGGTAACAGACATTGTTGCGCCTGTGCTAGCCACAACCAAAATTGCACTAGCTGTGATTGTGCGAGAAACTACCGACCATGTGTGGTTTGCAGAAAGGGAAACAATTGTCGGAGCCCACATGGCAGGGAGCCGACACAGGAGGCTACAGTGGATATCGCCGGGACCTAACCGCCCGATAATATTCTAAATGATAGCAGTGAGTACTCAATCTAAAAATGTAGTACCAATAAACACTGCTCCAATAGTAGCTGATGTCCACGAGGTGAATGAGAGACAGCCACCACAGTGGAATGGCATATCGATGGAAAATGTGGACATAAAGGCTAAAGAAACACTCAGAAATTGTTAGGTGGTCACCAGCTAACCTGTTTGAACCACCCAAGTGTACGGCCACCAAAGAAATGATTCGCTAGATGACTCACCTCATAACCGAGTACACTCAGGACTGCTTCCTTGCCCCTTTAGCTCTTCAAATACTGGCAATTATACCACATCTATTCTGTCAGAGGACACACACAAAGACTAAGCACGAAGAAAATGTGGCAGCAATGAAGAAAAGATCGACAATGTGGCAGAATGGGGCCCCTGATGATCTCCTATGTGAAGCAAGAACACTGCATGAGAGACTAAAATTTATAGGAGACAGAAAGCAAAACACCGATGATGTTGCAAGAAAGTTTGGAAACAAAATGAGCATGGGAAAAGTGTCTTTGGCGGTAAGATCTCTCACAGAGGAATCCTCTGGTGGGGTTCTGCCAATAAACAGAGAGACATTAAAACAACTGAAGGAAAAACATCCCCCTGCAAGTGAAGACGAAGGCATCAGGTTCCAGGGTGGCTATATTCCACCAAATGCTGTCCTGTTCAAGAAAATAACAGGAGGAATGGTGAGGAAAAAAAAGGCACTGAAAACTCAGGGAGGTGCCGGCCCTTCAGGTCTGGATACAAATGGTTGGAGAGTCATCCTCAGCACTAACATGTTTGGCCCCATAGCAAGTTATCTCTGCACTGCCATTGCCGCCCTTGCAAAAAAGCTAGTAACCTCGTGCTGCTAACACCTCCATGCTCTGACAGCCTGCCGCCTCATTCCCCTGGATAAGAATCCAGGATGTAGGCCTATAGGGGTGGGGTAAGTGGTAAAGGATGATGTCAGGGCAGCAGTAGGGAACCTGCAAGTTTGTGCTGGCCACCAGGCTGGAGGGAAAGCTGCCATTCATGCCATGAGAACAATATTTGAGCAGCATGATTGTGAGGCCGTTCTCCTGGTGGACGCTTCAAACGCATTCAACATACTTAACCGCAAGGCCTCACTGCATAACATCAAGATCAAGTGTCCAAGCTTTGCAATGTATGTTGAAAACACCGATAGGAATCCATCGGACCTCTATACAGTATAGTAAACACCAAAGCTCTAAGAGGTGATACCATCATACAGTCAACTGAGGGAACAACGCAGGGGGCCCCTGTTGCAATGGCAATGTACGCAATAGGCCTATCGGTGCTCCAACACACACTAAAATTTGAAACAACCGAGGTCAAGCAAGTGGCGTATGCTGACGACCTTACAGGAGCAGGAAAAGTGGAGGACATCAAAAAGTTATGGGACCTGGTAACATCACGAAGTCCACAAATAGGGTACCACCCAAACGCCAGCAAGTCCTTCCTCATTGTGAAGCCAGAACATTATGAACGGGCAATGGAGGTGTTTGGTGGAAGTGAAGTCAAAATAACAAAGGATAGCCAAAGACACCTAGGCGCAGTAATCGGCACGACGGACTTCAAGACCGAGTACGTAATGGGAAAGGTGAATGAGTGGGTTAGGGAAATCCAAGCTCTGTCTGATATTGCTAATACAAAGCCACATGCGGCTTTTGCGGCATTCACCCATGGAGTCAAGCATCGCTGGAACTACCTGATGCGCACTATCCCTGATATCGGACCCCTCCTCCACCCTCTGGAAGAAGCTATCAGCGTCAATTTCATTCTCAAATTAGTGAAACATCTTCACTTAACCCCAGCAGAAAGATCACTCCTTGCACTACCACCGAGACTGGGAGGAATGGGATTGATCAATCCAGAGGAGATTGCTGCCACCGAACATCAAAACTCAGTCAAGCTCATGGCAGCCCTCACCGACCACATAATAGCTCAGAACGCAATAGGCGAAGTGGATACCAGCGAAGTAAACAAGATTCAACGGTCCATTACGACAGAACAACAGCACGACCAAAGTGATAAGTTGCAGCAACTGATGTTGCAAGTACCAGAGAATAGGAAAAAAATGTAGGTATAGCGCAGGAGGTGGGCGCCTCAAACTGGTAAACTACGTTACTGATAAGGGCAAATGGTTTCAGTCTTAATAAACAAGAATTTACAGATGCCATTGGTCTAAGGTATGGTAGGCCCAGTAGAAGGTTTGCCCTCCCAATGTGTGTGTGGCTCTTCCTATGACGTCAATCACGCCATGGTGTGCAAGAAAGGGGGCTTCACATGCATGAGGCACTACGAAGTAAGGGATTTCACTGCAAATATGCTGAAAGAAATCTGTCGTGATGTCAGGGTAGAACCGACACTCCTTCCATTGGACGGTGAGAATTTCCAACATAGGACTTCAAACACATCCAACGACACCCGTGCTGACGTCAGTGCTTGAGGATTCTGGACGTGGGGACAGTAGGCCTTCTTCGACATCAGGATTTTTTATCCCATGGCCGCATGTCACCGAAACTGTGCTCTTGATGCTGCACACAGGAGGAACGAGAACAACAAGATAAGGGCATACAGGGAGAGAATTCAGAACGTTGATCAAGGCAGCTTCACTCCTCTGGTGTTCACAACATCTGGTGGGATGGGACCAAGTGCAAGATGCTTCTAAGCCAGACTCGAAGAGGTGCTATCCGAACAGAAGCAGCAGCCCAGAAATTATGTTACAGCCTGGTAGAGATGTCGACTGTCCTCTCTCCTTAGGTCTGCTTTGCTCTGCCTCAGGGGATTGAGAGCATCAGCCCCAAAGCCGACAGCAGTTGCAGATATTGACTACGAGGCAACAGTCACTGGATGCAGCATAGATACGCGGCTCAACTGACTCAACACAGTTAGGGTAGCTACTTATGTATTAGGATAGTTAATATTTAGGTAATAAAATGGTGGTGAAGGTGTGGCTATTGGGGGAGGCTGGAGGCCACGTTGAAAAATAATTAAATTAAAAAGTAGTAGTAGTGGAGAAGTGATTGTGGTTGAGTTAAAGTGAATATTGTGGTGGGGAGGTGATTGTGGTGATACTGGAGAAGTGATTGTGGTGGTGTTGGGAAATGATTGTGGTGGTGAAGGATAGTGATTGTGGTGGTGAAGGGGATGTAATTGTGGTGTTGATTAATTAGTGATTGTGCTGGTGCTGGAGAAGTGATTGTGGTGGAGTTGGGAAAGTGAGCATGGTTGTGAAGGGGAAGTGATTGTGGTGGAGCTGAAGAAGTGATTGTGGTGGTGACACTGGAGATGTGATTGTGGTGATGTTGAAGAAATGATTGTGGTGGTGTTGGGGAGGTATCTGTGGTGGTGCTGCTTATGTAGTGACTGTTGTGGCATTAGGTAAGTAATTGTGGTGGTTGTGGTGGTATTGGGGAGATAACTGTGGTGGTGATTGTTGTGGTGGTGGTACAGGGGCAGTGATTGTGGTGGTGTTGGAGAGGTAACTGTGGTGGTGATTGTTGTGGTGTTGGGGAGGTAACTGTGGTGGTGATTGTTGTGGTGTTGAGGAGGTAACTGTGGTGGTGATTGTTGTGGTGTTAGGGAGGTAACTGTGATGGTGATTGTTGTGGTGTTGGGGAGGTAACTGTGGTGGTGATTGTTGTGGTGTTGGGGAGGTAACTGTGATGGTGATTGTTGTGGTGTTGGGGAGGTAACTGTGGTGGTAACTGTTGTGGTGTTGGGGGAGGTAACTGTGGTGGTGATTGTTGTGGTGTTGGAGAGGTAACTGTGGTGGTGATTGTTGTGGTGTTGGGGAGATAACTGAGGTGGTGATTGTTGTGGTGTTGGGGAGGTAACTGTGGTGGTGATTGTTGTGGTGTTGGGGAGGTAACTGTGATGGTGACTGTTGTGGTGTTGGGGAAGTGATTGTGGTTGTATTGGGCAGTGATTGTGGTGGTGGTGGTGCTGTAGAAATGATTGTCATGTTGGTTAGTGATTGTGGTGGTAGTATGGAGAAGTGATTGTGGTGGTGGTGAGGAAGTGATTGTGGTGATGGTGAGGATGTGATTGTGGTGATGATGTGATTGTGTTGGTGGTGAAGTGATTGTGGTGGTGTTAAGGAAATGATTGTGGTTGGGCTGGAGAAGTGATTGTGGTAGTCATGTGGAAGTGATTGTGGTGGTGGTGGTGAAGTGATTGTGGTGGTGGTGGTGAAGTGATTGTGGTGGTGTTGGGGAAGTGATTGTGGTGGTGGTGCTGGGAGGTGATTGTGGTAGTGGTGGTGAGGAAGTGATTGTGGTAGTGATAGTGAGGAAATGATTGTGGTAGTCATGTGGAAGTGATTGTGGTGGTGTTAAGGAAATGATTGTGGTGGTGCTGGGGAAGTGATTGTGGTAGTGCTGGGGAAGTGATTGTAGTATTGTTGGGGAAGTGATTGTGGTGGTGTTGGGTAAGTGATTGTAGTGGTGGTGGTAAAGTGATTGTGGTGAAGTGATTGCGGTGGTGTTCAGGAAGTGATTGTGGAGGGGTTGGGGAATTCTATTGTGGTGTTGTTGGGGAAGTGATTGTGTTGTTGGTGAAATAATTGTGGGGGTGGGGAAGAGATTGTGGTAAAGAGGATGACAAGCATGCAGAAACGTTCATGAATGCCTGGATAAATTCTGTAGATATGCAATCTTTTTCTGGGGATAAGAGGAATCACTTTAATACCAGGAAATCTCTCCAGCCTGTTAACACTCTGCATCAATTGTTCTGGCTAGTGGGATATTACTGTAAACATAGGTAGAATTGCCAAGATCAGGAAAACAATTTTTTTAAACCGGGTGCATCGTTGCCTCCGAGCTGAATAAAATCGTCTGGCATTAGCCAATTAAATTACTAAATGTGGCATCCCCATAGTAAAGAGGCTGGTGGAGATAGTCTACTGACCCTTGTGTCCAGTGTGTTGCCTCTAAGTTGAATAAAATTGTCTGGAGTTGGAAAAATTTAAGATTAAAACTGGCATTCCCATAGTGAAGGGGTTAAACCAGTTACTGTACATTTTTAAAGTATACAAGAAAATTCTAATATATCCCAATGATATATTAATTAGAATAGGAGAGGGTTGGTTCAACAAAAATCACTGTGCCATATGCAGAATCTTTCTCAAACACTGTAATGCCAAGTATTTCTGCATCAAGTATTGAGGTCTATAAGCAACACTCAAAATATTGCAATTCAGCTTAACTTTAATACAAATTATGAAGCATCACCATTCAATAGCAGTAATAAATTAAAATATACCAAAAAACAACGAAATGCACACACACAGAAAGAAGTACAAGGCAATCAAAGCATACATATATAATGGCAAAAATAATAGTAAACAACAAAATATACACATACAAAAAATCAACCTCTGATAGACAATATTAAGTTTGACAGTGAATGGCAGGACGTAAGGAGCATTTAACTTGATGGCATATACTGTACATATTGGATGACTGATCCTGAAATCTTGTTTTATAAAGAGTTGAGAAAAACATTTTTGTATAGTCAGCAATTACTTAAGATTAAAATCACAGGTGCCAGTGATCCTAACCTGTGACTAGGGACCTGCTCCCAAGGCAGGTACCTCAAAAAGAGATTTTTGGTGTGGAGAATAACAAAAGATATTCCAGTCCATTCATTTGTTTTTTGATATCTGGTATAAAATCACTCTATCAGGCTCAACAACTCTATGAAGCTCATATTAGTACCTAAAGGGAGAAGGAATGACAAGTTGCTCAATCTCAACTCATTTATATGGAGATTTCAATATTAACCCCACCTTTATAAACTTATATCATGATTGAGCAACTCTGTATACCAAAGCCATCTATAAAGGAAGGTAGGAGCTAACAAAGGGCTCTAAATGTTATTCTCAATTGTTAATTCCAAAGATGTAATCTCACAAAACTGATCTACACCTGTAAGACAAAAATAAACAAACCTTAAACTCACATTAGCCACATAACCCTGAGGCATTGACTATACAAGTGCTAAATTATGAGATGATTTCATACTCAAGATAGAATAAATAAAATTGTCATCCACAACTTGCAAGGATGAATTGTCCAGAATGTCTCATAAGCCCATTGATTGTAAACACACTAGCTAAACCAAAACATTATCAGAACATACAATAAATGATAAGATTCCAAGTTGAAAAACGTTTAACAAAAAAACAACACTAAAATACCTGCTGGAATAGTCACTTGGTCTGCTCTGTGATTGAACACTGTCCTAAATTGGCATGCCAATGCACCCTTCAAGTGGTTTGAACATTGATAGAAAGATCCTCAATTATCTTGACCTAAAATTGTTGAGGACATTGTTACTAGTTGTCATTCCCGTTCACAATTCAATTGGTAGCTGTATGTCATAATAAAAATAGAAAATGATTGGGTGAGGTTGAATCAACTTGTGACCTCACGCATGAAAACACTTGAAGCTGACAGGTGCTACAGGAGGAAAGAGGTAAAAATGTAACTCAATCAATCTAGTCATGGAATACTGTACATGTCCTCTTTCAGTGAACCCTCCTGTGAAACAGGTGAAGTGATCTTGGAGTATGGAAGCAGAATAACCAGCCCTAGCATCCTCCCTCCAAAGGGGAGAAAATCTGAGATAAAAAGAGTGGATCCAGTCTCCCCATTCAGCATACACTGCTCTAACAAGGCACATCCCCCAACTCAAAGCTTCTGATGACTTTATTTATTTACTCTACTTTATCCTCTTTACAATGTACACTGGGGTCGGGATATATCGTGATTTCTTATAAAGATTTTTTTTTATATCGCGCCTACCAAAATTATCGACATTTTCCAATATATAGAGATATATTTATTTATTTCTCGAGGGAAATCGGGCAGGAAATATTTCAAATGTACCGCCATGGCAAACATATGCATTATTTGCTCACCAGAGGCGCCACCGTGGCTGTTCACCCACACACTCATGCTCGCCCGCATGGGGGTGGCAGTGTGTCGTCTGCAGTGAGGGTGGCAGTGTGTCGTCTGCAGTGAGGGTGGCAGTGTGTCGTTTGCTGCCTAGTCTGTTGTTTCCAGGATGCCGCGTGGGATGGCGCATCAGACGAGTCTGGCGTTCCTGAGACTGGTGCTCCCGAGTCAGGTGTTCCTGAGACTGGTGCTCCCGAGTCTGGTGTTCCTGAGACTGGTGCTCCCGAGTCAGGTGTTCCTGAGACTGGTGCTCCCGAGTCTGGTGTTCCTGAGACTGGTGCTCCCGAGTCTGGTGTTCCTGAGACTGGTGCTCCCGAGTCTGGTGTTCCTGAGACTGGTGCTCCCGAGTCTAGTGCTCCTGAGTCTGATGTTCCCTAGTCTAATGTTCATTGGTGCTTTAGATAAATGGGTTGCTAAAGATATGAAAAGTCAAGTGAAGAGAATGGAAAGCTTAATGGAAAAGATTTAATACGTACTCAAACTAATATTTTTGGTTTGTTCGTTTAAGTAGGGCAAATGGTTTCAGCCTTAACAAACAAGAATTTACAGATGCCATTGCTCTAAGGTACGGTTGGCCAGTAGATGGTTTGCCCTCCCAATGCGTGTGTGGCTCTCCCTATGATGGCGATCACGCCATGGTCTGCAAGAAGGGGGGCTTCATATGCATGAGGCATGACGAGGTAAGGGATCTCACAGCAAATATGTTGAAGGAAATCTGCCGGGACGTCATGGTAGAACCGACCCTCCTCCCACTGGATGGCGAGATCTTCCAACATAGGACTTCAAACACTTCTAACGAAGCCCGTGTGGACGTCAGTGCTCGAGGATTCTGGACGCGGGGACAGCGAGCTTTCTTCGACATCAGGATTTTTGATCCCATGGCCGTTTGTCACCGTAACCTAGCTCTCGATGCTGCGCATAGGAGGAACGAGAACGACAAGAGAAGGGCATATGGGGAGAGAATACAAAATGTTGATCAAGGCAGCTTCACTCCTCTAGTGTTCACAACCTCTGGTGGGATGGGCCCAAGTGCAAGATGTTTCTACGCCAGACTCGCGGAGCTGATCTCCGAACAGAAGCAGCAGCCCAGAAGTTATGTTACAGCCTGGATGAGATGTCGACTGTCCTTCTCTCTCCTTCGGTCGGCTTTGCTCTGCCTCAGGGGAACGAGAGCTTCTGCCCCTACTCCGACAACTGCTGCAGATATTGACTATGAGGCTACAGTCACTGAATGCCGCATAGATCTGCGGCTCAACTAATTTAACACAGATAGGATAGTTTCTTATGTATTAGGATATTTAATATTAAGGTAAATAAATGGTGGCGAAGGTGTGGCTATTGGGGGAGGCTGGAGGCCACGTAAAAAAAAAAAAAAAAAAAAAAAAAAAAGTGGGATTGTTAAGTGAGGGTGGCACTGTGGTGTCTGCTACCTAGTCTGGTATTCCTGGGATGGCGCGTGGGATGGCACGCCAGCTGATGAGTCTGGTGTTCCCGAGTCTAGTGTTCATTGGTGCTTTAGTTAGTGAGAAAATGAACTCGCTAAGTCAAGTTTAGTCACTTTTATTGGCCTCCAGAACCAAACCCTATATTCCCCATTGATTACATGTAATTATATATTGCGATTTAGTATACAGTATAGCGAACAACCTTGGACCCTATCTCGCAATATATCCCAACCCTACTGTACCTGGAAGATTCAGATAGTTGGAATTCAGATTAAATGAATTGTACTGTAAATTAAATAAAATCTACAACATTGGATGGAGATGTTTTGCATACAGAGGCTGACCTGACATGTTGGGTGTTACTAACTTAGAACCGCAGGAACCAAATTTTACCAGGGAATGCTGAATATTAACCCTTAAGCCCCGGGTTGGGTGCCAGTCCTCCCCCTTCACCCGTGGGGATAAATCAAGAATAATCAACTTTAAAAAAAAATACATAAAAAATAGTGGCGGGACTAGGCGGACGTTCTGGAACGTCACCCGGGGCCTAAGGGTTAATTCTGGTGACCTAGGTACTCTGTGGTGCAATGTGTAGCAAAGTACTTTATACCCAAAATATTGGGTTGCTAAAGCACCCCCCCTTCCCACATCCATGCTCTGGGTAGAGTAAGCCAGCACACGCCCCACCACAACAATAACAAACACCAGAATGATCAAGTGTGAGTGCAGTACAATGAGTTACCAAAGTGGCCAAATATGCCGAGACTTTCCCAGATAATTTTATATAACTCAGTATTTCCCAAGATATTTTATAATAAATTCCGAGACCATATATGTGCCGAATTATATGAAATTCTGAGATGTCGAATGCCGAGTTATCGAGAGTTTACTGTACAATACATTCCAAGCAAAAGTTTTTCAGTCCTAAAACTCATTACAAATAAATACACAAATAATAGCATAACAACAACATTAACCAGAGATGAATGAAGGGGGCAGCACATTGAGCCTTCATAGTTAAATATGTGGTGGAGTTAGTGAGAGGAAGATAGCAAATAATTCTTCCAGGCTAAGGGATAGCTGCAGCACCTCCTGCTGTGTTTAGAGAGAGTTGAAATGAGGACACTGAGGAGCTTTTTTTAAAAATCTCATGTTTTTCAAAACCCTACACTCTGTAATAGCAAACACTGTAATGGACTAAGTTACATGGATATGTTCTCTAATTTATAAGCTATGTTACAACAAAACTGTTTTAAGTGAAACTACTATCAGCAGAGGATACCTCCAAACCCAACCTAACCTGATCTAGAGTGACCATTACATCATATGACTTTGAGACACAGAAGAGTGGAATATTTTTAGGGCAAGACAGTGTAATTTAAAGGAAGTTTGTTTCAGTTCAGGCATTTCACTTAGCCGAGTCACTCCTGGGTAGAATCAGTTTGTATTAGTGGGGTTTTAGTATACCGCATATAGACACTTTACTGAAATACTGGAGAGGATTACTGAATAGATCGTATGCACTTATCTCAAGTACCTACATGAACAAATTACTTTGAATAATTTCCTTACTGTGTATGAAGTTTTTAAATAAAAGCAAATAAATCCTTAATAATAATCAATTCATCCATGCCAATTCTAAACTGATAAAGCAAAAGTTTATAAAACCAAAAAAAATTCAAGACAATGTGTTACATGCTACAAATTGCAGGCCCAAGATAAGAGGACAAAATGAAAATTGCTTTAAGCTCTCACTTGCTGCACATACATACCTTTAATTTTCTCTTTGGAAATCTGGTCTCACACAATGCCCCCTAAGAGAGGCTTGAGTATTTACAAAGTCTTCTATTTTCATCAATACCTGTAGAGGTCTTACTGATGGTGCCCCCAAATCCCTAGAAAAGGTGCAACAAAGAGCAACTAAAATGATTCCTGAACTATGTCAACTCAATTATTTAAGTCAACTGGGGGCCTAAGGACTAACAACCCTTATGACAAGGTATAAGAAGGCAGATCTCACTGACACATTCAAAACTTCAAAGGGATGGAAAACGTGTACCAAGCAATTTTATTGTGATGTCACACACCACTAACACGAGGGGACACAACTTCAAGCTCGCCAAGTTATCATGTAAGATGAATATATGGAAAATTTTTTCACACAGAGGGTGGTAGACCTATGAAATAGTCTACAAACTCAGGCTGGGGAATCAAGAACAGTACAGAAGAACGTCGATATAAAGCGAGATATGTTCCAAGAGAGGTCACTTTAAACGGAACTCGCACTAAATCGAAGTGTTACTTCAATGGAATAACTTAGTTTAGTGCTTGAGAGAAACACAAAATACTAAAAAGACTGAGAGTCTACCCAGGTGCACCTCAGCCCATCTCCTAGAATAAACAAAACATTGTTTTTTGTGGTATTATGTAAAAACAAGCACAGCTAAAATTATGGGATGTGAAATGGTTTGCTTACTGCCTGAGAAGATTGGAGGGGGGGGGGGGGGGGTGTGAGGTGATATGTTTGACAGTTGATGCCAAGGTCTAGTGCTTATTTATTTATCTGCATTTATTTAAAGAGTAACTTTAAGTTTTTCTCTTATAAAATGTCACTGAACTGACATGGGAGAATATAATTAACATTGCTGGAATTCTTATAAGATAGTGATTAATTTGAATATAAACATGGTATAGTTCGCATTACAAATAAGAGGAGCAAAAGTTTTTATCTCTTGTATAATATATATATGATGTTTATATTCAAATTATTCGCTGTCTTGCAAGGATTCCAGCAATACAAATTACATTCCTGCAAATTTAGTCTGTGACATTATATAAGATAAAAAATTTAAGCCTAAAACACCTAACCCTGGCTGGGAAGATGGGGGGAAGGAGGGAGGGAGGGAGGGAGGAAAGTGACAGTGACATGTTTGACAGTTGGCACTGAAGGTCTAGTGAAGTATTTATTCGTTTATTTATGTCCTTTAGCTTGAGTTTTTGTTTTTTGCTTATAAAATGTCACAGAAGTGACTGGGGAGAATATAATTTACATTGCTGGAATTCTTATAAGATAGTGATTAATTTGAATGTAAACATGCTATAGTTGGCACTAGACAAAAATTTTAGTAATCATTTAGTACATTATTTTGAGTACATGTACAGTACAACTTTGCCCTTAGTACTGTGTAGCATGCCCAGAGAAGCATTAGGCGCAAAATTTTAAATATAATGCGCCAGATTGACTCACGCAAAATAGGAAAGATTCACTTTAAATTAAAAAAAATTCTTTAATTGTGGGTTTCGCTTTAAATCAATAATCGTAAAATGAATCGCTTTAAATCGATGTTCTACTGTACTGGGCTTCAAAATAGCCCTTGACGAGAGTGTCAAGAACAACAGTGGGATTTTACACAGGTCACTGCCCTTCTTCCCTTGGCAGGGCCACCTCTAGATAATTAAGGTAAAGTTATGTAATCTTAGGAGAATTAGAGTTAAGTCACCATTAGAGTATTTTATTAATGTGCTAGACTATTTTCTCCATTCAGATCAGATGTAACGTTTAATCATACTGTAAGTGAAGCTTAATGGTTTACCGTGGTAAGCATAGCTAATCTTCAATATGGCATAGCTTGTATATGAAAAGGTAAAAGTAGGTAATACAGGCCTGACAACTAGTATGGGAACAGTGAGGATATATCACTGAATACAGTACTGAGCTGCTGTACACAAGGAGGCTTTGTGGCCAGCACTACATACAACTGACTACTGTACCTATAAAAAGCTAAGGTAATCTGGTAGCTTTTTAATCTATGAAGATACAACAATATATAAACCTCTTCTTTGAAAACTCATTAACATTTTGATATACATACATGAGTAAAACTGAAACCAAAAATTTATAAAGTACTTCCATAAGTTGGAATAAAAATTCTTGTATCATATCAAACCTCCTTTTATGAGTACTGTACCAACTTAGGTTGTGTTGTCATAAGAACATAAGAATAGAGGAAACTGAAGCGGGCCTATTGGCCCATACTGGGCAGTCCCTTTTACACCCAACCCCTATCGCTCACATATCCATCCAACCTATGTTTGAAACTATCCAATGTATTCGAGTTAATGATGATGCTTGATAACTTGTTCCACTCATCCACTACTCTACGTATTTCCAAACCAATGTTTACCTATCTCGCACCTTTAAATCTAAATTTAGAATTTAGAATCATTACTAAGAGTTCGCTCTTGGTTGGATAGTTTGAGTACCTTTGTTATATCACCTTTGTTTAGCCTCGACTTCCATCGATACACCTTGATCATACTACCCCTCACTCTATGGGCCAATTGCAAGAACTGCCGTGGACACCACGCTGTGGTATCCAGGCGGTCGTAATACAATGGAAAAAAAATTGTGTGATTTTTCAAGATGGACCATGGTGGTACCCGACCGTCGTTTGTTGTTACTACGTCATCGTAGTGTAATCAGGTGTACCAAGTGGCGGAAGACTGGGAGGTTGGTATGCTTGCACCTTCAAATACGATCACTTACAGTGAATATAGGTAAATAAAGTCTGTGACAACCATAAAAATGTAGGAATAGAGTGTAATATCTGTTCCTTTCTTCTTTAACCTTATTAAATCTAACAATAAAGTAATAAGTTTGTCACAAATTTGGGGTTGGGTGAGTGTAAATAAAGAGAACTATGGCCTGTTCTCTGGATGAAGTCAGTAGAATATAAGAAAGAACAGTATTAGGTATTATAATTTTGCTATGACAGTGATGAACTCACTGTACAGATGAATTGGGATAAAATCTTGAAAAAATGTCACCACAATTGTTGGTTTTCTATCAAACAGGAAATTATCTTTATACCAAAATATGAAAACTTGAGATAATGTTTCCTACTTGTCTCCACCTGATTATAGTAATGCAATAAATACCCTATGAAAGAAAGCAAGACATGAACACTTTCCCAATGTCAGGAGTAAAAATGTATACAATATGTTAATGACATGGACTAAACCAGCAGTTGGAGAAAAGTATCTGCTGTTTAAATGGTCTTTTATTTGGAAAAATATTCCATGTAAATACTGTACAGTAAAAGTCCAAAAATCCGGATGCCAGGAATCCGGACCACCCGAGAATCCGGACTTTTCGAAAACTCAAACTTTTTAAATTTAGCGGGCTTTTGTGGGTTATGTGAATGAATGGAGTTGCTTTAAAAAATTAATTTACATAATTCTAATAATAAAATTAATTGTAAATTATAGGTAGCAAATTTTGTTAGTTTTGTAATTAGCTTGAACTGAAATGTAAAATTTGAGGCAATATAAATCTTTTGTGTATGTGTACATGCGTGAATGCCACAGCTGCACAGCGACAACACACGACCACACGATCGCCACTTTAAAAAGAGCAATCAAACTGTGACAACGTATGTAATTTTGAGTCCTACTCTTTCCATGTACAGAGTACAAGCCCATAATAATGGCCCCGAAAGTAGATAAACTTCGTTGTGTGAAGAAAAAGAAGAACACATTGAAATTGAGTCACAAACTTGAAATAATTAAGAAACTAGAATGTAATGTGAGCAATGCTGTTCTAATGGAAACATACAACATTGGAAAGTCTACAATTTATGATATAAAAAAGGCAAAGAATAAAATTCTAGAATTCACAGCTTCTTCTGAGCCTTACATTAAAATTGCTGAAAGAAAAAGTTTATATTGGCCCAAATTAGAAAATCTTGATAAAGTGTTGCACGAATGTTTTTTGTTAAAACGATCAGAAGGTATGGCAATTTCTGGGCCGATGCTTATTGCCAAAGCAAAGTCTTTTAAGGAGCAAATGAACACTGAATCAGAGTGCGCATTTAGTGATGGATGGCTTAGGAATTTCAAGACTCGTCATGGTATTAGACAGTTTGTTTACATTTTTGTCTAGTGTTGACTTTATTTTTCTTTAAAACTGCTCGTTTTGATGAATGAAGTATGCTTTATTTGATAATGAATAAACTATCAAAATGTACCTGTTCATCTCTTCTTTATTCCTCCTTAAATTTTAATTTTAAAAGTACTGCCTGAGAATCCGGAAAATCCGAAAATCCGGACCGACCCAATCCCCAAGCAGTCCGGATTTTTGGACTTCTACTGTATATGGATCCTCACCAGAGAGTCTTCATATAGTTAGTGAGCAGACATTTGTTTACAAGGCATATACTCACAACTATAATGGAAAGGAAGATATGTTAGGTTAGGTTAGGCTAGGTTAGATTAGGTTCATCCTGTGAGCAAATGTCATGGAACCCATATACTGTACAGTAGGTATATTCATGAAATTCTACCAACTAATCAGAGACTTAATAATGTTAAACATAGAACAAGATGATAATTAAATGGTTTAAAAATATCCTCAATACAGTCTGCAATGTTAATGGCAAATTATCCCTGCATTTTTTAATGTTTAATATAAACTGTAATACAAATAAGGATAAGAATACAATGATAATGCTTGTCAGAATAAAGCCTTTATTAAAAGCAGAATATGTTATAATATATGGATGACCAAGAGTACAGTATTTCAAAGGAAAAATCATCCACATATTTCACATATACAGTTGGTCCTCCTATTACGCGGTCCCGCATTCCGCGTTTCACCGTTAACGCGGTGCCTTGCCAGAACCTAACATTTTCACATTCCGCGGTCGTGAACCTCATTACGCGGAGAGCGGCTGGCAAGCCGCGCCATTTTTGGATCCAAACCTCCCGCCATCCGCCATGTTGTGTAAGAGGCGCGAAAATGGTGCGCACAAGGTCGCCCAGTCATCAAAACATTACCGAGTTCTTCACCCGCCACCCACTACAGCCGGCCCAAGTCAGTGATGGTGATAATTATAGTGAGGATATGGACTTATATGAACTTTGGGGGGTTTGACAAAGAGGCCCTGCAAGCCTCTGTGGTGGATAGTGATACAATTGATACAAGTGATACAGGTGAGGGCCAATAATCTGCCCTCTGCCTCGGAACCAACCGCCCATCCCCGTGTGCCCAGCCATCTTTTCTACTAATGTAAGTGTTAAAAAACCTAATATTATTGATATTTCTCTTAATTATTAATTGTGTGTGCATGCCATCATGAAGTTAAGATAATATTTTTACTACAACATAGTTGTGTGTCGTCAAAAAGTGGAGTTTGGGGATCGGCCCGGACTCCATTTCAATTAATCCCATATGTTATGTTATTCACTTTACGCGTTTCTCACTTTCCGCGATACCCTCCGGGTTACATTAACCGCGTAATACGAGGACCAACTGTATAGTAATACGTAATATCCATGTATGTATGCAGAGTAAAATTACAAAAATAATACGGTATATACTCATCTATAACCCCCGCTCGTTTATAGGTCGACCCTGATTTTTTGACCAAGAAATGGTTAATTTACGATATTCCTCGTTTATAGTTCGACCCACGTTTTTGAGGGTAATGGAACAGCAAAACCTTCACTAAAAACGCTCTACATTCTATAAACTGAGGCTCGCCGTGCCTGAAACACGAGTGCCGAAGGCAAATTGTTTACCATTTATTATTACGACACTTTACACTGAAACGCGGGTAGTTTCAACAAAAATATTGTATATTTCCATTCAAGTATTTATTCAAGTCAATTAGGAGGGAATATTATTGTAATGCAACAGTTTTTTAACAAAACCATTCGAAAGGCGATTACGGTAACATCTTTTGAACGAAAGAAAGCGAAAGTCATTGTTTTCGTCACGATTTTATCCCACTTTCCACTGTAATACGTACGTAAATTCAGCAAAAATATTACATTTCCATGAATTTATTATATCAAGCACAGTATGAATAGAATATCATTGTAATATAACAGAATTTTAACCGAAAACCATTAAAAAAACGACTAACATCTCAAGAACAGAAGCTTAGGTAAAGTCTTTTGTTTTCGTCATGTATTTTATCCTATTTTACATTGAAATACATCACGTTTCAGCAAAACTACTATTTATTTCCGAGAATATATTCATTCAGGCGCAGTTTAGGTAAAATATACGTGTGATGTAATAGTTTTTTAGCTGAAAACGATTCGAAAAGCACGTACCCTCTAGCCCTTCTTCAAGGAGAGGACTGGGAGAAGCTGTTTGGTGCTGCAGACAATGACAAGGAAAATGATTTTGATGGATTTTAATGAAAATATTCAGAAATATGGTATCGTAGTATTTATTCAAGTCAATTAGGATAGAATATTATCGTAATACAACAGTGTTTTAACTGAAAACCACTCGAAAAGCGATTACGGTAACATCTTTTGAACGAAAGAAAGCAAAAGTCATTGTTTTCGTCACGATTTTATCCCACTTTCCACTGTAATACGTACGTCATTTCAGCAAAAATATTACATTTCCGTGAATGCATTATATCAAGCACAGTATGAATAGAATACGATTGTAACATAACAATATTTTAACCAAAAACTATCAAAAAAACGAGTAACTTTTCTTGAACATCGGAAGGTTAGGTAAAATCTTTTGTTTTCGTCATGTATTTTATCCTATTTTACATTAAAATACATCACGTTTCAGCAAAACTACTATTTATTTCCGAGAATATATTCATTCAGGCACAGTTAAGGTAAAATATACATGTGATGTAACAGTTTTTTAACTGAAAACGATTCGAAAAACACGTGTACCGTCTAGCTGATACAGCTGGTGGTGCGTGATGCGTCGTTGTAAACAATAGAAGGTTGAAGTAGATTACCGGGTATTATATTAAGTGTGAAATATCGCAAAGGTTTTTATTACCGGTATTTTTTGTAGATCAATGAGAACTGTGATACCGTATATGATATGATAAGTTAGCCTGTGCTAAGAACTTCAACATAGGCTGCTGAAAGCACGTTGTAAGGTAATTTAGCCTATTGTAAGTTGGTGAGCTTCATTTGCTGAAGGAACTGCACAACTTTTCATTACTAATTGGTACATATTTTACGTTTCCATTGTTTATTGGCAGTAAATGGTAAATATTTTTCATGTCTGAAGCTAGAAGTTGCTCCCCGCCCTTCCCATCATGCACGGGTTCAACCTAACAAAACTATTATGCATGTATAGGACGACCCCCAATTTTTTGCCTAAAAATTTGGTCTTAAAAACTCGAACTATACATGAGTATGTACGGTAATAATAATAATAATTAAGGCATATGCTATGATTTCTCCAAGGCATATTTCCTGAAAATTCCAGAAACTGCATTTTTTCTGGTCTATGAGTAATTTTGCGGATTTTACGGAGTCTCCAAATTTTCCTGTTAGGAGTCTGGGAACCAATTCCGAAGTTAGGTTAGGTAGTAAATTGGAAAATCTTCCCAGGAACCGGAAAAATTCCCCATCAACCATGATACCAAGATTTATTTCTTGAGTATTGGTGAAAGGTGAATAGTCATCTGTATCTCCACCTGTAAGTGAAAATAAAGTCATTAATATTGTGTTAGTTAAATTAGCTAATTCTGAAACATCTTTATTTATGAGGTTTAATATTTATAGGATTTCCAACACCTACATATTGTGGGTAATTTTGTCTGCTAAAAAAAAAATTCCAATGGAAACTCAGATTTTTTTTTTGATATGCAACACACTCAAAAAATTGAATTTTTTTTTTCTAGTGTAGAATTTTAAGGTGATTCCAAAACTTTGATCCTTTTGTTTGGAGAAATTCAAAGAAAAAAAAATTATGTCCTTTAAAATTGTAATG
Organism: Homarus gammarus; assembly: GCA_958450375.1. Lineage (NCBI taxonomy): Eukaryota > Metazoa > Arthropoda > Malacostraca > Decapoda > Nephropidae > Homarus > Homarus gammarus. Next base: position 152,992 of record CAUDMG010000725.1, on the reverse strand, counting down.
TTCTACATCACAATGTTAACCTAACCTACCTAACTGAACCCAACTGGAAAACATCGGTCAACTCAAAATCCCAAAATTCCCTGGATGACCGAAAAGATAATAAGACTTTCTATTTCATTTATTTTGGAAGGCATTATTCATTTTTGCTGGAATTATGGACATACAAAGCCAATATATCTGCACTAAATTCTACCACTGTCAATGGCAAAGTGAATTATTACCACCACTCCAAATTTTGCACAAAATGTGGTAAGGTAGTTCTTTCTTGCAATACACTGAGTCATTAAGGGAATAAAAAAAAAAAGAACATGAATTTATGTCACTGAATTTATCTTATTAGTAACAAATTGTGGTTAAACTGATACACAAATGAAACATGCCTGGGAACTACCTGGCACTGGTTACTTGGCATATTTGAACTTGTTAAAATATGAAATTTAGTCTATTAAGTATTTAAACTAATGAAATAATTATTTTGGTAGTGTTGGATGGTTATTATTTGAGCTCATTACAAAAATTGGGTCGATATTATTTCTGATAAGGGACGTCATTCACCATCCCAGATGGAGCAGTTCTCACCACTCTTCAAATAGACCACTTACGACTTTTTTTTAGCTTAATTTGATTTCCATACATTCCTACACATAAATTATTTGGATTAGTTATCTTAAAGGCTTACCTTTAATGATGGTTAGGAGAATTTGGAAGACATAAGCAGCGATGAGGCAAGTAGAGGCTGGCGGATGTTCCTACGCAAACATGGAATTCTTTTAAAAAGAACAATAAAATTCTTCATGTGCTGTTCTATATGGAGGATATCTTATAAAAAATATTATTCCTTTGCAGATTTATACAATTTATGTGCATCCAATTGTATTTCTTTTCTTTTGGTTTCAAAATATTGTTCCATCGTAGTGGTCATCGGGCAGGGGTTTGAGTACCATGGAAATCTCCCACGTTCCAATAACGAATCGTAGAGTTTTCTTTTTTAGCCCAGAGTGATTCTTGCAAACCGACCATGGGGCTACCACAGCATGGTGTACACCACGAATGTTCTTGCAATTGGCCCTATGTCTCTGCAGGGAGTACAAATTAAGATGCTTTAACCTGTCTCTGTGCTCAAGGTTCCGAATGCCTGCAATTAGTTTTTGTCATTCTCCTATGAATTCTTTCTTAGGATTCTAGATCCATTCTGTAGTAAGGTGACCAGAACTGAACTGCGTAATCCAGGCGAAGTCTCGCAAATGCAGGATATAGTTTTAGGATAACCAAGCTCGTCTTGTAACTAACACTCCTTTGTATGAACCCAAGTACTTTATTAGCCTTGTTTCAAGCAAACACACATTCTTGACTTGGTTTAAGATTCTTACGTATCATTAATTCTAAATCCTTTTCACAATCGCATTTCTCTATAATGACGTTGTTCATCTGATATCCGGTTTCTCTGTTTACATCTCCGAGACTAAGGACTTTACATTTGTCCACATTAAATTTCATCTGCCATTTTTCAGACCATGCGAAAAATGTGTTTAGATATTCCTGTAGTTTTGTGGAGTCCTCGTCAGATTTACTTACACGCCCTATTTTAGAGTCATCAGTACATTTACTTATGTTGCTGTCTACTCCTATATCTATGTCATTTATGTATATAATAAATAGTAATGGTCCAAGTACTGAGCCTTGGGGCACTCCACTAGGGACATTACCCCAATCAGCTTTAGTGCCGTTAATAATGCTTACTGGTACTCGCTGTTTCCTGTCCCATAACCACGCCCTAATCTACTTTAGAATATCTCTTCCAATTCCATGAGCCTCCACTTTTCGTATTAGTCTTTCGTGTGGGACTCTGTCAAAGGCTTTGATAACGTCGAGGTATACCACATCATAATTGTGCCTGTCATCCAATGATTCGTAAACAGTTGAAAAGAATGTAATAGATTAGTCAGACATGAATGCCCACTTGTGAAGCCATGTTGGGAATCACTGATCAACTTGTGCTTCTTCAGGTAATTTCGAATAGAGTTTGAAATTACTGCTTCCAGCAATTTGCCTACAATTGATGTTAAACTGATTGGATAGTAATGAGAGAATAATGATCCATCTCCCATCTTGAAAATTATGTTTTCAAAATAAGGAACCTTTACTCATGTCGGTTTTATTTTCACCACATGCATTTATTCTTCATTGTAAAGACAATCTTATCAGCAACCCTTTTTAATAAGGTACTAATGGATTATTAATGAAACGTTGAAAAACACAAAATTAATCTTGAAAGACCATAAAATTTTAAATTCACTTGGTGTAATTCAAGATTATTTTCTTTAAATCAACACTGCACTGCATTATATATTGTCAATATGTAAAATAAATTTCAGAATGACCAATAATTGTACAGTATAACCCCGCTTTACACGGTTTCAAGTTTCACTTTACGCGATTTCTCGATTTCTCATTTACACGGTACCTTGCCAGAACCACCGGACTTTCACTTTCCGCGGTGCATCTATTCATATACGCGGTGAAGTATAATTTTCTTTTTTTATTTAGCTCATAAAATTCATACAAATTACTCGGCCAGAATATAATTTACATTGCTGGAATTCTTAGAATATGATCATCATTTTGAACATAAACATCATGGATTTTTCATTAGACATACAAATTTTAGATCTAATGTAATAATTTGGTTTACACGAAGCAAATATTTTATCTTTTGTGCAAAATATATGAAGTTTACATTCAAAATATTCCCTGACCTGCAAGGAATCCAGAAATGTCAATTATATTATCCTAACTTTAGTCTGAGGTATTATTTATTACTAAACATTAAAATGTAGTGTTTTCACCCAAAATTTCTCAGAGAGGTAGGAACTAGTGAGCTGGGAAGAAGGGGGGGGGGGGATTAGAGTCCATTATTTGAATGGACATTAACCTGGCGACTGTATTTCTCTTAAATATTAATTGTGTGAGCATACCATCATAAAATTTAGATGTTATTTTTACTACAACATAGCTTACCCAATAGTAGTATACAGTCAACCCTCACTTTACGCGGTCCCACATTCCGAGTTTCTATGTTTACGCGGTGCCCTGCCAGAACCCAGGATGCTCACATTCCGCGGTGGGTGTACCCCTTTACACGGGTGAAGTATAATTTTTTTATTTAGCTCATAAAATTCATACAAATTATCCGACCAGAATATAATTTACATTGCTGGAATTCTTACAATTTGATGATCATTTTGAATATAAACATCATAGATTTTGCATTAGACATACAAATTTTAGATATAATGTTTACTCTTGAGTAAATATGTTATCTTTTGTGCAAAATATATGACATTTATATTCAAAATATTCCTGGTCTTACAAGGAATCCAGCAATGTCAATTATATTATCCTAACTTTAATCTGAGGTATTATCTAATACTAAATGTTAAAATCTAGTTTTTTCACCCACTCTTTCTCTTGAAGGGAGGGTTGGTGGGAGGTGGGGGGGAGGGTTGGGACGGACTGACCATCTGGCTGGTTGGAAGAGGGGGGGAGGCAAGGTGGGGTACTTTGATTGACAGATAGTGTCGTGAAGAATATTTTTTTTTTTTTATTAACTGAAGATATTTGTTTTAGCTCATAAAATTCATACAAATTACCCGGCCAGAATATAATTTACATTGCTGGAATTCTTATAATTTGATGATCATTTTGAATATAAACATCATAGATTTTGCATTAGAAATACAAATTTTAGATGTAATGATTGCTCTGAGTAAATATGTTATCTTTTGTGAAAAATATATGACATTTATATTCAAAATATTCCTGGTCTTACAAGGAATCCAGCAATGTCAATTATATTATCCTAACTTTAGTTTGAGGTATTATTTATTACTATACCTGGTTTTCCCCCAAAAATTTCTCAGAGGGAAGAGCCAGCAGTGTAGTGTGAGAAGAGGGGGAGGGAGTCATGTCCATTATTTGAATGGACATTAACTTGGCGACTGTATTTCTCTATTACTCTTAAGTATTAATTGTGTGCATGTACCATCATAAAATTAAGATGTTATTTTTACTAGAACATAGGTATTGTGTTGGAAAAAGTGGAGTTTGGGGGTCAGCTGGTCTCTATTTCATTTAATCCCATATGTTATGTTATTCACTTTACGCGGTACCCTGTGGGTTACATTAACCGCGTAAAGTGAGGGTTGACTGTGTATATATATATATATATATATATATATATATATATATATATATATATATATATATATATATATATATATATATATATATATATATATATATATATATATACACAGTTAACCCTCACTTTACGCGGTCCCACATTGCGCGTTTTCGCGTTTACGCGGTGCCCTGCCGGAACCCAGGATGCTCACATTCAGCAGTGAGTGTACCCCATTACGCGGAGAGCGGCTGGCGAGCCACGCCATTTTTGGATCCAAACCTCCCGCCATCCGCCATGTTGTGTAAGCGGCGCGAACATGGTGCGCACAAGGTCGCCCAGTCATCAAAACATTACCAGTTCTTCACCCGCCACCCACCACAGCCGGCCCAAGTCAGTGACAGTGATAATTATGGTGAGGATATGGACTTATATGGACTTTGGGGAGTTTGACAAAGAGGCCCTGCAAGCCTCTGTGGTGGATAGTGATACAATTGATACAAGTGATACAGGTGAGAGCCAATAATCTGCCCTCTGCCTCGGAACCAACCGCCCATCCCCGTGTGCCCAGCCATTTTTTCTACTAATGTAAGTGTTAAAAAACCTAATATTATATATATTTCTCTTAATTATTAATTGTGTGTGCATACCATCATAAAGTGAAGATAATATTTTTACTACAACATAGTTGTGTGTCGTCAAAAAGTGGAGTTTGGGGATCGGCCCGGACTCCATTTCAATTAATCCCATATGTTATGTTATTCACTATACGCGTTTCTCACTTTACGCGGGACCCTCCGGGTTACATTGACCGCGTAAAGTGAGGGTTAACTGTGTGTGTATATATATATATATATATATATATATATATATATATATATATATATATATATATATATAACTTCATAAAATCACACGGGAAAATGGAAACAACGGAGTACCTTAGCTTTCGTCTTTATTCAAGACATCTTCAGAGGCAACTGGATTACATGGACAGAGAGAGGCATAAATATACAGGGTGACCTAAAAACATGAGGTCAGGTCAAAATGATGACATCCACTAATCCCCACACCAACACACCTCCTCTACGTGTGTGTTGGTGTGGGGATTAGTGGATGTCATCATTTTGACCTGACCTCATGTTTTTAGGTCACCCTGTATATTTATGCCTCTCTCTGTCCATGTAATCCAGTTGCCTCTGAAGATGTCTTGAATAAAGACGAAAGCTAAGGTACTCCGTTGTTTCCATTTTCCCGTGTGATTTTATCAAGATTTATCTTATCCACGTTTTCATTGTGGATTTTCATAAAATATATATATATATATATATATATATATATATATATATATATATATATATATATATATATATATATATACACACAGTTGGTCCTCGTATTACGCGGTTAATGTAACCCGGAGGGTACCGCGGAAAGTGAGAAACACGTAAAGTGAATAACATAACATATGGGATTAATTGAAATGGAGTCCGGGCCGATCCCCAAACTCCACTTTTTGACGACGCACAACTAAGTTGTAGTAAAAATATTATCTTAACTTTATGATGGCATGCACACACAATTAATAATTAAGAGAAATATCAATAATATTAGGTTTTTTAACACTTACATTAGTAGAAAAGATGGCTGGGCACACGGGGATGGGCGGTTGGTTCCGAGGCAGAGGACAGATTATTGGCTCTCACCTGTATCACTTGTATCAATTGTATCACTATCCACCACAGAGGCTTGCAGGGCCTCTTTGTCAAACCCCCCAAAGTTCATATAAGTCCATATCCTCACTATAATTATCACCATCACTGACTTGGGCCGGCTGTAGTGGGTGGCGGGTGAAGAACTCGGTAATGTTTTGATGACTGGGCGACCTTGTGCGCACCATTTTCGCGCCTCTTACACAACATGGCGGATGGCGGGAGGTTTGGATCCAAAAATGGCGCGGCTTGCCAGCCGCTCTCCGCGTAATGGGGTTCACGACCGCGGAATGTGAAAATGTTAGGTTCTGGCAAGGCACCGCGTTAACGGTGAAACGCGGATTGTGGGACCGCGTAATAGGAGGACCAACTGTATATGTATATATATATATATATATATATATATATATATATATATGTATATATATATATATATATATATATATATATATATATATATATATATATATATATATATACACAGTGACCCCTCGTTTAACGAACACCTCGTTTAACGTAATTTCGATTAACGAACTGCCTTCCATAAGGATCTTCAATTCGGTTAACGAAAAAAAATTCGGTTAACGAAGTTCTTACGAACCGACCTCAACATGTTTTCGCTTGCACTGACCGGACAACCAGCTTTGGTATCAGTCCGCCAATACATTAATCAGTTCTTGGGCTTAAATTCCTTACTATTTTAGTAAATATCAAGAAGTTTATACTAATCAATAATTTTAAAAGGTTCATATTCAATTTTTTAGTCATTTTAACAATTATTGAACATAACTGAAGGAAAAGTGACTAGTTTAATGCGCGGCATCCAGCCTCTTAACACAGCAAACAGGAGTTAGTCTCTCTCTGTTTTCACTGGAGGTAACATCTTGCTTGAGACTCTCTTCAACTAAACGCTTTTTTTCTGTGTTTCCAAGCAAATTATTGGTCATTTTGAAATATATTTTACATATTGACAATATATAATGCAGTGCAGTGTTGATTTAAAGAAAATAATCTTGAATTACACCAGAGCTAAAATGTTATGGGTGAAATGGCGCCATGGGGTGACTTCTCTTCCACCCCAATGCCTTCTCTTCTCCCTTCTCCTCCACTCCCATTCTAATTCCCAACATCATCATCATCATCCAGGAGCCTTCTACATACACACCTCAAAGTAAGTGAACTTTTCTACCATTTTTGTTGAATTTAGGAAATTTTCGGTGAGCTGGAACCAATTACCCAAAAACCCATTGAAACAATGGTTTCGGTTAACGAACTTTTCAGTTAACGAACGACCTTCTGGAACGGATTGAGTTCGTTAACGGGGGGGTCACTGTATACTACTATTGGGTAAGCTATGTTGTATATATATATATATGTATATATATATATATACAGTCAACCCTCACTTTACGCGGTTTATGTAACCCACAGGGTACCGCGGAAAGTGAGAAACGCGTAAAGTGAATAACATAACATATGGGATTAAATGAAATAGAGACCAGCTGACCCCCAAACTCCACTTTTTCTAACACAATAACCTATGTTCTAGTAAAAATAACATCTTAATTTTATGATGGTACATGCACACAATTAATACTTAAGAGAAATAGAGAAATACAGTCGCCAAGTTAATGTCCATTCAAATAATGGACTCAACTCCCTCCCTCTCTTCTCACACTACACTGCTGGCTCTTCCCTCTGAGAAATTTTGGGGGGAAAACCAGGTATAGTAATAAATAATACCTCAAACTAAAGTTAGGATAATATAATTGACATTGCTGGATTCCTTGTAAGACCAGGAATATTTTGAATATAAATGTCATATATTTTGCACAAAAGATAACATATTTACTCAGAGTAAACATTATATCTAAAATTTGTATGTCTAATGCAAAATCTATGATGTTTATATTCAAAATGATCATCAAATTGTAAGAATTCCAGCAATGTAAATTATATTCTGGCCGGGTAATATGTATGAATTTTATAAGCTAAAACAAATATCTTCAGTTAATAAAAAAAAAAATATTCTTCACGACACTATCTGTCAATCAAAGTACCCCACCTTGCCTTCCCCCCCTCTTCCAACCGGCCAGATGGTCAGTCCGTCCCAACCCTCCCCCCCACCAACCCTCCCTTCAAGAGAAAGGTTGGGTGAAAAAACTAGATTCCAACATTTAGTATTAAATAATACCTCAGATTAAAGTTAGGATAATATAATTGACATTGCTGGATTCCTTGTAAAACCAGGAATATTTTGAATATAAATGTCATATATTTTGCACAAAAGATAACATATTTACTCAGAGTAAACATTATATCTAAAATTTGTATATCTAATGCAAAATATATGATGTTTATATGAGCTAAAACAAATATCTTCAGTTAATAAAAAAAAAAATATTCTTCACGACACTATCTGTCAATCAAAGTACCCCACCTTGCCTTCCCCCCCTCTTCCAACCGGCCAGATGGTCAGTCCGTCCCAACCCTCCCCCCCACCAACCCTCCCTTCAAGAGAAAGGTTGGGTGAAAAAACTAGATTCCAACATTTAGTATTAAATAATACCTCAGATTAAAGTTAGGATAATATAATTGACATTGCTGGATTCCTTGTAAAACCAGGAATATTTTGAATATAAATGTCATATATTTTGCACAAAAGATAACATATTTACTCAAAGTAAACATTATATCTAAAATTTGTATATCTAATGCAAAATATATGATGTTTATATTCAAAATGATCATCAAATTGTAAGAATTCCAGCAATGTAAATTATATTCTGGCCGGGTAATTTGTATGAATTTTATGAGCTAAAACAAATATCTTCTGTTAATAAAAAAAAAAATATTCTTCACCCGTGCCAGGTGGTCGGTCGCCGGTCCCTCCCTCCCTACCAGATGAATGTGTGGGAATACGAGACTGTTTACATTTTTAGTAATAAATAATAAATCAGACTAAAGTTAGGATAATATAATTGACATTGCTGGATTCCTTATAAGACCAGGAATATTTTGAATATAAATGTCATATATTTTGCACAAAAGATAACATATCTACTCAGAGTAAACATTATATCTAAAATTTGTATGTCTAATGCAAAATCTATGATGTTTATATTCAAAATGATCATCAAATTGTAAGAATTCCAGCAATGTAAATTATATTCTGGCCGGATAATTTGTATGAATTTTATGAGCTAAATAAAAAATAATACTTCACCCGCGTAACGGGGTACACCCACCGCGGAATGTGAGCATCCTGGGTTCTGGCAAGGCACCGTGTAAACGTGGAAACGCGGAATGTGGGACCGCGTAAAGTGAGGGTTGACTGTATACAGTGGGGTATGCTATAACGAACGTAATTGGTTCCAGATCCTCGTTCGTTATAGCATTCGTTCTTTATAGGATTAATCCGTTCCAGGCCCCCAAATACAACCACCTAACACTGAAAAAATTCTGTGGAAAATGTAAAAAATACGGTACTTTATCTTACCTTAGTGTTATTCAGCATGCAGGTACCCCTAAACACTGGCACATCACTATCACTTCCACTGGGAGTCTTGGCCTTAAGGTCCTCAAACAATTGTCTGGCCTTCTCACAAATTATAGCTTCACTAATGTTACCACCTGCCATTTCTTTCTCCTTTATCCACACTAAGAGTAAATTTTCCATCTCTTCAATCACATTACACCTTTCTTTGCTAAGTCTAAAGATTCCCTTTGCCACTTGCACAGTTTTTAACTCCCCTTTATTCTTCAAAATCGCACATATAATCGATTTAGCCATCCCATATTCATCACTAAGTTTCGCAATGCTTCTTCCATTCTCACGTTTCTTTATAATTTCTTTCTTAGTTTCAAGGGTTATTAGCTTTCTCACTCGCTTTGGACGACTCATTGTTACAATTGTATACTTGTATAACAAAATAGTTATACAAATAATGCGAATTTCCACATCAAAAGACGAAATTTCAACAATAACAGTGGTGCACTGGCTACACAATGAGACAAAGATGGCGCCTGATGCTCTTGTTGTGGGTCGCAGTACAACAATATTCATGCGCCAGGCGAAATAGTCCGGTATTCATCCGCGTTCGTTGTAGGAGTTGCGTTCGTTATAGCATTCTCAATTTTATAGGTAAAACCGTTCGTTATAGGAATATTCGTAGTAGGATCCGTTCGTTATAGCATACCCCACTGTATATATATATATATATATATATATATATATATATATATATATATATATATATATATATATATATCAACACCTCAACCCAGGGCACCGTGTAAACGTGGAAACGCGGAATGTGGGACCGCGTAAAGTGAGGGTTGACTGTGTATATATATATATATATATATATATATATATATATATATATATATATATATATATATATATATATATATATATATATATATTCTTAATATTTTATAATCAGTCATGTACTGAATATTCTATGTAAAAAATAAAAATTTTAAATGAATTATTTATAGTGTGGTCGACTTCCTACACAAAGACGGGCTATAAATAGCCGTCTTATCTCCCCTCCATCCCTCTGTTCTCAGAGAGAAGGTCTTGGCAAATAACTTTTGTTTGTTTATTTTCATTGTTTGTCTAATTTATCATGTTTTATCAAAGTAATATTACTAAAAGTTTTAGGCAGCTACCAAACAGGGAGATACTACCACCTGGGAAGATATTGGAAGCATAATGTACAGTATTGTCTAATGGTAGATCCTACTTCCATATGGCATCACGAAAATTGTGACCAAGTCTTTGGTTGCTGACCTATCTTTCTGCCTCATTTACACACAATTGCAGAGTTTCAATTGTTTCTCTTCCTTTGACAACACAACATACATACAATATAATGTTTCTCACCTTTGATCTTTTTTCCTTTTTGCATTTATTTATGGTTGGTTATTTAAAATAAGGCCAATTCACTTAAAGTATTGGCATCAAATTTTACAAGGTGGTGTACACTAGTAAATCACTTAAGCGTCAGTTATTTAACTGGACCTAATGTCGGTGTGAGTAAAATATTTCCATTTACTTGAAATAGATCTTCCGATTTATTTGTTTATTTATTTATTTATAATATACTGTAATATATTAAACACACTGCAAGTATTTTCTTTAATTATATACTTGTTTTGCGAAAAAGGGAGGCTACCATTATACCTGGTAGGTGAAGTTGACCAGAAATTAATGGTGATCATTAAGGACCAAACTCCAAATCCATGAATCCATGACGTGACTTCTGTTCATAATTTATATCCTACATTTACCAGTGTCGGTAGTTTCAAGAATTAACTCAGTCATTTACTGAATATTCTTTGCAAAAAAATAAATTTTAAATGAATTATTTATAGGAGATAAGTATTATGATCAGTAAATATACAGATATGCATTACTGACCACCTCCGAACAAAAGAACGGCTAAAAATAGCCACAGGCGGTCACAGTCAAGGTCACTTTCCCTTTCTTGTCACTGGCAAATGGAGAGGGGGGTGATGATAGCAGCTGTGTTTATTACCGGGGTATATTGCTCTTTTACGGTATGTTAGACAGGTTTATAATACATTTTTATTATTTTAATATACCGGTAATCTTCATTTTAATCCAGCTTCCCAAACGTAAGCTTTAGTATAAAATAATTAGTGGTAGGACCTTGTGAGTGGCTTACCATGTTTCCATCGCCACTCTTGACACGCTAAACCGCAATATTTAAGAGGTAAGAATTTTATATCTGGTGCTTAAGACGACCCCCTAACTTTGGGCTGATTATTTAATGGTTCAAATTCCGTCTTATAGGCCGAGATATACGGTCCATAAACTTCGTTGTGTGAAGAGAAAGAAGAACACGTTGAAACTGAGTGACAAACTTGAAATAATTAAGAAACTAGAACGTGGTGTGAGCAATAATGTTCTAATGGAAACATACGACATTGGAAAGTCTACAATTTATGATATAAAAAAGGCAATGAATAAAATTCTAGAATTCACAGCTTTTTCTTTAAAACTGCTCGTTTTGATAAATGAAGCATGCTATATTTGCTAATGAATAAACTATCAAAATGTACCTGTTCATCTCTTCTTTATTCCTCCTTAAATTTGAATTTTAAAAGTACTGCCTGAGAATCCGGAAAATCCGGACCAACCCAATGCCCAAGCAGTCCGGATTTTTGGACTTCTACTGTAGTGATTTAAGAGTAAGAGTGTATATGTATGTATATATATATACAGGTCGTCGTCGACTTACGACCTAGATTGGTTACGACCGCCCGGTCGTAAGTTGATCTGGTCGTAAGTCGGCATATGTTATAATTACCTTACGTATATTATAATGTGTAATGATAATATAATCATCTTTAAGTCATATTTTATCAACATTTTCTTTGTTCATTATTGTTACGGTCGTCAGGTTTAAGTCAAGCACTGCATACTACAGTACAATTGGTTTATTATTTGCACAACATACAAGAAAAAAAAAAAAAAAAAAATACAGGTGCAAAACATATAAAACATTTTAGTTGCAAAACATACAAACACATACAAACATACAAAAAACATCTTATTGGCCGCTGGTGCTTGGCTGTGGATCGTCGATGTCGTCAGCTGGGGCAGCGTTTGGGGTAGCCGGAGGAGTTGTTTTTTTCATGAACATGGTGAGCTTTGTCTGAATTGTTCGTTTCTTCTTCTCCTCGTAAATTTCTTGATACGGACGAAACGAATTGCGTGCCATCCGCTCAATCCTTGCAAATCGTTCGATGTTTGGGTCCATTCCTTCAAAATGGGTAAGAAGTTTATTCAGTAGAGATAAACCTTCTGATAATCCCTTAGTGGTGAACGTCCTTTGTGGCTCCTCCTCCTCTTCTTTGTCCGCTGCTTCTCTCCTTTCTTCTTCTGCTACTTTTTCTTCTTCCAATTCGATTAGCTCTTCATTTGTAAGTTCTTCTGATTCTTGGTCTAGCAACTCCTCAACATCTTCCACTTCACATTCCAAAGAAAGATCTTTTGCCAGTTTTACTATTTTTTCCCGAATAAATTCAAGCTCATTTTCACTGTCAAATCCTGCAAAAGTATGAACATAGCGCTTAACACACTTTTTCCAGATGCCATTCATGCACTTCTCCGTCACAGCCTCCCAGGCGTTTGCCAGATTCTTGATACCCTTAAGAATGTTGTACTGTTTCCAAAAGTCACGCAACGATAGTTCTGGGTCGGCATCTATAGCGTCTATGGCTTGGGCAAAGGTGGTTCGGAGATAGATAGCCTTGAAAGTAGCAATTGAACCTTGGTCCATAGGCTGCAAAATTGAAGTCGTGTTTGGCGGCAAAAAAACCACTTTCACGTCGCGATGAATATCTGATAGATGAGGTGGATGTCCAGGCGCATTATCCAGTAGCAATAAAATCTTGAAAGGAATTTCTTTCTTCAAACAATATTCACGAACTTGAGGAATAAAACAATTTATAAACCAGTCTTCAAACAGTGCCTGTGTCATCCATGCTTTACGGTTAGAACGAAAGTAAACGGGCAGCGTGTGCTTGTTTACATTTTTGAACGCCCGCGGGTTTTCTGAATGAAAGATTAAGAAAGGCTTCAGCTTAAACCCCGCGATGTTCCCGCCAAGCAGCAGAGTAAGCCTATCCTTAAATGCTTTAAATCCAGACATGCTTTTGGCTTCTTTTTGGATGTAAGTGCGTTCTGGCATCCGTTTCCAATACAATCCCGTTTCATCCACATTAAATATCTGCTCTGCTAGATATCCCTCATCCGTAATTAATTCATCCAGACTGTCAACAAACTTACGTGCTCCTTCCTCGTCTGCACTCGCTGCTTCCCCAGTCACTCGAACATTATGAAATTGAAATCTTTTCTTGAATCTCTTGAACCAGCCAGTACTTGCTGCAAATTCTTGACTGTAGTCTTCTCCGGCGCGCTCCTTCAAAGTCTGAAATAGACTTCTAGCCTTCGTCTGCACAGTAAAAAGGCTTAACGGTGTCCGTTTCTGGATCTGATCTTCCATCCAAATGTAAAGCAATTTCTCCATTTCGTGGAGAGGCCCAGTCCGTTGCTTCGTTATAATTGTCGCTTGCATGGGTGCAGAACCTTTCACAGCTTCACGAATCCTTTCTTTATCCTTCAAAATCGTCGACACAGTAGAGTGTGATAACGTCAGATCACGTGCAATCACATTCACTTTCTTACCTCCTTCGTGCTGTTTAATCACCATCATTTTAGTGTTGAAATCAATGACCTTTCTTTGCTTCTTGGCAGGTTGAGGAGTAGATAAAGACAGTTTCCTCTTGGTAGACATCTTGGGGGGGGGGGGGGGTGGTTCAAGAAAAATTTCCAAGACAAAGGACAGACACAAGGCAAACAGACACGGAGGGAAGTGTGCTGTACCAGCGAGCGTGTTTGTAATTGAGCGCGGGAATGCGCGCGGCTCCAGCTCCCGGCAGCGCCAGGAGGCTGGGGCCGAAACTGTCGTACCGCCGGTCGTAAAGTCGAACAGACGTAAGTCGCATAGGTCATACGTCGACGACTACCTGTATATATATAGTGATTGAAGGGCGATTTAGGGGAATTTTAGGAGTGTTTTTGACTTTATGCATTTTTTGGCTTTACTTTGAGTATAGTCTGGATTCACGCGGATTTTGTTTACGCGGCACCTTGCCAGAATGAAATGTTTTAATTACGCGGTAAATTTCATCATTTACGCGGGAAGCGGCGCAGGCAGGGTGCGCACAAGGTCACCCAGTCATCAAAACATTACCGAGTTCTTCATCTGCCACCCACCACAGCCGGCTCAAGTCAGTGATAGTGAGGATATGGACTTTGAGGGGTTTGACAAAGAGGCCCTGCAAGCCTCTGTGGCGGATAGTGATACAATTGATACAAGTGATACAGGTGAGGGCCAATAATCTGCCCTCTGCCTCGGAACCAACCCCCCATCCCCGTGTGCCCAGCCATCTTTTCTACTAACGTAAGTGTTAAGAAACCTAATATTATTGATATGTCTCTTAAATATTAATTGTGTGTGCATACCATCATAAAATTAAGATGTTATTTTTACTACAAAGTACGTATTGTGTCGTAAAAAGTGGAGTTTGGGGGTTGGCCCAGTCTCTCTTTCAATTAATCCCATATGTTCTGTTATTTCGTTTATGCGTTTCTCGTTTTACGTGGACCTCCACGGGTTCAATTGACCGCGTAAATGCAGACTATACTGTATGTACTTTTCTGTGAGCTGGAACCAATTACCCAATATCCCATTGAAATAATGGATTCGGTTAACGAACGACTCTGTGGAAAGAATTGTGTTCGTTAACCAAGGGACCACTGTACCTGTAAATAGAAAATTATGGGGGCCCCATGTGCATTCAGCAGT
Source organism: Homarus gammarus (assembly GCA_958450375.1). Lineage (NCBI taxonomy): Eukaryota > Metazoa > Arthropoda > Malacostraca > Decapoda > Nephropidae > Homarus > Homarus gammarus. The sequence goes on along the minus strand of CAUDMG010000725.1, from coordinate 137,693 downwards.
CTACATGCACAGTCACACTGTATCCATTCTTCATTATTGATTACTTTTACTGTACAGTACTGTATTTCATTTTAGATTTTATATGTATTATTTTTTGCATTTCCGACTTACGACCATTCCAACTTGCGACCTGGATTTGGGTCCCTAACCCCGTCGTAAGTCGGGGAGGAGCTGTATGTACGTATGTTGTGTTGTCAAAGTAAGAGAGACCCTGTAATCGAGTGTAAATGAGGCAGAAAGTCAGATCAGCAACTTGGCACTTGGTCACAATTTTCATGATGCCATATGGCAACAGGGCAGGGTTGGAAAAAATCATGATTTTTTTTTTAAATAAAAAAAATTTGATTTACAGTAAAAGTCCAAAAATCCGGATGCCAGAAATCCGGACCACCTGAGAATCCGGACTTTTCGAAAACTATTTTTTTTTTTTTTTTTTTTTTTTTTTTTTTTTTTTATAGCTGGCTTTCATGTGTATGTGCGCATGCATGAGTGCCACAGCTGCACAGCGACAACAAGCAACCACGCGGTTGCCACTTTAAAACAAGCAATCAAACTGTGACAATGTATGTAATTTTGAATCTTACTCTTTTCATTTACAGAGTACTGTACAAGCCCATAATAATGGCTCCTAAAGTAGATAATCTTCGTTGTGTGAAGAGAAAGAAGAACACGTTGAAATTGGGTGACAAACTTGAAATAATTAAGAAACTAGAACATGGTGTGAGCAATACTTTTCTAATGGAAACATACGACATTGGAAAGTCTACAATTTATGATATAAAAAAGGCAAAGATTTAAATTCTAGATTTCACAGCTTTTTCTTTAAAACTGCTCGTTTTGATAAATAAAGCATGCTATATTTGCGAATGAATAAGCTATCAAAATGTACCTGTTCATCTCTTCTTTATTCCTCCTTAAATTTGAATTTTAAAAGTACTGCCTGAGAATCCGGAAAATCCGAAAATCCGGACCGACCCAATCCCCAAGCAGTCCGGATTTTTGGACTTCTACTGTATTTGATTTAAATCGGATTTTTTTTATTTAAATCAATATTTCTTATTTTTTTACTAATTGCAATAAAGTAATATTTTTAAACCATAAAAACAGTATTTTTCAACCAAAGTTTATTCAGGATAATACACAGAAAATTGGCATTAAGATATTTATGCAGTAGATGTACCATTGAAATTTAACACAATATATTCTTTTTGTAAAATAAAAGAAAACTGGTAACATATCCTACATTTGAGTGCACAAATCCAAACGTAATAATGAAATTTAACATAAATGCTCTTATAGGATTACAGTGTTTCAAAAATTAATAACTTAACTTCTTCAAGTCAACAGAATAATATTCTCATTTTGTAAAAAAAATAATACTGGTAACAAGTTTGTTTTCTTACATTTGTAGGATTATAGTGTATTAAGAATTACCGGTAATAACTTCAAGTCAACACAATATTCTCATTCTGTAAACAACAAAAATATTTCAAAACATTTAAATTAGCTTAGCTGAACATTGAAATAATTATGTACGTACAGTACTGCGACAAGCTTAGATGCCTTTTCCTGTCCTAGGCGATTTCTTACCTTTGAGTGTACAAATCCATATGTGGAAAAAATTCTCTCAACCCTTGCTGATGATGCAACAGCTGTAAATAATTGCCTAGGAACATCCATTACATTTTCTGTCATATCATTGGCAAAATACTGCCACCAAGCAAGGGGTGAGAGAGATTTTACAACATCTTTACCAAAATAGACCTCTTTAAATGGTGCACTTCTTCCATGGATGGACATAAATGTTGAAAGGAAATGTGGAAGAGACTCGCACACATACTGTTCTGCAATGTCTCGCTTCTCAGGAGTCAGATGTCTGCCCTGATACCTTGGATCTATCACATTAGCTAGAAAATGGGCAGGTGTCAATGCTACTTTGATTCTTTTTTCAAAATTATCCATATCCTTCTTATCTGTTAAATACTCCTTAATATCAGTTTTCAGTTTTACCCAGATTTCTACAGCATCACTTAATAGGGTATGTTCTCTCTGGACACAGTACAATGCCACAGCAAGGCTTAAGTCTCTCTAAATAGTCTTCTGCAGTTCTTTTTAATGCCTTATCATTAACTTTCCTTTCAATTTTCTTATCAATGTCTTCAATATTTTCTTTGCACACTTTGACAAGGGTCTCCCAGTTCTTTAAATAAGATTCAAAAGAATCTGTCACTGTGTTCCATCTTGTGTCTGATGGCATTACTAGCATTGTTCCTCCTGCTCTTCTATACAAAGATCCTGGGATGTGATGATTTCTGAATTACTTAATGATTTCAGTAATGTGCTCCTTAATGTTCTTGATTTGCAGGTATTGTGAAAGCAAATTTAACAGGTGTGCAGAGCAACCATATGTTATAATGGATTTATCTTGTCTGAATTCACTTCTCATTTTTGCCATATTAGCAGCAATATCTGTTACACAGCTTCTTACTGTGCATCCAAATTTGTTTTCACACTTTTTTGTAGCACATTCAGCTAATTTCAACAGATATTCAGCTGTGTGTCTTGATTCTGTGTGTGTAGAGTCAGCAAGATAAATACGGTTGTCCGCTGTTAAAGTTATACAGTGAGTTCTGCTATAACGCATGTTTTGACAATGCGAATTTGCTCGAACGCGATTCCACTCGAACGGTTGTTGTGGCTTCAGTTCACGTTCGACATCACATGTTCAATTGAGTAATGTGTTTTGTTTGTGAACAATTGCAGAAATAATGTATGTAATATTTATGTATACAGTATACCTATATATTATAAGTAAATTGTAAAATTTTACATAAAAGAGAAAATCAAATTACATAGCGTTTTACACCCGCGCTCTCTTTACATCACACACAGTGTTTACAGTTCACGTTCGACATCACATATTCAATTGATTTATGTGTTTTGTTTGTGAAGAATTGCAGAAATAATTTATGTAATATTTATGTATACAGTAAACCACTCACAATGTCCTACAGTACCACTAATTATTTTATACTGAAACTTACGTTTGAGAAACTGGATTAAAATGAAGATTACCGGTATATATTAAAATAATAAAAATGTATTATAAACCTGTCTAACATACCGTAATAAACACAGCTGCTATTATCATCCCCCCCCCCACCCCCATTTGCCAGTGACAAGAAAGGGAAAGTGACCTTGACTGTGACCGCCTGTGGCTATTTTTAGCCGTCCTTGTGTTCGGAGGTGGTCAGTAATGCATATCTGTATATTTACTGATCATAATACTTATCTCTTATAAATAATTCATTTAAAATTTATTTTTTTGCAAAGAATATTCAGTAAATGACTGCATTAATTCTTGAAACTACCTACAGTGGTAAATTTAGGATATAAATAATGAACAGAAGTCACGTCATGGATTCGGAGTTTGGTCCTTAACGATCACCATAAATGTAGCCTCCCTTTTTCGCGAAACACGTATATAAATTAAAGAAAATACTTGCAGTTTATTTAATATATTACAGTACAGTGACCCCTCGGTTAACGAACTCAATCCGTTCCAGAAGGGCGTTCGTTAACCGAAAAGTTCGTTAACCGAAACCATTGTTTCAATGGGGTTTTGGGTAATTGGTTCCAGCTCACCGAAAATTTCCTAAATTCAACAAAAATGGTAGAAAATTTCACTTACTTTGAGGTGTGTATGTAGAAGGCTCCTGGATGATGATGATGATGATGATGGGATTTAGAATGGGGGTGGAGGAGAAGGAAGAAGAGAAGGCATTGGGGTGGAAGAGAAGTCACCCCATGGCGCCATTTCACCCATAACATTTTAGCTCTCTTGGTGTAATTCAAGATTATTTTCTTTAAATCAACACTGCACTGCATTATATATTGTCAATATGTAAAATATATTTCAAAATGACCAATAATTTGCTTGGAAACACAGAAAAAAAGCGTTTAGTTGAAGAGAGTCTCAAGCAAGATGTTACCTCCAGTGAAAACAGAGAGAGACTAACGCCTGTTTACTGTGTTAAGAGGCTGGATGCCGCGCATTAAACTAGTCACTTTACCTTCAATTATGTTCAATAATTGTTAAAATGACTAAAAAATTGAATATTAAACTTTTAAAATTATTGAATAGTACACCACTCCCTCTTTATCGACGGGGGTTACGTTCTGTAGACGGCCGTCGATAAAGAAACCGTCGATACCGTCGATACCGTGATGGTTACGTAATTTTTCTAACTATTATTAGCATATGTTGAATAAATGTACCTTTAAGCATTAATGCGTTTCCTTTACACATAATCTTAAATAATAGTGTATAAATAATAATATAATAAGTGGACAAAAATACTAGCAAACTTACGATTTCATTTATTGAAGTGAACATCGGTCCTTACAGTAAACAATACAGTGTACAGTATATACAAGTGCCGCCTAGCGGCGAAAGTACAAACAAGGCCCGCAGAGTTCAAATAGAGCCAAAATAAAAATCCGTCTAAATAATCCGTCGATAATCGAAACCGTCGATAAAAATCCGTCGATAAAGAGGGAGTACTGTATAAACTTCTTGATATTTACTAAAATAGTAAGGAATTTAAGCCCTAGAACCGATTAATGTATTGGCGGACTGATACTAAAGCTGGTTGCCCGGTCAGTGCAAGCGAAAACATGTTGAGGTCGGTTCGTAAGAAATTCGTTAACCGAATTTTTGTTCGTTAACCGAATTGAAGATCTTTATGGAAGGCAGTTCGTTAACCGAGGCGTTCGTTAAACGAGGGGTCACTGTATATTATATATAAATAAATAAACAAATAAATTCAAATTCCCTTATCATCCTGTGTCATATACAGAAATACTTGAGTCCCTGAGCGAGTACACAAAAAGAAAACGGAAGACTAAGACATCCTGGAGTGGATAGAGAACGGACATCTCTACTGGGGGACTCAAACGTTTCTTATGTTTTGTGGGCGCTGTAGCATAATATGAATATGTAAATTACAATATATATATATATATATATATATATATATATATATATATATATATATATATATATATATATATATATATATATATATATAATATATATATATATATATATATTTCATTAGCCCAATAAAGCACGCGGACTTCTACATACAATCAACACCTCTTTTGTATCCTGGTGGTCCAGCGGCTAGCGTTCCCCGGTCACAGTCATAGGCTTGTGGGCCGTGGGTTCGAATCCTGGCGGGTTGAGGTGTTGATTGTATGTAGAAGTCCGCGTGCTTTATTGGGCTAATGAAATATATATGGATCCTCGTGTTTCGAAGCCGGATTTGGTAAAACGTTACTCTGACCACCTACGTGGTACGGGTGGTCCCCATTAGAGGTTCACGGCGCCATAAGCTCGTTGAACAGGCTTTGTGTGAAATATAACAAAGTCTAGGACTGCTTTTGTATCCTGGTGGTCCAGCGGCTAGCGTTCCCCGGTCACAGTCATAGGCTTGTGGGCCGTGGGTTCGAATCCTGGCGGGTTGAGGTGTTGATTGTATGTAGAAGTCCGCGTGCTTTATTGGGTTAATGAAATATATATGGATCCTCGTGTTTCGAAGCCGGATTTGGTAAAACGTTACTCTGACCACCTACGTGGTACGGGTGGTCCCCATTAGAGGTTCACGGCGCCATAAGCTCGTTGAACAGGCTTTGTGTGAAATATAACAAAGTCTAGGACTGCTTTTGTATCCTGGTGGTCCAGCGATTAGCGTTCCCCGGTCACAGTCATAGGCTTGTGGGCCGTGGGTTCGAATCCTGGCGGGTTGAGGTGTTGATTATATATATATATATATATATATATATATATATATATATATATATATATATATATATATATATATATATATATATATATATATATATATATATTGTAATTTACATATTCATATTATATATATATATATATATATATATATATATATATATATATATATATATATATATATATATATATATATATATATATATACATATATTTTTTTTATTTTTTTTTATTTATTTTTTTTTTTTACGGGAATTAGCCAACCCAGGCACAGGTCAAACGACCCACAACGGAGCCTGGGGGCGAAAAAAAAGAACAGAAAGAAATTGAAAATATAGAAGAAAAGGTTATTCTGTATTAATCTACACCACGAAGATGCCGGAAAACCAGCTTTTTAAAGTGAGACAGATTGTAAGAGCATGGAAAAAAAAGAAGAAGGTAGAGCATTCCACAGTTTGGCTGTGTGAGGAAAGAAGGAGGTACAATAACGGGTTATTCTCGTGTGACCGATATCAACAGAGAAATGGTGGGCACCGCGGGCAAGACGTGTGTTACGAACCCACGGCCTTTCCGGCGGTACACAGGATGCCAAATCCACTGAACATTGCCCGTTAAAGTACCTGTAAAAGAGAGAGAGTGAAGCAACATTGCGGCGAAGAGAAAGGGGGAGAGAGATTGTCGACTAAAGGAGGAGAGTTAATAAGACAAAATGCCTTTGATTCCACCCTATCTAATAGTTGGACAGAAGAAGAGCCTCCCCAGATATGAGAGCAGTACTCCAAGTTAGGACGAATGAATCCCTTATATACTTGGAGCAACTGCTCAGGAGTGAAGTAGCTGCGGCATCTGTACAGCATTCCCAACTTTCGGGAGGCAGCTTTAGCTATACTAAGGATGTGTGATTTCCAGGACATATTGGAGGAAATGGTGAGGCCTAACATATTTATTTCAGAATTTGGGGGGATGATAGCGTCCTGAAATGTAATTGGTGGGAGATCGTCTACTTTACAAAGTGTAGTTGGTAAATATTGAGTTTTGTTACTATTGAACTTAACCAAGTTTGTATCTCCCCATTCAGAGATGCTGCACAGATCCGCGTTGATAGAAGTAATGATATCAGTTCTAGAAACAGATCTAGTTTGAGAGTTAGGAGGAAGGGGAAAATGTGAGGAAGAGTGAAGAATAGAATCATCGGCGTAAGAATGGATAGAATTAGTTGTAGTGTGAAGTAAATCATTGATAAAAAGAAGAAAGAGAGTTGGTGAAAGAACAGAACCCTGTGGGACGCCACTATTGGTAGAGAAAGAGCGAGAAATCGATCCCTCGACAACAACTGCCATGGATCGATTCTCAAGGAAGCTAGAGATGAGAGAACACAGTGGGGGAGAGAAACCAAAAGAGGGAAGTTTAGATAGCAAAGACTTGTGCCATACCCTGTCAAATGCTTTGGAGATGTCGCGACCCACAACAAAAGTTTCCCCATAATCCCTAAGAGAGGATGACCAAAGATGGGTGCAATAGGAGAGCAGATCACCAGTAGATCTTGCCTGGCGAAAGCCATACTGGTGATCCGACAAAAGAGAAAGGCGTTCAAGGTGACGAAGAAAATGGGAGTTCAAGATAGTTTCGAAAATCTTAGAGAGGGATGAAGTTAGGGCAATGGGGCGATAGTTAGAGGGATTAGAATGGTCACCCTTCTTCAGGATGGGCTGAACCAAGGCATGCTTCCAAGAAGAAGGAAAAGTTTTGGTTTTGAGGCAAAGGCGAAAGAGGCGAGCAAGCACAGGGGCCAGGGCTTCAGCACATTCCCTCAGAACACGAGGGAGTATTCCGTCCGGTCCATGCGCCTTACTCACATCCAACCTGGATAACACACTGGCAACCCTGCGAGTGGAGATTATAGGAAAGTGCATAGGTTCAGTAGGAGGTGCAGGGGTAGGAGGGGTAGAGTGGGAATCGTCTAAGGTGGAATTAGAGGAGAATAAGGTACCAAAGCGGTTGGCTTTCTCAGGAGGAGAGTTGGCTATAGAGTTATTGGGACGGAAGATGGGAGGAAAAGAAGGCGTGCAGAAGTTGTTACAGATGTTTTTAGCTAAGGACCAGAAGGATTTACTAGAGGAAGAATTAGTCAGGACAGCAGTCTTTCTTTTAATAAAATTCCGCTTGGCCCTACGAAGAATAGCCTTACAACGATTCCTAGAAGTAATGAAAGAGGTGTGGGTAATAGGAGAAGGAGATAGTTTCATAGCTCGATATGCCCTATCTCTCACCCTGCAAGCAAGAGAGCAGGAGCGATCAAACCATGATTGTAATGTGAAAGTTTTGGTAGAAGATGGGATAAATGCACTCATACCGCCCTGTATAACCCCAGCAATGCTGTCAGCACATACTGAGGCATCCCGAGTGGAAAAGCAATATTCATCCCAAGGAAAGTCGGTGAAGAATTCTCGCAAGGATTGCCAGCTTGCCCTCCGATAGTGCTATAGTTGACGTTTAGAGGGGGGTGGGGGAGGTGGTCGTGCCCAGTTTGATTTAATAGAAATAAGGTTGTGATCAGAAGACCCTAAGGGGGTTAGAGGTAAAACAAAGTTCAAGAATGTTAGCAAGTTGATCGTGTCGATCAGGAACGCGTGTAGGGTGTTTGATTATTTGTTCCAAATCATTAAGTAAGGAAAAAGAGAGTGCCTCAGCTCCACCTGGGTCATCCCTTGCAGAGCCAAGCCACTCTCTGTGATGTACATTGAAATCCCCTAGGTAGAGGATCTCGGTGTTGGGGTGTGTGGATAGCAACGACTCATGGCAAGAAGTGAGATAGTCAATGAGTTCGAAATAGTTGGTAAAGTTGGGAGAACAGTATAGGAAACAAAGAAAAATAGTCACAGTAGGTAGAGATATTTTGAGCCAGATGACATCATAAAGGGGAGATTCAAGATCCGTGAGTCGGGCTATAGGTGTACGTGTATTGCAGTAGGCGCATACACCTCCCTTAGAACGGAAGTAGGTATAAAGGTTGTAGTTAGAGACTTGAAAAGGTTTGGGTGAAGCTGCTTTGGTCAGTTGAAGTTCGGAGACTAGTAAGAGATCGGGGGAAGAGGTTAAAAGATGGTGCTCCACAGAAGAAAAATTGAATCTCAGTCCGCGAATGTTGGAGAAATGAAGTGTGAAAAAAGCCGATCCTCCAGCAACCGTAGTGGCGTCAGTTGAGGCCCCAGTAGCTTGATGATGATCAGGTTGGCCCTGGGGTCCACAACCTTCCCGACCAGTGGGACCCATCCGAGAAGGCCCCGCTTCAGTATTAATATCAACTGACATAGGAGAATACAATAGAATGAATAAAACAGATCAAGAATGAGTACGGTTTTAGTTGTGGTGTTGTCAATAGTAAGAGAGACAGTTGAGACCCTGCAATTGTGTGTAAATGAGGCAGAAAGATAGATCAGCAACCTGGGACTTGGTCACAATTTTCATGATGCCATATAGCAGCAGGGTCTACCATAAGACAACACATTATGCTTCCAATATCTTCCCAGGTGGTAGTACCTCCCTGTTTGGTAGCTGCCTACTACCTAATATATATATATATATATATATATATATATATATATATATATATATATATATATATATATATATATATATATATATATATATATATATATTGATAAAATCACACGGGAAAATGGAAACAACGGAGTACCTTAGCTTTCGTCTTTATTCAAGACATCTTCAGAGGCAACTGGATTACATGGACAGAGAGAGGCTTAAATATACAGGGTGACCTAAAAACATGAGGTCAGGTCAAAATGATGACATCCACTAATCCCCACACCAACACACACGTAGAGGAGCTTAAGAGAAGGGTGGTGACGTGACTAGTCAAGTCAGATCAGAAAAAAGGGGACCCACAAAATAACTATCATACATCTAGATCAAAGGTTTTTAAAGCATTTTTAACCTTGGGCCACTGACAAATAAATTTATGTAACATATTATCAGTTTTGAACTGACCATCACTAAGGTTAATTGATTTTAATTCCTTAATCAAACTAGCTTCAACAAGAAGTCTTTCTGTGACACAAGATGATTTGAAAACTTCTAAGCTTTTTTCCCAAGCAATGGGGTGATTATTATTCCTAACATGAACGAACAAGGCACTGCTTTCAGATGCAGTTCTAATATTATACTTATGTTGTTTGATTCTGAGCTGCAGTGTTTTTCCTGTCTGACCTACATAATTACAATTACATTTGCTACATGGAATACAATAAACACTACCATTTACATTCAAACTTGGGCTATTCCTTATTAACATATTAGTAATGGTTGAGTCATACTTGAAAACAACATTAATATTTAGAAGCTTGAGGGACCGAACTAACGGGACAAATTCATTACGATAGGGCAGAGTCAAAATATTCTTAAGTGTAGGAACTTGTCTGGTTTGAGAGGAATGAAAGGATTTTTTAGCCCAAGGTTAAAAATGCTTTAAAAACCTTTGATCTAGATGTATGATAGTTATTTTGTGGGTCCCCTTTTTTCTGATCTGACTTGACTAGTCACGTCACCACCCTTCTCTTAAGCTCCTCTACGTGTGTGTTGGTGTGGGGATTAGTGGATGTCATCATTTTGACCTGACCTCATGTTTTTAGGTCACCCTGTATATTTAAGCCTCTCTCTGTCCATGTAATCCAGTTGCCTCTGAAGATGTCTTGAATAAAGACGAAAGCTAAGGTACTCCGTTGTTTCCATTTTCCCGTGTGATTTTATCAAGATTTATCTTATCCACGTTTTCATTGTGGATTTACATGAAAATATATATATATATATATATATATATATATATATATATATATATATATATATATATATATATATATATATATATATATATATATATATATATATACAGGTAGTCGTCGACTTACGACCTAGATTGGTTACGGCCGACCGGTCGTAAGTTGATCTGGTCGTAAGTCGGCCTATGTTATAATTACCTTACGTATATTATACCGTAATGTGCAATGATAATATAATCATCTTTAAGTCATATTTTATCAACATTTTCTTTGTTCATTATTGTTACGGTCGTCAGGTTTAAGTAAATCACTGCATACTACAGTACAATTGGTTTATTATTTACACTGGGGCTGGGGCCAAAACTGTCGTACCGCCGGTCGTAAAGTCGAACAGACGTAAGTCGCATAGGTCGTAAGTCGACGACTACCTGTATATATATATATATATATATATATATATATATATATATATATATATATATATATATATATATATATATATATATTGTAAAATTTAAATAAAAGAGAAAAACTAAATACGTAGCGTTTAAAGTGTTAAAGTGTACTGTACAGTGTTGTGGCTTGGCTCAATGTTTACAGTTCAAGTTCGACATCACTTGTTCAATTGATTTATGTGTTTTGTTTGTGAAGAAATACCTGTACAGTATATGTGAATTGTAAAATTTTAAATAAGAGAGAAAAACAAAATAAGTAGCGTTTAAAGTGTACTGTACATTGTGGCTTGGCGCGGGGTTATGCAGTGTTTACAGTTCACGTTCGACATCACATGTTCAATTGATTTATGTGTTTTGTTTGTGAAGAATTGCAGAAATAATTTATGTAATATTTATGTATACAGTATACCTGTACAGTATATGTAAAATGTAAAATTTTAAATAAGAGAAAAACAAAATACATAGCGTTTTAGACCCGCGCGCTCTGTTTACTCCACACTTTGTTTGAAACACGTGTGAAGTTTTTAAGTGTCCTCAGTGAATTCTGATTACTGTTTCTCCAATTTTGTAACTATGGAAAAGAAGAATATCTCTGGGAAGCACTCTGGTGATCGCATTTCCGGTGGTGATCGTAAAAGAAAGGCTATAACACTTGAAGAAAAGCTTGATGTTTCATGACTCCTCAGCCTCAACATCAACCTTCTCCCCCATCAAGTTATATTCATATTTTTTCAAGGTAAAGTGTAACATTTACTGTATGATTTCATTATTAGATATGAATGTAACATTTATTTAGACTGTGCTATCCTTTGTGTTAGGCTAACTACGAAATTTTTTTTCGATTTGGAGTAATCTGCACCTAACCCTATTTTCTCCATAAGCCCTGTTATTTCTATTACACGAATTTCTATAACACGATGTTTTACAAGAACACAACTATCGCGTTACAGCAGAACTACCTGTACATACTATAGGCTCATTATGGACATTACTCCATCCATCCATGGCCATGCAAACTGTTTTCCCACTAAGTTCTTCTGAATAATTCTTAATCACTGAATCGTAGGTTTGATCCAAAAGAGACCCTCCAATTTGATGTCTATTAGGTGGAACATATCCTGGTCTTAGTATTTCAATCATCTTGATAAAGTCTTCATGCTCCACTGTTCGGAAGGGTGAATTTGTTGCATATATATAATTAGCAACTTGCTGATCCAAAGTGACTTTTTCAGAATTAGTAGTTTTTATCACAAAACCAGTTATGCTTCTTTGATTAGAAATAATACTTATGTTGTTTAAAAAGAACAAATTAAGTTATTAAAATAGAATATCTGAATATGTATAGCCTAGTGCCTACAGCCTGTTCACTCTAGCTTTGCCAAAATTTACAGCCCCTTGCTCCTTACTGACTGATATATAATGCCGGGAGAAGAGAATACTACAGTTCTTCTGAATTTCAATAGTATTTATTATCTTAGTTAACAATATATTTCACGTAAATATATACATTAATAATGAGACCTTATGATATGATCAAAGTTTCGCAAAACTGGAGAGAACAGACTATAATACAGTACATAATTATGTAAATCCAAATAATGTTATTAGCCTGCTGCATTGCATATACTTTTCAATAATGTAGAATAAAAAGAGAAAACAGCTACAGGGTATTAGTAAAAAAATCATTTTGATTTAAATCATGATTTTTTTTACTCTGATTTAAATCAATTTAAATCATGTGATTTAAATCATTTGATTTAAATCATAACAACCCTGCAGCAGGGTCTACCATTAGACAACATATTTAGCTTCCAATATCTTCCCAGGCAGTAGTACCTCCTAGTTTGATAGCTGCCTAATACCTACTACACTTAATTACCAGAAATCCAAAATGGTTAGTCACAGAATCTCTGTAACAAATTTGTCTGAGGACTGTGTGATATAGAGCCCTAATAACAGGGGCGGATCCAGGAATATCCAAAGGAGGGGTCCAAGAAATTGTGGGTGAGGGAACATGGCGAGTGCATCGAGCACACCCAGCTGGGGATTTTTTTGGGGAGGGAGGGGGGGGGGGGAGGAGAGGGGGGTCCTGTAAGCCCTCCCCTTAATATTTTTGAAATCTGACCAATATCTTGGGCAATTTGAGGCCATTTTGAAGCCATGAACACTTAATATTAGGATATATTCTGAAGTCAATAGCAAATACTTTTTACTACGTATACAAAAATGCCTGAGTACTATACAGTAAGTCCCCAAGTTACGTACATAATGGGGACCAAAAGGTTGTACTTAACTCGAAATGTACGTAACTCGAAAATCCCCCAACCCTATAATGTTATCTGGTGGTAATTAATACAACTTATCAAATGCAGCTTATTTCGCACCTTGAATCGGTTAAACCACCCATGGCTAGCATTGAATGTCACAGTATCATCAGGGTGATCTTTCTTTAGGTCGTTGAAAAGACTTAGGGCTTTCTCCTGAATCATACTGAGACACAGAGGCTTACGTTTTTGTGTGCAGTCCTCGATCCACATCGCAAGATATTTTTCCATTTCTTCCAGAACCTTCCCTCTTCTTTTAGTTATAATCGTAGATTGCATTGGCACTGCAGATTTCACATGTTCCTTGATCTTTTCTTTGCCCTTATCAATTGTATTAACAGTTGACCGACTCAGGTTAAATTTGCGGGCAACATTGGTCAACTTTTCACCACTTTCAAGCAGTTTTATTATGTCCATTTTTACCTCTAGTGAGATTGCTTGACGTTTCGTAGCACTCCCACTGGCTTTACCACTCTTACGCTTTACACCAGTCATTGCACACAGAGTAAAGTGTACAAAATAGGGCAGAAATTCACAGGAGAAGTACTGTATGCACAATGACCACACTTGTTGTTTTGGTGCGTCTAGCGTGTCGTCTGCATGGTCAGTGATAGTGGCGGCGCGGTGCGGCTGGCTCGCCCGCCAATTTTAAAAATTGCTCGCCCTTTTAAGACAATATTTTTGCAATTAAAGACTTCAGAAACGATGTAAGTATCGGCCGTTTGTACGTAAGTCGGATGTACGTAACTCGGGGACGAACTGTACTGCATTAAAGAAAAAGTACTGTATTGGAATTTTCTGGTGAAAAGGGGGGGGTCTGGACCCCCAGGACCTCCCCCCCCCTGGATCAGCTCTTGTATAACATCCGAACAGCATGCCTAGATAAGAATACAGTAGGGCCCAGGTTGACAATCCTTTATCCGAAATCCTTGGGGCCAGCTGTGTTTCGGATTTCGGAATTTTTCGGATTTCACCTGGGGGGTGAAAATGCAATACAGGTACAGTAATAATAATAATAATAATAATAATAAGAATAATAATAATAATAATAATAATACAGTAATAATAATAATAATAATTTATAGGTCTAGGTTGTGTTCCTCACTTTGGATCTTTTGTTCGTTCTAGTATTTCTGAATTATTATTATTACAGTATTATTATTTTATTTTTGTGTATTTTTTATAAATTTCTGTTATTTACTATGAATTATTATCATCATCATCATTATTATTAGTAGTAGTAGTAAAAAAAAAAAAAAAAAAAAAAAAAAAAAAAAAAAAAAAGTAATAATAGTAGTAGCAGTAGTAGTCAAAGAAATGATACGGGAGATGATTAGTCTCACAACTGAGTACACTCAAGACCGCCTCCTTGCCCCGTTAGCTCTTCATATACTGGCAATAATACCACATCTATTCTGTCAGAGGACACACACAAAGACTAAGCACAAAGAAAATGCGGCAGCAATGAAGAGAAGACTGACACTGTGGCAGAAGGGGGCCCCTGATGATCTCCTATGTGAAGCAAGAACACTGCAGGAGAGACTAAAATCTGCAGGAGACGGAAAGCAAAACACTGATGATGCTGCAAGGAAGTTTGGAAACAAAATGCGTGTGGGAAAAGTGTCTTTGGCGGTAAGATCTCTCACAGAGGAATCCATCGGTGGGGTCCTGCTAATAAACAGAGAGACTTTAAAACAACTGAAAGAAAAACATCCCTCTGCAAGTGATGACTAAGGCATCAAGTTTCGGGGTGCCTATATCCCACCAAATGCTGTCCTGTTCGAGAAAATAACAGGAGAGGTGGTGTGGAAAAAGGCACTGAAGACTCAGGGAGGTGCCGGCCCTTCAGGTCTGGATGCAAACGGATGGAGAGTCATCCTCAGCACTAACAAGTTTGGCCCCGCAGCAAGTGATCTCTGCACGGCCATTGCCGTCCTTGCAAGAAAGCTGGCATCCTCCTGCTGCCATCACCTTCATGCTCTGACGGCCTGCCGCCTCATTCCCCTGGATAAGAATCCAGGATGTAGGCCAATAGGAGTGGGGGAAGTGCTGAGGCGAATCATCGGAAAATGCATAATGGAGGTGGTAAAGGACGATGTCAGGGCAGCAGCAGGGAACCTGCAAGTTTGTGCCGGCCAACAAGCTGGAGGGGAAGCTGCCATTCACGCCATGAGAACAATATTTGAGCAACGTGATTGTGAGGTCGTTCACCTGGTCGACGCTTCAAACGCATTCAACATACTTAACCACAAGGCCACAATGCACAACATCAAGATCAAGTGTCCAAGCTTTGCAATGTACTTGAAAACTCGTATAGGAATCCATCAGACCTCTATATAGTAAACAACAAGGCCCTAAGAGGTGATACCATCTTACAGTCAACCGAGGGAACAACACAGGGGGACCCTGTTGCAATGGCAATGTATGCAATAGGTATCAGTGCTCCAACAAGAAATAAAATTTGAAACAACTGGGGTCAAACAAGTGGCGTATGCTGACGACCTTACAGGAGCAGGAAAAGTGGAGGACATCAAAAAGTGGTGGGACTTGGTAACATCGCGAGGTCCACAAATAGGGTACCACCCAAACGCCAGCAAGTCCTTCCTCATCGTGAAGCCAGAACATTATGAACAGGCAAAGGAGGTTTTTGGCGGAAGCGAAGTCAAAATAACTAAGGACGGCCAAAGACATCTAGGCGCAGTAATTGGCACTATGGACTTCAAGACCGAGTACGTAGCGGGAAAGGTGAATGAGTGGGCGAGTGAAATCCAAGCTCTGTCTCAGATTGCTAACACAGAGCCACATGCGGCTTTCGCTGCATTCACCCATCGAGTCAAGCATCGTTGGAACTACCTGATGCGTACTATCCCTGGTATCGGACCCCTCCTCCACCCTCTGGAAGAACCTATCAGTGTCAAGTTCATTCCCAAATTAGTGAAACACACTCACTTAACCCCAGCAGAAATAGAACTTCTTGCACTTCCATCAAGACTGGGAGGGATGGGACTAACCAATCCAGAGGAGATTGCAGCCACCGAACATCAAAATTCACTTAAGCTCACGGCAGCCCTCACGGACCACATAATAGCCCAGAACGCAACAGGGGAGGTCGTGACCGGTGAAGTAAACGAGATTCGTAGGTCCATTACGACAGATCGACAGCAATGCCAAAATGATAAGTTGCAGCAACTGTTGCTGCAGGTTCCAGAAAATTTGAAAAAAAAAGTAGCTATAGCACAGGAGGTGGGCGCCTCGAACTGGTTAATTACGTTACCGATAAGGGTAAATGGTTTCAGTCTTAACAAACAAGAATTTACAGATGCCATTGCTCTAAGGTACGGTCGGACAGTAGAACGTTTGCCCTCCCAATGAGTGTGTGGCTCTTCCTATGACGGCGATCACGCCATGGTGTGTAAGAAAGGGGGCTTCATATGCATGAGGCATGATGAAGTAAGGGACCTTACAGCAAATATGTTGAAGGAAATCTGCCGGGATGTCATGGTAGAACCGACCCTCCTTCCATTGGATGGTGAGATCCTCCAACACAGGACTTCAAACACATCTAACGAAGCCCGTGTTGACGTCAGTGCTCGAGGATTCTGGACGCGAGGACAGCGAGCTTTCTTCGACATCAGGATTTTTGATCCCATGGCCGCATGTCACCGTAACCTAGCTCTCGATGCTGCACATAGGAGGAACGAGAACGACAAGATAAGGGCATATGGGGAGAGAATCCAAAACGTTGACCAAGGTAGCTTCACTCCCCTAGTGTTCACAACCTCTGGTGGGATGGGACCAAGTGCAAGATGTTTCTACGCCAGACTCGCGGAGGTGATCTCCGAACAGAAGCAGCAGCCCAGAAGTTTCGTTACAGCCTGGATGAGATGTCGACTGTCTTTCTCTCTCCTTCGGTCGGCTTTGCTCTGCCTCAGGGGAACGAGAGCTTCTGCCCCAATTCCAACAACTGCTGCAGATATCGACTACGAGGCTACAGTCACTGAATGCCGCATAGATCTGTGGCTCAACTAATTGAACACAGATAGGATAGCTTCTTATGTATTAGGATATTTTAATATTAGGGTAAATAAATGGTGGCGAAGGTGTGGCTATTGGGGGAGGCTGGAGGCCACGTTAAAAAAAAAAAAAAATAGTAGTAGTAGTAGTAGTATCATTATTATTATTACAGGTTGTACCTCTCTAGTCAGGCAACCTCGGGACCTGACCGGTGCCAGACCATGGAAATTTCCAGACCATGGAAATTCACCCATTTCCTGGATAGATAGTGACTTGGCTTGGAAGCACTAGCATCACTTTCTCTGCATCATGGTCTCTTTGAAGACATATTGAAGGGTTAAATGTCGTACAGTAGCTTCTCAAATTTCGTGAGTTTTTAATTCGACGTTTTCTATTTGAACACACAAAAAATACAACACATTTAAAAATTTTGACGGCAGAAACTCGAATTTCGACGGGTTTGAACGGCCCACCAACGTTCAGACGACGTGCACAATCGTGTAAACAGCGTCATTTCTCTTATGTACAAAAGATTCATTATTGTTTATTACTGAAAGTCTTTTTGATTGAATTAATGTTTGTGTGTGCAAAAAGAGCAATACAATTCATTAATAGTACGTAGAATATTAAAACACGAGGAAATGAGACAGCATTGTTTTCGTTGATTACAAAACCAGTAACTGACTGGTTCTACATATAAAACTGAAGAAAATAAGACCTTGGTTGTAGCTGTAGTAAAATTAATATGGTTGTTTTGAGTAATGTTATTTAATGTTAATAAATGGAACAATAGAAGTAGCTAACGATAATGGTAAAGAAAAAAAGAGAGATCGCGTATGTAAGTGCGCACACGTGAAAACGTATCATCATTACTTTACATAAGAATATGAAGGCAACACTCATTTACTGTTCATATTTTTTTTTTAATTAATGTTTCTGAATTTGTTTTTATTGAATTAATGTTTGTGTGTGCAAAATTAACAATACAATTTATTAATAATACATGGAATATTAAAACACACGAGGAGACGAGACGGCTGCCGGCATTGTTTTTGTTGAAGCTTACAAAACCAGTGACTGATTGGTTCTACGTATTAGACTGAAGAAAATAAGACCCTGATTGTAACTGTATTAAAATTAATGTAAAAAAATTAATATGGTTGTTTGAAGTACCTGTAATGTTATTTTATGTTAATAAATGGAACAATATAAGTAGCTAACCATTAATGGTAAAAAAAAAGTGAGACTGCGGGTATGTAAGTGCGCACATGTGAAAACATATCGTCATTACTCTACATAAGAATATGAAAGCAACACTTATTTACAGCTCATATATATTGAAGGGTCAAATGTTGTACTCTGTATAGACAAGCAGAGAGAGAGAGAGCAGCCGAACTGCCGGATGTAAACAAACCTTAATTTCCTGCGGCTTTGCTGTTGCTTTTTTTTACGGGAATTAGCCCACCTGGGCATAGGTCACTGACCCACATTGGGGCCTGAGGGGCAAAAATTTAATACTCCTGTAATAATAATAATAATTCAGGTAAAAAAAAAAAAAAAAAAAAAAAAAAAAAAAAAAAAGCTGCCTATCTACCTATTGAGCAAACTAAAATCGTTTCGGATCACGGGAGTTTCCGGAACACAGAATGCCGGACTAGAGAGGTACAACCTGTATTACATTTTCGCCCCCCAAGCTCCAATGTGGGTCAGTGACCTGTGCCTGGGCGGGCTAATCCCTGCAAAAAATAAAAAATAAATAAAAATATGTTTTGCTCCAATAAAAAACTTTCGGAATTCTGGATACATGAATGTCAACCTATCCACCCAGAAAATCTGCAGCTGCTATGATTATGATGGCTGGGCAGCTGTCCAACATTTATATGATGTCTGACATCTGCTCCCTAGTGGTTGTGTAAACTTTGACCTGTGACTGTTGCCTTCGGTGGGTTCATCAAATGTGCACTGGAAAATGGACAAGGCCTAAAACTAAGTTTTGGTTTTGCTGGGACTGTTTTGCTGCAGCTTATTTTAATAATATAAGTCCTTAGTGAAAAATTAATAAACATGATATTAACTTGACTAAATGTCATTTTATTATGTGTACAGTATCTATTTCAGTGTATACTATACAGTACTTGGTATTATGTTTAAATTTTAAAATATAATTGTTTGTACATAAATATCATATCCTGTTTTTCTTTGCATACTACAATTATAGGTAAATATTAACAACTGACCCGCCAACACATCATTCCATTTGATGTTTATTTTCTTACTACATTTTCATCAGCAAGTTCTGATATGATAATAATTTCTTGTGCAAATGCTTCTTTTGGTAGATAATTACGCGCTTATTGAAGGTTCCAAGTGTTCCATGAAGAAGGCAGTGATGGGTAGGGAAACACCGGGTAACACTGAAGTCCATTTATTAACGGATAGGAGAAATACAAGTGGTAACTAGCGTGTGACTTGCATGACCCACAGAGTCAGACTGAGACTGCCTTGCCATATGGCAGCCTCGGGGCAATGTTGCCACATAACACGAGCAGTGTTGCCACGTAATTACATATATAAATGCTACTCGGCACAGTAGCTTATTTACAAGGTTGATACTCGGCACAGTAGCATTAGATACATAACCTACATCTCCCTCCCCCCCTCACGCTCATAGTCTTTGTCTTGAGCGGACTTCTTAGTCCTAAGTCGCTCTGAGCGTCGAGGTGCACTGTGGGGCGGATCCTCGTGAGGTGTAGGGGACTCGTCCTCGGTCAGGGGGCCGGCAGCAGGGGGTGGGACTGGCCGGAGGAAGCGGCGGTTCCTCCACCAGACACGGCCGCTCGGCATCCTGACCTTGTAGTCCCGCGACCGGACGACGCCCATCACTATGCCCACCTTGTCGCAACGTGTTGTCGTCGGGTCCTGGATGCGGACAAGGGCACCAATCTCCAGTGCCTGAAAAGGGCGGGCACGGTTGTCATACCGAGCCTTGGCATCCTGGGCACGTGTAGCGGCGCGGCGGTCGCAGCTCTCGGCTCTGATCTGCCACTCCTTCGCGAAGGCCTTGGCGTGTGCAGGAACGCAAGAGCGGAGAGGGTGACCATACAGGATCTGGGCAGGGAAGCGTCCTGTGTGGGTGGGAGTATTACATAACTCTAGGAATCATTTGTCAAACACCTCACAGTCTATGTTGCCTGAAGGGGCCACCTTGAGGATGAGGTGCTTGACTGTCTTGACCGCAGCCTCAGCATGGCCGTTTGACTGTGGGTAGTGGGGTGTTGACACGATGTGGCGGACTCCCCAACGCTCCAGGAATCCTGTGAAGTCCCGGCTGGTGAACTGTGGCCCACCGTCCGTCCGCAGACGTACGAGGACGCCCAGGTCACGAAAGAGGTGCCGGAAGTGGTGAATGGTGGCCACAGACGTCATGTCCGAGCCACAGATTACCACCACAGGCAAGCCAGAGAGTCGGTCGGCGACAACTAAGAAATGTTTCCCAGCTGTGATGAAGAAATCAGCCAACACGGACTCGAAGGGCCTGGTGGGTTCGTCGTCGCACAAGAGGGGCTCCTGCTGTTGACTGGGCTACATGATCTGGCACGGCTCACAGGCACGGACTGTATTGACGATATCCGCGTCAATGCCGGGCCAGTACACAGCCTGCCTTGCGCTGCGCTTGGTGGCCTCTGCCCCACGATGGCTGTCGTGTAAGTGGGCCAGAACGCGACGACAGAGAGCTGCAGGGACGACCACACGGGCACCATACAGGACGAGGTCCCCATCTGCGTAGAGGTCCTCACGTATCTTCCAATACGGGAGTAGGGCGTTGTGGAGGTCAAAACGGTCGCGAGGGAACCCAGTCCTCACACTCTCCAAGAGCTGAGTGTAGGAGGGGTCATCGCGTACCGCGGTCCATAGTTCCTCAAGGGCCAGATCGCTGTCAGGTGGCGACACTGAGGCCTGGGTGCTGGCGAGGGACTGTACGGCCTGCAAAGTGACGATGTTGCTGATGGAGAAACCGGCCTTGGTGCTGAGCATCTCGTCTTCAGGTGTCGGGCAGCTGACTGGGGAGCGGGAGAGGGCATCCGGGATGCACAATTCCTTACCTGCGCGCCAAGCCGCGGTGAAGACGAAGGCCAAAATCTTCTCCTTCAGGCGCTGGAGGCGGGGATTCTCGATGGCGTCCAGCGAATAGTGATTAAGAATGGGGACCAAGGGCCTGTGGTCTGTGATGAGGTCGAAGTGCTGTAGGCAAATCAAGTAAAACTTGCACTTCGATAAGGCCCATGCCACTGCCAGCAGCTCCAGCTTGATGGTAGCGTAGCGAGACTCAGCATCGGTGAGGAAGCGAGAGCCACACTGTACGAGCCGGTACTTTCCTCCACCGTGATCCTGGAGAAGGGCGTAACCAACCCCGTACAGGCGCGAGGCGTCTGTCTGGAGGACGGTGGGGAGCGCTGGGTTGAAAGTAGCGAGGATAGGTGGACTTGACAGGGCCTCCTTTACCTTATGAAAGGCGAGGTCATGGTCAGGGATCCACGTGAAAGTCCTCTTGGGGCTCATCAGGGGGCGGAGAGGCCCGGCAGCGGCGGAGACGTCAGGAGAAAATTCTGCCAGCTGGTTCACCAGGCCCATGAAAGACCTGAGATCCGTAAGGTTGGCAGGTTTTGCAAAGTCCGCTATGGCGCGAACTTTCTCCGGGTCTGCAGCAATGCCATCCCTTGAGAGTCGGTAGCCGCAGAAAGACACTGCAGGTGCGGCCAAGAAGAACTTCTCGGCATTCAGAGTGATGCCGTGCGTCCTACACCTGGTCAGTACCTCGTCGATGCAGCGAAGATGCGTTAGGTAGTCCTCATCGTAGAGTAGGACGTCATCCACTACCTTCACGCAGTTGGTCACGCCTTGAAGTGTCATGTCACCACGGAGACAGAAGGCGTCCCCCGTAGCAGCGAATCCCATAGGGCCACGGCAGTAGCGGAAGCGTCCGTAAGGCGTGATGAAAGTGGTCAGTGGCTGATCCTCCTCCTTCAGTGGGATCTGCCAGTAACCACAGAGGGCGTCCATTGTCGAGAAGTGTCGTACCTTCAGGTCCACACTCCGTATAGCTGCAAAAGATGTGGGTGAAGGGTGGGCAGGACGGGATACCTGGCTGTTAAGCTAAGACAAGTCGGTAGTAATCCGCACTCCACCGTTAGTCTTAGCCACAGTGACTAGAGGGCGGCACCAAGGGGACGGGTCGTCACCAACGGGTACGATGACACCCTGGGCCACCATGGAATCCAGTTCCTTCTTGACTGAATCCCTGAAGGCGAGAGGGATCAACCGGGGAGTGTGTATGGCAAACGGCTGTGCATCTTCCCGCAGGTGTATCCTCATAGGCGGACGCGCCATAGCCTTCAGTGGCGCGGTCCGTAGGGCCTCCTTCGTCACCAGCACATCCGAGTACTCCTTCAGGAAGTAGGCCCTTGCGGCTGAAGGAGACGTCTCGCTGTGAAGAGGAAGCAGCCGTGACTTGGGTGGAGGTGAGGCAGGAGTGGACGCGGGTTCTGGGCAGCTCTGTGCGGCAGCGTCAGGCGCGTCGCTCGTTGATTCACGCACCCTGCTGGCGGGGGTGTACCGAGCATCTGTGATCTGCTCAGGAGAGTCTCTGGACACCACACCTAACTCCTTGCAGTGCTCCCACGACAACAAGGGTGTAGCGAGAGTAGGCTGCATGTCGATCCATCCGTGACACGACCTGTCGCCGTAAGTGATCTCCGCTTGAAAGGAGCCCACAGTAGCTGCGGCGGTGGTCCCAGGTTGCATTTGGTGAGGCCCAGTTTCTGGAGGTGCTTCAGGCCTATCACCGTAGTATCAGCGCTGGTGTTCGGTATCACCTTGATGTGACCCCGACGCATCACCGTGTGTGACGGCGACGCGGATGGTAGGGGAAGGGGTAGCCCTGGGGCGTGTGGTCGATTCCACCCTCCTGATGTGACTCAGCTGCTGCTTGGGGCTGCGTGGGCCATCTGAAGGGGGCTGCATGCGAACCACCCCGAGGGAAGTGCACTGCTTTCCTCCTCGTCTCGGGCTTTTGGGCTTGGGTTGGCGGTAGCACTTGTCGTAGTGTCCATAACGACCGCAGGCCTGACACTTGTGGCTTCGTGCAGGGCACCTGTCTGTGTTAGACCAGTGGCCCTTACGGTCACATCCACGACACAGTGCGTCGGCGGTCGGGCATGTCTTGGGGCCATGCTGCTTTCCACAGCTGCCACAGGAAGCACTAGGCGGAGGCGTGGAAGAACGTGCACCGGCCTTCACGTTGTTGGCCGCCTTCTTACCCTTCTTGAACTGTGAGATAGCTCTCACAGCAGGTGGGGCCCGTAAGGCAGAGGTGGCGGACTTGGTGGCCTCATATTACCGACATTCAGTCACTACCACCTTCTTGCCTGACACCTGTCAAGATCCCGTGCTTGATCCAGGCTTCCTCATATTCTCGGCTGTGCGCCTTGCAGACGTCGATCTCCTCCGACAAACTCTTCAAACATACAAAAAAGTCGTCAAATGATTCATTCTCCGCCTGCTTGCAGCTGGTGAAGGCGCGGCGACGGAAAGCCTCATTATTCCGACCCTTAACGTGCTCCTGCAAAAGGTCGAGCACATCCGTCACTGAAGACGTAGAATCAGGAGGCACTTGCAACGTGTGCTCCAAAACTCTCTGGGTCTCCAGCATCTCTGCGTCTCTTGTCCCTGTCGTCCATCCACCTCAGAATTGTGGCAATGTCCGTCGCTGTAGGTGAAGGATGAGGGGCGGTGGGCGCAGAAGCTCCATCTGTGCCCGGTAGAGGAGAAGGTGGTGGGGAGTCGTGTCTGCCATCTTGACGTTGTCCCTTCTTACCGCCCATCTTAGTATGCTTGAACTGCGCTGTTTAGTATATAAAGTGGCGCCTCATCAGCTCGAACCACATATATATGACATAAACAGCACAGAAATAATGCATAGAGTCCACTGTTCTGTCCGTGAGTGCATGCGTGCATGCGTGTGTGTGTGTCTCAGAGAGCAGATCGTGGTTGCCACCACGGAGGCAAGAACGTCAGTGTCTCCCCGGATGTCACACGAGAAGTGTGTACGCCTGCGTGCTCCGTGGGTACCACAAAAAAGAGGCCAATGCTCAACTCTCAGCTCTAGACACACTAATACACTGACACTAACACTGCCATCATCACTAGAACGCACTGTGATGGCGCAACACTGCAAGTCGCGGCGAAACACAACGCAACACAACACACTAGTCGACGCGCACATCGCCGGCAGTCGGCCTTGTTTCTGCACTTGTAAGTCCACAAATCCTACTCACTGCGCCATGAAGGTTCCAAGTGTTCCCTGAAGAAGGCAGTGATGGGTAGGGAAACACCGGGTAACACTGAAGTCCATTTATTAACGGATAGGAGAAATACAAGTGGTGACTAGCGTGTGACTTGCATGACCCACAGAGTCAGACTGAGACTGCCTTGCCATATGGCAGTAGGGTGTGTCACAGGAGGGAAGATCAGCTAAAACTAATGGCCCATCACTTTTTTGGTAGATTTTAGTGTATATAAACAGAAAATAATTTCAGTTTCAATATTTTGCAACCTTTAGCTAGGTAAATTTTAGCGTGAAATTTATCGAAAATCTAACGTACAGCTGCATTAGTGCATTACAATTAAATAGTGAACATTGCTTTCTGACTTCATTCTTTAACAACCCAACTAACAATATTTTTTTCTGTTTCAGATTCTGATGCATTTATAAGTTGATAATATTTGCGATGGCTGCTTGTGTCATGACGAGGAACCAAAAATCCAGCCATCTCAGTCACTATCTTGGGTCTGGGAGAGCTCCTGAAGTCGGAGTTGCCTACATCGAGAGATGCTTTGAGATACGGTGTTTTAATCAGGCAAATCAGTGAAAAGAACCAAAGAACTTACACAAACAAAGACATTGCCAGTGATATGACCAAAGCTGTCTTGGCACAGTACACTCTGGCTAACGCTCAGTTCAAGCCTCCAGTCATAACAAGTCAGAAGAAGATTAGTGAGAGACTGCTAGCCAGTTGGGAAAAGACAAGAGATATCTCTCTTGGGAGAGGAAAACTTGCAGTTAAGGACAGCTTTGCCAAGCAACTGGACCAGTTATTTGACATAATTACTTGCAAGTGCCCAATTGTTCTCTGTCCTGAGTTTGGATGCGATCGTGACTGTAAATCCGAGGCCCACATCTCCTGTATTTGCAAGCGTGAACTGAAGATTCCTGTGATCGAACTGGCATTTGTCAAAGCACAGAGAGAGAAGACTGGCAGTATAGGGGCTCTCATGATTTCTAGCCAAGATATTCCGGAGTCCAAGAGACAGGAGGCTGCCACAGAGAGACAGAAGAGGAGAAGAGTTGCCGAGGAAAAGAGACTTGAGAAGGCCCAGGGTGAGGTAAAAAAGGCCGATGATTGGAGTCAAGCTGATTCAGAGTTTAATGACTTCCCCATGGCTGATCCGAGTGCTGACCAGGAGAATGGTGACTTTGTCCCTAACCCAGAAAATAATGATCCCAAACCTTCCAGGCATAAGATTCGAAATAGGAAAGATATCCCGAGCATAGCTCTGGCCAGCATGCGACACCACACTGGTCTCAGAGAAACTGCAGAGATAGCAACAGCTGCCTGGATTGACGGTGGTTTGATAACACCTGATGATGTTCACCTGGTGATATATCATAACAAAGTAAGGAGAGCTTAGGAGAAACTTGTCAGTAACCTAGAAGAGGAGTTTGATAAGGGGATAAGAGAAAATGGAATCAATTGTTTGTTCTTTGATGGGAGAAGGGATGACACTAAAGTGTTCATGAAAGTTGGAGATTCTGACAAGTTGTTCCCTGCCATGGTGAAGGAGGAACACTACTCCTGCTGCAGTGAACCAGGAGGGAAGTATTTGTGGCATTTCACTCCAGAGAAAGATGACATCAGGAAACCAGCTGAGATAGTGGCTCAGAAAGAGGAACGTAGACCAGACCCTGCAGGCCATTGGAGGGGACAGCACCAACACGAACACAGGGTGGCAAGGGGAGGTGATACAGTGGATAGAGCGGAAGATTGGGAGGAAGCTGGTCTGGATTGTTTGTGACCTCCACACCAACGAGTTGCCACTCAGACATCTGATCCAGGAGCTGGATGGCAAGACTCTTTCAAACAACAGATGGTCTGGCCCTCTTGGCAAGATGCTGGACTCTGCCACTGAGTTAGAAATAAATCCGAGCTTTGAAAAAATCACAGTTGGCCCTCCACCCGTTGAGCTTGCACATACTGTCATTGACGACCTGAGTACTGACCAGTACTATGGTTACATGATTTGCAGTGCCATCAAAACTGGGGCCATGCCTGATAGACTTGCTTACCTGCAGATAGGTCCAGTCTCACATTCTAGGTAGCTCACAACGGCTCTCAGGTACTGCAGAATTTGGGTCGCTCATCATAAACTGAAAGGGAACCAGCTTCACAACCTGAGACTTATTGTCCAATTCATCGTGAGTGTCTACTTGCCAAATTGGTTCAACACCAAGGTCAAGTCATCGTTCTCCGAAGGTCCGAGGCATGTTCTCTTCCAGCTTGAGCTCCTGAGGAGTCAGCCAAGGAAGGTTGTTCAGATTGTGGAGCAGACTGTGAGGAGATCTTCCTGGTATGCTCATCCCGAGGCAGTTCTGCAGACAATGCTCTGCAGTAAGGATGAGGAGGAGAGAAGAGTGGCAGTCAAAAAGATCTTGGATATGAGACTTATGAGAGGATCTGGGCATGACGAATCAGTTGGTGACGATTCCTTCAGGGTCAGGAAGACTCCTGAAGTCAATCTAGGTGCCAAGACCCTCACTGATCTCATAGATCTGGATAACATCCAGGCTGGCAGTGAGCCCCCTCTTACCTGCAGCCTCACCAATGTTCAAGTCAGAGCTTTCCTGGACAACCCCATGCATGTCCCTGCCTGGCCCTCGCACACCCAGAGTATAGAGCGTTGTGTACAGCAAGTGAGCGAGGCCAGCAGTCACGTGTACAGCCAGGAGAGGAGGGAAGGCTACATCCGAGCTCAGGTGGTCAGCAGGGAGGTGATGAGTAGAAACAGAAGCAAGATAGACATGTTCTCTATGGTGTGCAGCAACACCGGGTCGTAGTAGTAAAACCGGTTTTTGTATTTGATGATTTTGTTTTCTAAAGGAATACTAAATTTAATAAATGTGTCAAGATCATTCGTTTCACTATTCTGGATCATTTTCATCCTAATAAATTAACCTGATACATTTACTTTACTTTAAATAAGCTATTTAGTGGTGTTGGTAAAAGGGTGGGAATACTGAATTTTCATAAGATTTCAAGTTAAAATTTACCTAGCAAAAAATGAAAACTTTTCAAATCTGAAGATATCACATGATTCTGCACATAGAACTACATCATTAATACCATGGGCCGATTTTTCAAACTCAAAAAAAAAAAAATTCGCCTCCGTATGACACACCCTAATATGGCAGCCTCGGGGCAATGTTGCCACATAACACGTGCAGTGTTGCCACGTAATTACATATATAAATGCTACTCGGCACAGTAGCTTATTTACAAGGTTGCTAC
Organism: Homarus gammarus; assembly: GCA_958450375.1. NCBI lineage: Eukaryota > Metazoa > Arthropoda > Malacostraca > Decapoda > Nephropidae > Homarus > Homarus gammarus. Next base: position 109,676 of record CAUDMG010000725.1, on the reverse strand, counting down.
TCGGCACAGTAGCATAGATACATAACCTACACTTATGTGCACACTACTTTGTCTTCTCAACGGTAATGCAGTGGTGACGTCTCGTCCCAGGATTTAAAGAGCCGATCGTATCGATGTATTTCAAAACACTCTGCCACTGGGGGCCGAATCGACACCGATGCTCAGTATATGCGCTTATGAACCATTTGGTAAGGGCAGCTGCTGTCACGTTCACAAAAAACATGAAATTACAGTGAACTCTCACTTTACGCGGTCAATTGAACCCACGGCAGCCCGCGTAAAGTGAGAAACACGTAAAGTGAACAACATAACATATGGGATTAATTGAAATAGAGACCGGGCCGACCCCCAAACTCCACTTTTTCAGACACAATACCAACGTTGTAGTAAAAATAACTTCTTAATTTCATGATGGTATGCACACACAATTTATAATTAAGAGAAATATCAATACTTTTAGGTTTTTTAACACTTACATTAGTAGAAAAGATGGCTGGGCACACAGGGATGGGGGGTTGGTTCCGAGGCAGAGGGCAGATTATTAGCGCCTCACCTGTATCACTTGCATCACTATCCACCACAGAGGCTTGCAGGGCCTCTTTGTCAAGCTCCTCAAAGTCCATATAAGTCCATATCCTCACTATCATTATCACTATCACTGACTTGGGCCGGCTGTGGTGGGTGGCGGGTTAAGAACTCAGTAATGTTTTGATGACTGGGCGACCTTGTGCGCACCCTGCTCGCGCCGCTCTCCGCGTAAAAGGGTACACACACCGCGGAAAGTGAGCATTCCGTGTTCAGCAGGGTACCGTGGAAACGCGTAAAGTGGGACCGAGTAAAGCGAGGGTTGACTGTACATCATATCATAGTAAGTTCTTTCTGTTACTATACTGGGAGGTCCGCCGGGGGAAGGAGTCTTACAGCTGGGAAGTTAGGTAAGGTTAAGTAGATTTGTTTGGTTAGGTTGGTGAGGTCTTTTATCATTGCTTCTGCTGCTTCTTTTTCTTATCAATTAAGGTTAGGTTGGGTTTAATTTAGAAATAACCACTTTTTAACACATTTGCAAAACCTGCAACAGTGTCCACTATAAAACACAGTGAAATTGGAGCATTTTTATAATCATTGGTTAATATGGAGGAGTCCACAGCCGCTTCCCCCGTCTCAGTAACAGTATGTTTGCCCTCGGCAGGTGTTAAGTTATGCTATGCTAGGTTAGATTGAACTTTTAAATAATTTTTTTTTACACTTTTGTCATAACTACGAGTGTCCACTATAGAACACAGTGAAACTGCGGCATTTCTAAATTCGTTTTCTATGAAAAAAGCTGCTATGAAGTAGTAAATAATTACTTATTTGCTTTCTATGAATATTTGGCACCAGGTCAGTCATCAATAATCACTCATTTATATAATTACTGTACCTCTATTACAAAAACATTAGACTGGGCTATTTTGCTGTAATGTAGCCTAACTGTATTGGGAATAGCCCTTAATGAGAAATCCTTTTATGAGAGGGTGTACTGTATAGTACAGTACTCTGTACTGTGATACTTAACATACACTATACATAAATATCTGAAATTTATTTCATTGGAGACCATTTATGAGTCCTTCACCTTACCTTCAGTCTAGCATTGCCTTGATGAAGGAACTTCAGTTGCTGAAGATCACTAGCTTGGAAGACCACTAAGTTTGATGACATTTTTGTTGTTGAAACTTCACTTTAACATCATTTTAAGACACAGTACCTGTTAATGTAACTGAATTAGTATTCATTACTGAATCCATTACCCCAATACCTGGAATGGTAAACAAAATGATTATCAGTAGAATAAACGAGGAATCATCATGAAAAACACAAGAAACATATTTTAGTTATAGACATAAAACAAACAAAAAATACTACAGTACAGTAATACTAATGACAATTAAAGAGGTTGGCATTAGTGTTAGCAATACTGACGCTGCTTCAAAATGCATAGCAGGGTCATTTTTCAATAACAGCCCACCAACTTTTTAAAAAAAAATTCTCTATCATTTAATAGATTTCTTTGAGAAATGAAAGAAAAAGCTTGAAATTAGTTGGGCATTCAAAAAATAAACATGACATTCACAATTTATTTGTTGTAATAATCACAAAATTTTCTAAGTCCCAATTTGATTAGTATTACACTGGCAGTGACTTCATCCCACTGGCGAAGGAACACAGCGTCATTGGGAGGGCCGAGGGGCGAAGCCCCCCCCCCCCAGGTAAGTAGGACATGGCCTTTTAGGTCAGGCTACATTAGGTTAGGATGTAGCCAGTTAGGTAAGGTCAGGTAAGGTTAGGTTAGTACATAGACCTAGTTTAGTTTTAACCTTTTTTCCCCATGAAATTATTTTTTTCGATAGTTTCCTTGATGTTTTAGATGACATTTATTTTTGGTGAAGATAACCCGTTTTCAGCCCTCCCCCCACCCAAAACCCTGCATTCCCATTGTGGACCCCCCCCCCCCCCCCACTGATAGGGTTGAAGGGGGGTGGGAATTACTAATTAAAAAAAAAAAAAAAAAGTGATTGGTTTAATTTTCCTTTAGGACGTAGCGCGCCCCAAAGTTATAACTACTGAAACATTTAGATCTCCCTATCTGAGCATTTTTAACCCCATATTTACCATTCGGAAATGGAAAAAAGCGACACAATTGAATTATTGATTATACGTACTTTTCAGTTTTTGTCTCTGTGAAGAGATATTATCGGCGTAAAACCAAGTTAACAATGAGTGTGTTTACATCACGCATGCGCAATATTGACTGACGATCTCATCACGTGAATTTTTTCGACCAATCACATTTGAATGTTTTCAAACGGAGCAGCCTAGGTACGGATTTGAATTTAAATTACCAGTGTGACAATGGCCGTGGTGGAGGTTGGGTATGATTCGTGCTCCTACGATTATTTTAAATTTATTGTCGAGTTTTACAAGAAAGTCAATCCTGCTATCCAATTCCTACGTAATCTTGTGTTCTCCCTACATCTGTTGAGTGCCCACACTGTAAATTGCCTTGTAAATTTAGAAAGGACAAGCACCAGTGGTTCTGTAATTGATCAAGGAGGTACGGAAAGAGGAAGAAAACGAAGATCTGTCAATAAGTTACCTCAGACTATAACGGCACTTTCCTTGATCATACACGCTTACCTCTGTGGAAACTTGTGATTTTCGTTAATCACTGGCTTCAAAAGTGCTGGGATTACAAGACGGTTATTGTGTGCCTGCAATTGTCGTCCAAAACGAGTGTGCACTGGCGGAGTTTCTGCTCCGAGGTAACTTCAGAATGGCTTGACAACCAAAAGTGCATAGGTGGTGATGGTGTCGTGGTCAAAACTGACGAGACATTTTTGTCAAGCGAAAATATGAGCGAGGTAGTTAATTGAGTACAATGTGGCTGTTTGGGAGCATTGAGAAGGAGAGTAAAAAAAAAATTATTGTGCCCCCAAATGAAGCAAACCAGGACAGATTGGCGAAGACACTCATTCCCCTTATCAAACACTACATTCGTCCTCGGAGCATCATTGTTAGTGATGGATGGAAGGCCTACTCATCACTGCAGTCTGAAGGTTTCACTCATTGGGTGATTAACCACTCTGAACAATTTGTGGCCCCAACGACCCTTGAGTGCACACCCAGACCATTGAACACTTGTGGCGTGACTTCAAGGAGTGGACCATGGACCAAGAGACCTGGATGAAGAGCGAGTACTTCCAGCAGCATTTCACGCGATACCTCTCTCTGGATCTACACCCTTCAGATCGTCACCACCGGTTCTATACCACATCTGCGCGACTCTACCCACCTCAAGGACCAAGAAACCACCCTCACCAGGAACGTGCTGCACCTGTGCCACTCGAAGAAGGGTACGACGAGGAGGTCGATGACCCTGAACCTATCCCCAAACTTTTAAACTACTGAAACATTTAGATCTCCATTTATACTAGTTGGAAATGAATAGAAAAGGATAGGTTCGGTTAGTTTAAGCTAGGCCTACTGGGAGTACAGCATTGCCCCTGGCTAGGGGTTAGGTAAGGTTATGTTAGGTTATGTTATGTTAAGTTGTTAGGTTAGGTTAGGGAAAAATATGAATATTACAGCAACCATGGAAAATGAAAAAAAAAATGGTTTTCTGATGGTTTTCTGATGGATTTTGATGTGAATAGTTCAAATCTGACCTTTATTATGTTGGAAATCACTCGTTTGTGATTTAGCCACCCCCCCTCCCTATAGCAATATAGGGAAGAGCATGGGAATTCGGGATTTTGGGTGGGGGAGAGCAAAAAAAACCGAGTGATTATACAATACAACCAAACTAAACCTGACCTAACCACCTAACTGGGGGCTCTGCCCCTGGACCCCTGGTGGTCAGCCTCCACAATAATATAAATAACCGTTACAGTATTTCTTACTTTACTCCGAGTCAGGGTCAGAGTCTGAGTCAGGGCCAGGTGCTCTGATTTTATTCGGTAAAGGTGTAGATAACTGTTACCACCAGAAGGAATTTTCCGAATAAGTTGAAAATTTTTCTACACACTAATATCATGATATTAAACACAAAAATGGAAACAATGCATAGAACCTAATAGAACCTGACCGTCATGGGTTGCGTTGGGTCTACCCCGCGCAACCCATCCCAAATGTTTGTTTACGGTAGATAAGGGACCAGGCGAGCCGTGATTCTGTCATCACTATTTCATTAGTGGATATGTGAGATATTTAACCAACTCTAAGTTTGTTTTACTAGAGATAAGGCACTCGGTGAGCCATAACTGCTACACATATTTTCCATTAGTGGTATGTTAGCCAGCCGATAGGTGGAGGCCAGTGAGGCAGTGTTGTACTGTTCAGTGCCTCACGCCCCAAAACCTCATTTTAAATAGTATCCCCTAGGCCATGGGTTAGTTAAGACGTCAACCCCATCCTCTCCCTCCTGAAGGGAACGGGAGACCACACAGAGTCGTCCACTGCCACCCTGTCCTGTGGACCGTCTTCGACACGAGATTAAGTGTGTTAACCTAAGTTGTTATTCCGTGGAAATATCATGTGTGGATGCCTGGTTGCGACAAGAGCAATCCATGATGACCTATCAAACCTACAGTAAATAGTTAATCAATTCACACTGACAGAGTTCTCCTGCACGACACCCGTCTACAGTGACCGTGATCAACACGAGACTAAGTGTATTAACCTAGGTTTGTTATCCTCGTGGAAATATCACGTGTGGAAGCCTGGTTGCAACAAAAGCAATCCAGGCTGGTCTATTGCACATATGTGGTTAAACAAGTCATGCTTACCAGTTCTCCTTGCTGCGACAACCATCTATAGTGACTGTCAGTGAGACGAGACTATGTGTGGTAACCCAAGAGTACCTTTTTGTTGTTATTCCCCGTGAAAGAAGTTCTTGTGCGGAAGCCTGGTTGCAACAAGAGCAATCCAGGCTGGCAGTAAATGTATCATTTGAAGAATTAAGGCTCTGTTAAGTCATACCCATAATAGAGTAACCACATGTGTTTCCAAGTTGAAAATTCCCTCTTTTAGAAGATTAATTTGTTAAAGTGTGAACTTGAGTGACTCATATATCCATGTAAATTGTAAATCACTGTATGGAAGCTTGACAAATAAATGTAAGTGCAATTATCTGCCCGTATCTGTGATCCTAACTCATTACAGTGATCCCTCGGTTAACGAGCGCCACGGTTAACGAGATTTCGGTTAACGAGTTACCTTCCATAAGATTATTAACTTCGGTTAACAAGCAGTCCCTCAATTGACAAGTTTTTTACGAGCCGACCTCAACATGTTTTCGCTTGCATTTGGCAGTCCACCAGCTGTAGTATTAGTCCGCCAATACAGTATCGGTTCTAGGGCTTAAATTCCTTACTATTTTAGTAAATGTCAAGAAGTTTATACAATTCATAATTTTAAATGTTTTGTATTAAATTTTTTTTAGTCATTTTAACAATTATTGAACATAATTGAAGTCTGTGTCTTTTCAGTGGAGGTAACATCTTGCTTGAGACTCTCTTCAACTAAACACTTTTTTCTGTGTTTCCAAGCAAATTATTGGTCAATTTGAAATTTATTTTACATATTGACAATATATAATGCAGTGCAGTGTTGATTTAAAGAAAATAATCTTGAATTACACCAAGAGAACTAAAATTTTATGGGTGAAATGGTGCCATGGGGTGACTTCTCTTCCACCCCAATGCCTTCTCTTCTCCCTTCTCCTCCACTCCCATTCTAATTCCCAACATCATCATCATCATCCAGGAGCCTTCTACATACACACCTCAACGTAAGTGTACTTTACTACCTTTTTTGTTGATCTTAGGCAATTTTCGGTGAGCTGGAACCAATAACCCAAAAACCCATTGAAACAATGGTTTCGGTTAACGAGTTTTTCGGTTTACGAGCAAACGTCTAGAATGAATTGTGCTCGTTAACCGAGGAACCACTGTATTACTAAAGGTAATGACTGATTGGTTATGACAAAGTATAACCAATAACTTTGATGGATGTTGGAAATTAAAAGAATTCATTAAATCATCATTTATCAAGTATAAATCATGGAATGTCGGGTGGTGGAGTGAATTTCTACGTAGATACACCATAATCTCCTGTAAGTAACCAGAGTGAAGGTATCGAACTCTACGGTAAGAAATATAAGAAACACAATATATTGTAATCTCTATATAATATAATCCACTCTTACACCACTACGATACCAAAGCCATGACACTGACCTATCATACCTATAGGTTGGATATGTTCAGTCAGGTTCTATTAGGTTCTAATAGGTTGATACATCAGCAATGGCGAGGAGGAATTCGTGGAAGCGTTCACCATCATTTATAGGAACAAAATAGTGCCGGGAGGAGAATTGTGAAGCCGGATAGAGTATGCTATTTTTTTTTAATATACTTAAAATCATAATAGAAATTTGTCGTTTCTTAAAATCATCAAAACAATAAGTACAGCAAAAATAAAGAATATCAACAAACAACTTCTGGTGGTAGCCATTATCTACACCTTTAACTTTTATTCTTTTTAAAATTCACTAACTTCAATATTTCAATTTTGCGCAGAAGTGTATATAAGAAATTGATAATAGAAAAAATAGTTCTATCGATTGAGTTTTGTGAATTTCCGGAATTCATTGGTTGTTGTAATCTGCACAATTACCAAGGTTAGGTGAGGTTAGATGACTCGTTTACGTGTTTTCCCCCACCCCAAAACCCCGATTTCCCAGGCTTTCTCCCCCATTATTGTTGGGGGATCGGGGTGGGGGCAAAAACGATTAATTTCTGCCCAATATGAAGGTCAGATTCGCTTAAGACATACCAAGATACGGTAAAGATTTACGGAACTGTTATCACCTGAAGGAAATGTGTGATTATTTTTTAACACACTAATAGCATGATATTAAACACAGAAATGGAATAGAACAATACATAGAACCTAACAGAACCTGACCTAACATACCCATAGGTTGGGTATGTTAGGTCAGGTTTTATTAGGTTCTATGCATTATCGTGTTAATTTACGTGTTAAACAACTGACCTTAACATTGAGGGTGATATACATCAAGAGGAATTCGTGGAAGCGTTTACCATCATTTAGGAAACATCTCTTGAAGAGGGATTTAGTGAAGTAAACAACAAAAATGGCGCCAGGAGGAGAATTGTGAAGCAGGATATAGTAAATAATAAAAAAATACTTAAAATTATATTAGAAAGTTGTCGTTTCTTTGGTTAATATATAGGACTAACCAACCAGGGCTGCAAAGCGCCGATGTGGCCGTATATCTCACATCCAGAAAATGCCTCAAATTTCACCATATCATATTAAGTTCTTTCTGTTTAATATAACGGGGAAGTTAGGTAAGGTTAGGTAGGTTTGTTTGGTTTGGCTGGTTAGGTCTGTTCTTCACAGCCATTAATGTTAAGTAGCGTTTATTTTAAAAATATCAAATTCTTTAACATATTTCCACAAACTACAAGTGTCCACTATAATATAACAATGAAAATCCGGAGTTTTTATAATTGTTTTCAATCAATTTCATTCGCGGGTTAGTAATATATAATTACATTTTTTTTTTAAATACAATACTTAAAATAATCAAAACCATAAGTACAGCAAAAATATAGAAAATCAACAAACAACTTCTAAGGATTACAGTTTCGTAAAAATTTACCAAAAATACACTGGAAAAACATATTGGTCAACCCCTAGGGACTCACGTCCGAAAGTAAATATTTACCAAGTGATTTGCCCCAAAGACAAATATCAGATCATCTAAAACAGCAAGAAATCAAGCGATTTTTTATTTCATGTGAAAAAAGGTGATGGGTGGTTAACGAAAAATGACCCATAGCAGTCCACCTGCTAGATGAGGGCCAAAAAGTACTTGTAACACTGATCAACTAACTTGACAGTTCCAAAACTCCTGCGTCAGACGGCTGAAACCTTGAGCTGTCGCCACCCATCAGGTGACTTCCACCGCAAAGCTGACATAACGATAAATATTTACAATTCATAATATGATATCCCAACCTAAAGTATTAAGTTTTAATAAAAAGTATATAAGATATCAAATAATAAAATATATAAATCTTTATATGTGGGGTAAAAGGGTGTTATGACTTATTTCTTCAATAAATACTTTGTGCTATCCTACATTTATAATCCCTGAAGCGCTAAGCCTGAAGAGGAATGAACGTTACCGAGGGGAGCAAACACCCAAGCCACTAGAACTCACCATAACAAACGAAGATGGTATGGTGGCCAAACTGGAACACCTTGCCCCAGTTGGCACCAGTCACCATATAGTGTTGTCATTTAGATTTAACTGTTACCTAGTTCAGGATAAGGCCAAGCCAAGGTGCAAATATTACAAGGGAAATTACAACGGGATGAAGGAAGAGATGAGGGGGGTATAAACTGGCCTGACTCATTAAGGCACAAGAACGCAGACACTACGCTGAATATCATAACAAGTAAAGTGACCCATTTGATCGATAAATATATACCCAAGATCAAACCCAGTGCCTCTAGGAATACGAGGGGGTCCCTACACATGAACCACGCAGCGGTCGACAAAGTTAAGAAAACCCAGAAATTCAAGACGTGGGTTGGGTCAAACGATGAGCAGGACAGGAGGGTGTATGCGAGAGCCAGAAACCAAGCAAAGTTAGAGTCTAGAAGGGCTGAAAAAGAGTTCCAGAGGCTGGTTGCAAGAGAGGTCAAGTCAAACCCAAAGGCGTTTTACCGCTATATAAAGTCGAAATTAAAAACGCGAGTAGGAGTATCAGACCCGAGGCTTGAAGATGGTAGTTACGCAGATTCTGACCAGGATAAAGCTGAGGCATTGAACAGCTTCTTTTCCTCGGTGTTCACAAGAGAGGATGCAATTAACCTTCCTGCGTTTGAGGACAGACGGTTCGACATACCACTGACCCACTTTGTGTTCACAGAAAACTTTTATCCTCTTCTCCACTGATCGGCTCGTCTGCCGCTTGGGCGATTGGTCACGTCTCTGATTACTTTTCCTTTTATTTTATCCTCTTCACCAAAAGATCGGCTCGTTAGCATCTTGGGCGATCGGTCACGTCTCTGTTACGCACTGTTGGCAAGTCCTGGGCATGCACCGGCTCCTGAATGTATCTGAACCCACTCCAGTGTTGGTCAAGTCTTGTCTTGAAAGAGCTCACACTCGGTGCCGTCACAACACTTTCTGGTAGATTGTTCCAAGAGTTCACAACTCTCACTCCGATAAAGTTTGCCCTCACAGTTTTTTGGACTTGCAGCCACTAGCGTAGCTAGGGGGGAGGGGGCTGTCCGCCCCGGGCGGCACTTTTTGGGGGCGGCACTTTTGGGTCTGCTCATCACCCATATCTGCAGCTACTGGAGACGTTAATCCATCCCTTTGTATCGGCGGCAAGTTAATCCTTGTCGTGTCTGACCTAACACCTGACCCACATCATCACGGCCACGTCATGAGCTACACCCTTGCTATGCGCCCCCCCCCCACCACACACACAACCTGTAACCTGTTGAGGATTAAGGAAACAACTTCAAACAAGTACGCCAGTGAGCTCATGTGGTGTGGGTCAGGTGTTAGGTCAGACACGACGAGGATTAACTTGCCGCCGATACAAAGGGAAGGATTAACGTCTCCAGTAGCTGCAAAACCATGCAGTCTCGGGTCATATCAGTTCATGGCGGGTGTTCATGCAGCTTCTGTTGCTGTGAATTCTGTTACCTTTTTTCGATGTGTGGAACGTTTGTTTGTATTTTTTTCTTCATCAACCCATCGCTGGGATGTTCTAACTTCAGTCACTGGTCAAAGTGTCAAGCGCATAATTGAAACTCGGTGGAGTGCGAGGGGAGAAGCTGTAAGTGTTGTAAAGAAACATTTCTCAAAAATCTTAAGTGGCCTAGAAAAGTTAACTGGTGAAGAAGAAAATACAGCTACCAGGGCAGATGCTGGTGTTCTACTTGGTGCGTTGCAATCATTTTCCTTTTTGTGCTTTCTTGGCCTGTGGGGACCCGTCCTTCTAGAAATTAACGACACACAGACTTACCTCCAAACCAAGGGCTTGAACATACAACAATGTGATATAAAACTCAGGGCATTAGAAACATTTCTAGTTGAAAACAGGGATAAGCTAGTGAGTAATGGAGTTAACTATGCCAAAGAAATTTGAAATGATCTGGGGGTAGTCATGGAGCGTCAGCGTCGACCCAAAAAGAAGAAACAAATGTTTGGTGAAGGATCACGAGATGCTGAATTGCCATACCACATTGAATTGAGGAGATAAATGTTTTCTTCGCTGAACGGAGTGATCCAAGAAATAACTTTGAGATTTCAACAGCTTCATGAACTTGCTGAGAAATATGCCTTCCTTACCCCATTGAATCCTTTGGATGATAAATATGAGTGTCAAATAGATCACAATCACGACGACATTGATAAAGAGGAGTTCCTCGTTGAGAGAAAAAGACTTCAGCATTTTGTTGCTGTTGCTGCTATAACTATTAAAGACAGAATACAGACGTGGAAAGAAGGCCCCCTTGAACTTTTGCAGTTTATTCAAAAGTATAACCTTGGGAACTCGGTTCCAAATATAGTAATAATGCTGAGGATTTTCCTCACAATTGCTGTGAGTGTTGCTACCTGTGAGAGGAGTTTTTCGAAACTAAAACTGATCAAGAATTACTTAAGATCTACTATGAGCACCTTGCGGTTGAGAAATCTTGCCATACTGTCTATAGAGCGACAATTGACAGATGAAATAGTTTTTGACAATGTCATTGAAGAATTTGCCAACAAAAAAACAAGAAAAGTTACTTTGTAGAAAGTTGTAGTTTTCATTTCAGAAATAAAGATGGTTGTTAGGTTCTGAATAAAAAGTTCTATATACAGGAGAGAACACAAACACCTGTATAGTTTTGTAGGTTCGGTTTACTGGATAAGAGTATGTACACAAAGGAGAGCAGCACTCTCTCTTGACTAGGCTCCCGGTCAACTGCTATAGGCGACGTATGGCAAGTGATACATTAGCAGCTTCCATACGTCGCCAGGCACATTAATTAAGCGTGTGGGATATGGTAATAACATTGCCACACGCTGCCAGCTAGGCTGAATAAATAATACATAAATGGAGCACATACATAATATACATACATGATATATAATCCAGCATACATAATATACATACAATGGTCCTAATTTTTTACACTTTTTTACTTTTTTCCCTATCCTATATGTCGTTTTTGCTTTTTGTTTAACATAAGAACATAAGAAAGTGGGATACTGCAGGAGGCCGACTGGCCCATACAGGGCAGATCCCTTTCACATCTACCCCAGCACTTCCATGTGCCTATCCAACTTCGTCTTGAAGCTCCCTAGCGTCCCCGATCCTACTATAGCACTCGGTAGCCTATTCCACATATCCACAACTCTATTACCAAACCAGTGCTTGCCTATATCCTTTCTGAATCGGAATTTATCTAATTTAAAGCCATTTGTTCTAGTTATTTCGTTATTACTGAGCTTCAGAACATATTCCATTTTACCCTTGTTAATCCCACTTACCCACTTGAACACCTCTATCATATCTCACCTAACTCTACGCCTCTCTAATGAATGTAAGCCTAAGCTTTTTAGTCTTTCTTCATGTGGAAGGTTTCTAATATTATGGATCATTTTTGTCATTCTTCTTTGTACTCTCTCCAAAGAATCTATGTCCATTCTATAATAAGGACACCAGAATTGAACCGCATAATCCATGTGTGGCCTCACTAATGCTAGGTAAAGTTTCAAGATAACGTCAGCAGTTCTGTTACTCACAGACCTAGATATGAACCCAAGAATCCTGTTTGCCTTGTTGCGAACGCTAATACATTGTTTTCTAGGTTTCAAGTCGTTGCTAACAAATACACCTAGATCTTTTTCACAATCTGAGTTTTCTATTTCCGTGTTACCTAGTTTATACTTAACGTTTGTATTTGTCTTCCCTATCTGTAGTACCTTGCATTTATCAGTATTAAAATTCATTTGCCAGTCTACTGACCACTCATGTAAGGTATCTAGATCTCTTTGAAGGTGTTCAAAGTCACTGTCTGAATTTATCACTCTCCCCATTTTGGTATCATCTGCAAATTTACTAATCCTACTAGTTATGCCTAAATCAAGATCATTAATGAATATAACAAACAGCAGAGGGCCCAATACAGATCCCTGGGGAACTCCGCTTTTGACCGCACCCCAGTCTGACTTTAATCCATTTATGCTGACTCCTTGTTTCCTACCAGTTAACCATGACCTAATCCATTTTAATAATGATCCACCTATTCCATGTGCTTCTACCTTCCTTATCAATCTCTCATGAGGGACTCTATCGAATGCTTTACTGAAATCTAAATAAATTATATCATATGACTTATCATTATCTACCGCTTCATATACTTCTGAGAAAAAGCTAAGCAAATTTGTGAGACAAGAATGTCCCTGGGTGAACCCGTGCTGAGAAGAATGAATTAAGTTGAATGTTTCAAGGTGGCTTCTGATTTTTGTAGCAATAATTGACTCTAGCAACTTGCCTATGGTTGACGTGAGACTAATGGGACGGTAATTTGATGCAATTGATTTATCACCTTTTTTGAAAATCGGAACTACATTTGCAAGTTTCCAAGCTTCTGGCACTAGGCCCGATTCTAATGACTTATTAAATAAAACTGCTAATGGATTACTCAACTCATCTCTACATTCTTTTAATATTCTAGCATATACCTTATTGTTAGTAAAACTTGTCAAGTAAGTGAGTGTCAAGTTTGTCAGTCTGAATGGCATATCTTTATGTCGTCCGTGGGGATATCCATGAATTTCCGATTGCTACTAAAGTTATATTATTTTGTTGCCCAAACATCAGGGAATCTGATGTGTGTAGCTTAGTGAGTGTCAGTTGTCTATTTTAGAAAGTCATTAATCTACTGAAAGATTCTGTCAAACTCCAATCTCCAAGACCTAACGGATGTTCTTCCTGGGCTGTGGTCTGTGGTTTCCGGCCAGTAGAGTTGGTAGTGCGTATGTAACGCCACCCAAACCACCACCAACAGCACCCACACCTCTATCAACACCCACACCACCACTAACAACACCCACACCTCCAGCAACACCCACACCTCCAACAACACCCACACCTCCAGCAACACCCACACCTCCAACAACACCCACACCACCACCAACAACACCCACACCTCCAGCAACACCACACCACCACCAACAACACTCACACCTCCAAAAACACCCACACCACCTCCAACAACACCCACACCTCCAACAACACCCACACCACCACCAATACCCACACCTCCAACAACACCTACACCTCCAACAACACCCACACTGTCATGTGCCTGAGCGCTCGGGAACTCGCATAGCGTGAGGCATATGCTCACGCCTACATTTCATACAAGCTATTAATAAATTGTTAATTGTACTTATTATATTATTATTGTTCTTAGTTACTTAGGTTAATTGTATATTTATGTATGTAATTTATATGCATCATTGTCTTACTCTGTTAAGTCAACTCAAGAGTAATATTAATTAATTATATAAAATATCCAGCAAATGTCCTGAATCACGTGATATGAGACGCTCTCCTCCCCGCGTGGGCACGCTTCGGCAGCAGCGAAAATCCGTGGCATAGGTTAGACGTGTCCATTTGTTCTCTAGCCTTTACCCTTGTCTAGTGCTTTATCCAGTCTTCTGCAATGCCCTAGGGTTATCAGGTATTAGTGACACGTTTAGTTAGGCCTAGGAAGGGATCCTGGTGGTAAGGTATCTCCTGTTTGGTAGGGATAATCATTTTGTAGTGATTGTTGTATTTATATATTTCGTATGTCTTGTGTAATATAGTAATGTTAAGTAATATTTGTTTGGTCTACTCCTTACAGTATATTTTCGCCCTTCCGGCATCACTCTTATTTTATTATACAATTATTTATTCCCTTAAATTCATGTTTGCTAATCATTACTCCCATTAGAACATAAATTGAATTAATTAATTATCTTCCCTTTTGTGATTCACTTATTTCAACTGTTCCTACTTATTCAAGTACATTTAGTTGAGTAGGTGTTTGGTGAGGATAATTATTGCCGTGTTCCCTATTTGTTCCTTTATTTGTTAATAACTTGGGGTAGGATTCACTCCCCAAGTATAAAGGGTAGTGGGATCGCGACAAGTGGGGGCCTGTGTCCGGGAGCTAACCACCATTGTTGTGTCATATCAAGTGTTGTTACTCGCCAGGTGTTGTTTCATCGCTAAGTATTTTTGGATGCAAGTTGCTGTGTTCACAGTGTTCATTTATATTGCTCCTGTTATTGCTTAAGCTGTATGTATATTATGTATGCTGGATTATATATCATGTATGTATATTATGTATGTGCTCCATTTATGTATTATTTATTCAGCCTAGCTAGCAGCGTGTGGCAATGTTATTACCATATCCCACATGCTTAATTAATGTGCCTGGCGACGTATGGAAGCTGCTAATGTATCACTTGCCATACGTCGTCTATAGCAGTTGACTAAGGAGCCTAGCCGGGGAGAGTACTGCTCTCCTTTGTGTACATACTCTTACCCAGTAAACCGAACCTACAAAACTATACAGGTGTTTGTGTTCTCTCCTGTATATAGAACTTATTATTCAGAACCTAACATGGCGCAGTGAACCGATCTTACTGGATAATTACGAGTGATAGTGCAAAGTTTGTGGAAAGCTGGCTATGGACCCTCGCCTTGGGTCAACTCCCGCGCGTCATCCCTCCTCGAAGAATTTCGCAACTTTGAGCAGTGTCAGTGACAGTGATTTTCTGTGAAGTGTTTAGCGCATTGTGTGTTTCGTGCCATTCATGTGTGACCTTGTTCTAAAGGATTCCCATGGTATACGGCACGTTCTGGGCATTTGTAAGGAGTAGAGTTCAGTGCACCCGTCTCTGACAGCGTCCTGAGGGTAACTGGACTGACTGGGAGTCGCCGCGCCTCTCCCTCCACCCCCTCACAGCGCCGCCTCCACCCCCCCTCACAGCTGGGGCGAGACGCTCTACCCGCCCGGGACACGCACACATACGTACTAACACTCGCTGACCGCGCGGCTTCTTTATATATATTTTATATATATAACCTACTTATCTGTGTATTTAATTAATTTTTTGTCTGAAACCTTGTTGATACGACGGGCTGACCGGTCAACACTGATTTAAGACATAGTACACAGACGAAGTAGTTATGTCTCATGCCTTACGTAGCCGTGGACCCAGCGCCTGGATGAGTCAGGCGGATGATAGCCCCGCAGAGATGGATGACCAGGCCGGCCACGACGCTCCAGCCCCCACATCGCGCAGTCCCTCACCTCAATATTCAGCGTTGTCTCCAGAGATAATTGCTTTACTGAAGTTTATGAGAGATGAGAAACGCGAGGATGAAGCTCACAGACGTTTGGCGGATGAGCACAGAAGGCAAGCAGAGGCAGAACGAGACAACCAACGGAGATTGGAAGACAGTGAACGGTTTGAAGCCTTGATATCTCGCCTCACTGTTAACCAAGCCCCTGGCTCTAACACTGCCTCGGTACTGACTGGTTCAGATACCTCATCCATGCTTCCTTCACGCCCCCCAGCCCCACCTAAAGCAGCAGCTCAAACACCGCCCATCTTGAAGCCTGATGTGAATTTCCAGACTTTTCGTGAATGGCGGCGACGGTGGACTGATTATTCTACAATGGTGGATCTCCAGAGTTTGTCACAGCCTAAACAACTCATCCAGCTGCGTATGTGCCTGTCCTTGGAAATTCAGCGTGTCTTGGAACATACGTTGCAGGTACCCCCAACCTCTTCGCTGTCTGCAGAGGAGGTACTGGACGTTCTACAACGGCACATCAAAGGACAGCAGAATGAAGCTCTGCGCAGGAGGGAATTGTTTAGCTGCAGACAGTTGGAGGGTGAGTCTTTTGATGCCTTTTACGTACGTCTTAAGAGAGCCTCGGAAGAGGTAGATATATGTCTAGGCCACCACCAGCAGTGCGAGGAGACCCAGTTGAAGCAGGTGATCCTGATGGGTGTTAAGGACGAGGAACTTGTCCAACGCCTCACCTCCCTCGACTCTTCCTCTTCTCTTAAGGATGTGTTGACGATATGTCGCTCCTATGAGGCTGCCAGGTGTGCCACCTCTGCCATCCGTGCTCCCCCTACAGCTGTACGCGCTGTGTCCCGGTACAAGAAGGACAAGAAGTCTGTTCCTACGCCTTCGCCCACCACGTCCACGCCCGGTTTATTTTGCAACAACTGTGGTAAGCAGCACGGAACACAGGTGTGTCCAGCTGCTCAGTCTGCCTGCAACAGTTGTGACCGTAAGGGCCACTGGTCACTCACAGTACGGTGCCCAGCCAAACGCGTCCAGTGTAATGTGTGTGGTCGTCTGGGCCACTATGACAAGTGTTGCCCTTCCAACAAACCCAAGGGACCGCGTCGGCGGAAGCTTCAGCCCCCTTCCACCAGAGAGGGCCGCCCACAGTCTTCCAATCAGAGGCACGACGACTCCTGACAACGCTCGAGCCACATTAGGAATGTGTGCTCCCCCCCGCGTCCCAGGACCAAAGTCCCCCAGTACATCAGTGTCATTGTGACCTACGGCGGTGTGTCATCCCGTCTTCAGATGTTGCCCGACACCGGCGCTGATGCTACAGTCATCGGTCCCCAGCATTTGCAATGCTTGGGGCTCTCTCCAAGTGATCTAGGACCGCCCCCCAAGGATCTCCGCTTTACGGCAGACGGTTCACAGATGACCCCGGCCCTAGGTTCACTCTATGCACACGTCACCTTTGGCAACAGGTCGTGTCAAGCCTGGATTGATGTGCATAATGGCGTCCCGACTCCTTTGCTGTCCTACAGACATTGCCAAGAGTTGGCCATCATCTCCCAGGACTTCCCAACACCGATTCTCGAGGTAAAACACGCCAACAGGGTACAAGAAGGGAGCAGCAACTACC
Organism: Homarus gammarus; assembly: GCA_958450375.1. Classification (NCBI taxonomy): domain Eukaryota; kingdom Metazoa; phylum Arthropoda; class Malacostraca; order Decapoda; family Nephropidae; genus Homarus; species Homarus gammarus. The sequence continues at coordinate 92,087 of CAUDMG010000725.1, read as the reverse complement.
CTGCTGCCGCCCTACCCCTACCTCTGGCCAGTGACACCTCTCCTTCGGTAGTTGTCCCTGCTGCTTCAAGTCTCCACGCCTTGGCTCGCCTCCACGACAGTCACTGTGGAGCCGAGGCCACCAAACGGCGTGCAAGACAGACTGTGTTCCGGCCTGGCATCGACCCCGACATCTCCAATGCTGTCCAGGTGTGTAAGCCCCGCCACGTATTACAACCTAGCCAGCAGCAGGAACCCTTTATGAGTTACGACAACCCCACCCGCCCCTTTGAGTCTGTGTCGGCCGACATTTTCTGTGTGTCAGGAAAGTCCTTCCTCGTTATCGTCGACCGTCTCTCTGGTTGGCCGGTTGTCATCAAGTGCGGTAATGACACGACGTCTGCCGCCACCATCAGCAAGTTCCGCCACTACTTCCGTGACGTGGGCGTTCCTGTACGCCTGCGAACTGACGGAGGGCCTCAGTTCACAAGCCGGGACTTTGCTGTGTTCCTTGACCGATGGGGAGTCCGGAATGTGTTGTCATCGCCCCATTACCCGCAGTCCAACGGCCACGCTGAGGCTGCTGTCAAATCCCTGAAGCACCTCATCCTTAAGGTGGCCCCTTCTGGGAACATTGACTGCGAGGCCTTCGACAGGGGTCTTCTTGAACTCCGCAACACACCTAACTACACCGGACGCTCCCCTGCCCAGGTTTTGTATGGACGCCCCCTTCGTTCTTGTGTCCCTGCTCACCCTCAATCCTTCTCCAAGGAGTGGCAGGCCAAGACAGAGGATTGTGATCGCCGAGCCGCCGAACGTGTTCAGGACGTCGTCGCCCGCTACAATGACCACGCCCGTTCTCTCCCCAGGTTGAGTGTCGGCACCCAAGTCCGTGTTCAGGACCCGACCTCCCTACGTTGGTGTATGTATATTATGTATGCTGGATTATATATCATGTATGTATATCATGTATGTACTCCATTTATGTATTTATTTATTCAGCCTAGCTAGCAGCGTGTGGCAATGTTATTACCATATCCCACATGCCTAATTAATGTGCCTGGCGACGTATGGAAGCTGCTAATGTATCACTTGCCATACGTCGCCTATAGCAGTTGACAAGGAGCCTAGCCAGGGAGACCGCTGCTCTCCTTTGTGTACATACTCTTATCCAGTAAACCGAACCTACAAAACTATACAGGTGTTTGTGTTCTCTCCTGTATATAGAACTTATTATTCAGAACCTAACATGGCGCAGTGCGTCGTCTTACTGGATAATTACGAGTGATAGTGCAAAGTCTGTGGAAAGCCGGCGTACGGACTCCTCTCGCTTGGGTCAACTCCCGTGCGTCACCTCTCCTCGAAGAATTTCAGCAACTTTGAGCAGTGTCAGTGACAGTGATTTTCTGTGAAGTGTTTAGCGCATTGTGTGTTTCGTGCTATTCATGTGTGACCTTGTTCTAAAGGATTCCCAAGGTATACGGCACGTTCTGGGCATTCGTAAGGAGTAGAGTTCAGTGCACCCGTCTCTGACCGCGTCCTGAGGGTAACTAGACTGACTGGGAGTCGCCGCGCCTCTCCCTCCACCCCCTCACAGCGCCGCCTCCACCCCCCCCTCACAGCTGGGGCGAGACGCTTTGCCCGCCCGGGACACACACACATGCACACATACAAGTACTAGCACTCGCTGACCGCGCGGCTTCTTATATATATTTTATATATATAACCTACTTATCTGTGTATTTAATTAATTTTTGTCTGAAATCTTGTTGATACGACGGGCTGACCGGTCAACACTGATTTAAGACATAGTACACAGAGGAAGTAGTTATGTCTCACGCCTTACGTAGCCGTGGACCCAGCGTCTGGATGAGCCAGGCGGGTGATAGCCCCGCAGAGATGGATGACCAGGCCGGCCACGACGCTCCAGCCCCCACATCGCGCAGTCCCTCACCTCAATATTCAGCGTTGTCTCCAGAGATAATTGCTTTACTGAAGTTTATGAGAGATGAGAAACGCGAGGATGAAGCCCACAGACGTTTGGCGGATGAGCACAGAAGGCAAGCAGAGGCAGAACGAGACAACCAACGGAGATTGGAAGACAGTGAACGGTTTGAAGCCTTGATATCTCGCCTCACTGTTAACCAAGCCCCTGGCTCTAACACTGCCTCGGTACTGACTGGTTCAGATACCTCATCCATGCTTCCTTCACACCCCCCAGCCCCACCTAAAGCAGCAGCTCAAACACCGCCCATCTTGAAGCCTGATGTGAATTTCCAGACTTTTCGTGAATGGCGGCGACGGTGGACTGATTACTCTACAATGGTGGATCTCCAGAGTTTGTCACAGCCTAAACAACTCATCCAGCTGCGTATGTGCCTGTCCTTGGAAATTCAGCGTGTCTTGGAACATACGTTGCAGGTACCCCCAACCTCTTTGCTGTCTGTAGAGGAGGTACTGGACGTTCTACAACGGCACATCAAAGGACAGCAGAATGAAGCTCAGCGCAGGAGGGAATTGTTTAGCTGCAGACAGATGGAGGGTGAGTCTTTTGATGCCTTTTACGTGCGTCTTAAGAGAGCCTCGGAAGAGGTAGATATATGTCCAGGCCACCACCAGCAGTGCGAGGAGACCCAGTTGAGGCAGGTGATCCTGATGGGTGTTAAGGACGAGGAACTTGTCCAACGCCTCACCTCCCTCGACTCTTCCTCTTCTCTTAAGGTTGTGTCGACGATATGTCGCTCCTATGAGGCTGCCAGGTGTGCCACCTCTGCCATCCGTGCTCCCCCTACAGCTGTACGCGCTGTGTCCCGGTACAAGAAGGACAAGAAGTCTGTTCCTACGCCTTCGCCCACCACGTCCACGCCCGGTTTATTTTGCAACAACTGTGGTAAGCAGCACGGAACACAGGTGTGTCCAGCTGCTCAGTGCAATGTGTGTGGTCGTCTGGGCCACTATGACAAGTGTTGCCCTTCCAACATACCCAAGAGACCGCGTCGGCGGAAGCTTCAGCCCCCTTCCACCAGAGAGGGCCGCCCACAGCCTTCCAATCAGAGGCACGACGACTCCTGACAACGCTCGAGCCACATTAGGAATGTGTGCTCCCCCCCGCGTCCCAGGACCAAAGTCCCCCAGTACATCAGCGTCATCGTGACCTACGGCGGTGTGTCATCCCGTCTTCAGATGTTGCCCGACACCGGCGCTGATGCTACAGTCATCGGTCCCCAGCATTTGCAATGCTTGGGGCTCTCTCCAAGTGATCTAGGACCGCCCCCCAAGGATCTCCGCTTTATGGCAGATGGTTCACAGATGACCCCGGCCCTAGGTTCACTCTATGCACACGTCACCTTTGGCAACAGGTCGTGTCAAGCCTGGATTGATGTGCATAATGGCGTCCCGACTCCTTTGCTGTCCTACAGACATTGCCAAGAGTTGGCCATCATCTCCCAGGACTTCCCAACACCGATTCTCGAGGTAAAACACGCCAACAGGGTGCACGAAGGGAGCAGCAACTACCCTGCTGCCGCCCTGCCCCTACCTCTGGCCAGTGACACCTCTCCTTCGGTAGTTGTCCCTGCTGCTTCAAGTCTCCACGCCTTGGCTCGCCTCCACGACAGTCACTGTGGAGCCGAGGCCACCAAACGGCGTGCAAGACAGACTGTGTTCCGGCCTGGCATCGACCCCGACATCTCCAATGCTGTCCGGGTGTGTAAGCCCCGCCGCGTATTACAACCCAGCCAGCAGCAGGAATCCTTTATGAGTGACGACAACCCCACCCGCCCCTTTGAGTCTGTGTCGGCCGACTTTTTCTGTGTGTCAGGAAAGTCCTTCCTCGTTATCGTCGACCGTCTCTCTGGTTGGCCGGTTGTCATCAAGTGCGGTAATGACACGACGTCTGCCGCCACCATCAGCAAGTTCCGCCACTACTTCCGTGACGTGGGCGTTCCTGCACGCCTGCGAACCGACGGAGGGCCTCAGTTCACAAGCCGGGACTTTGCTGTGTTCCTTGACCGATGGGGAGTCCGGCATGTGTTGTCATCGCCCCATTACCCGCAGTCCAACGGCCACGCTGAGGCTGCTGTCAAATCCCTGAAGCACCTCATCCTTAAGGTGGCCCCTTCTGGGAACATTGACTGCGAGGCCTTCGACAGGGGTCTTCTTGAACTCCGCAACACACCTAACTACACCGGACGCTCCCCTGCCCAGGTTTTGTATGGACGCCCCCTTCGTTCTTGTGTCCCTGCTCACCCTCAATCCTTCTCCAAGGAGTGGCAGGCCAAGACAGAGGATTGTGATCGCCGAGCCGCCGAACGTGTTCAGGACGTCGTCGCCCGCTACAATGACCACGCCCGTTCTCTCCCCAGGTTGAGTGTCGGCACCCAAGTCCGTGTTCAGGACCCGACCTCCCTACGTTGGGACAAAGTAGGCGTAGTCATGGGTCTCGGCAGGTCACGGGACTACCAGGTGCGGTTACCCAGTGGTCGTGTGTGGTGGAGGAACCGCCGTTTTCTCCGCCCCGTAACAATGCCTTCTGCTGGCCCCGCCACCAGTGTTGAGTCCCATACCCTTCCCAGTGATGAAGTCCCTCGACGCTCAGAACGGATCCAAAAGAAAAGGTCCGCTCAAGACTTTGCTATGAGCGTATAGGGGGGAGGGAGGTGTATGTATATTATGTATGCTGGATTATATATCATGTATGTATATTATGTATGTGCTCCATTTATGTATTTATTTATTCAGCCTAGCTAGCAGCGTGTGGCAATGTTATTACCATATCCCACATGCCTAATTAATGTGCCTGGCGACGTATGGAAGCTGCTAATGTATCACTTGCCATACGTCGCCTATGGCAGTTGACAAGGAGCCTAGCCAGGGAGACCGCTGCTCTCCTTTGTGTACATACTCTTATCCAGTAAACCGAACCTACAAAACTATACAGGTGTTTGTGTTCTCTCCTGTATATAGAACTTATTATTCAGAACCTAACAGTTGGGACAAAGTAGGCGTAGTCATGGGTCTCGGCAGGTCACGGGACTACCAGGTGCGGTTACCCAGTGGTCGTGTGTGGTGGAGGAACCGCCGTTTTCTCCGACCCGTAACAATGCCTTCTGCTGGCCCCGCCACCAGTGTTGAGTCCCATACTCTTCCCAGTGATGAAGTCCCTCGACGCTCAGAACGGATCCAAAAGAAAAGGTCCGCTCAAGACTTTGCTATGAGCGTATAGGGGGGAGGGAGGTGTATGTATATTATGTATGCTGGATTATATATCATGTATGTATTTTATGTATGTGCTCCATTTATGTATTATTTATTCAGCCTAGCTAGCAGCGTGTGGCAATGTTATTACCATATCCCACATGCTTAATTAATGTGCCTGGCGACGTATGGAAGCTGCTAATGTATCACTTGCCATACGTCGTCTATAGCAGTTGACTAAGGAGCCTAGCCGGGGAGAGTGCTGCTCTCCTTTGTGTACATACTCTTACCCAGTAAACCGAACCTACAAAACTATACAGGTGTTTGTGTTCTCTCCTGTATATAGAACTTATTATTCAGAACCTAACATAAGCTACTGGTGAGTTAACCCTTATCTTGTGTACCAGGTGTTTAGTTAATCCCTTGCTGTGTTTCACAGTTGATTGCATTTTGATATTATTAATTAGCTAGCTAGTTAGCTTAGCTGCCACGGTTCCTTTTTTTCGCTACTCGATTTTGAGTTCAACATATTTGACCTGGAAAGCTTTTTGGCTTCACCTTCAGCCGAAGTACTGAAGGGGCTTACTAAGGCAGAGTGGCAATCCCTCGCTGCTTATTATGAAGTAGAAGGCCGCTCTTCCATGAATAAGGCTTGGTTAGAAGAGGCTGTCCTCAACTACCTTATTGACAATGAAATCATAGCCCAACCGTCGGGAAATTCAGAGGAAATTGTTACACCAAGTAATTTGGCCTTACAAGTTGAACTCAAAAGACTCGAGGTGGAGCTGGAAACTCTCAAACAACGAGGTTTGGCTCAAGGTAGTAATACTTCAACATTCAGTGTAGACAAATGTCTCAACAGTGTTCCTAAATTTAATGAGGAAGAACCAGACAAATTCTTCTCTCTTTTTGAGAAAATTGCCCGACTTAACAAGTGGCCTGTTTCTCAATGGTCTCAACTTATTTATAGATCTTTCACTGGTAAAGCATTAGATGTGTTTTCTGCCCTCTCTGAGGATCAATGTCTAGACTATGCCCTTCTTAAGTCCGCGGTTTTGAGTGCTTATAAACTTGTTCCTGAAGCCTACCGGCAACAGTTCCGTAACTGCCGGAAGACTGACAAACAAACATTTGTGGAGTTCTTCAGGCAGAAACAGGTCCTTTGTCGGAGGTGGATTGAAAGTGAGTCTGCCCATGTAGAACATGACAGGCTTGTTGAACTAATCCTGCTAGAGGAGGTTAGAAAGTGTATCCCAGGCGACATTCGAGCTCACTTGGATCAGAGAGGTATCTGTACCCTGGCTGATGCTGGTCCAGTGACTGACCATTATTCCTTAACTAATAGAAATGTAAATTCCAGGTCTTATGCTCCCATGTCCCAGTCCTTCACTTCCTTCAAGCGGCCCATACCAACATCTATATCGGGGTCCCTGCCTCTTGTCATACCGACCCGACCCTCAGTTTCTGCATCATCTACCCCAGGTGAGCCTATGGTCCATGGGACAGGTGGATCCACTCCTACTGGTGAGAGAAACTCTAGTTGCAGGTGCTGTAAGAAGCCAGGACATGTCATCAGCGACTGTCTCAAGTTAAAGAAAAGAAATTCCTCTCACCAAGGATCCCCCGCTCTTTTGGTCAGGGTGGCCGAGCAATCGGAGAAATTATTGGAGCCCTGTGTCACTGCCCTCAGTCAGACTGTTGCCCTGGATGCTTCCCCCTCTTCTATGATATCAACCTTTGAACCATTTTGTTCTCCTGGTTCCTTAGCTTTGGATCAATTCAGTCAACCCATTTCTGTTAAACTCTTGAGAGACACAGGCTCAGCCTTATCTCTTGTTACTAAAGAAGCTGCTCCATTCCTGGATTCATGCTATACTGGTAGCTGGGTGCTTGTGAACGGTTTGACCGGTGGGTCGCGTATTCCCCTTTGTCAAGTGTACCTGCGGTCATCCATAAAGTCAGGCTATGTCACGTTAGGAGTAGTAGATAGCTTACCTGTAGAAGGGGTCTCTCTATTGATAGGAAATGACCTCGTTGGCGACATGATGTTCCCTAATGTTGTGATCTCATCTTGTCCCACTGCCGAGAATAATACTGTGCAGTTAGAAGTAGACTTTCCAGGGTTGTTCCCTGCGTGTGCTGTGACCCGTAGCATGAGCCGCAGTACAGAGGTAGAAGAGACTAGTGAAGTTGATGAAGTTTCCCTCCAGGACTGTGAGAAGTCCGAGGATAATCTTATCCAGCCGGACCATACTGATCTTGGTCTCAGTGAATTTTTTGAGGATTCCCCACAACCAGATAACCTCCAGAGTAGTTCTGATGGAGATAGGAACCCAGATGTCACTAGTTTTGGTTCCTCTCCCATCACTAGGAGTAAGTTTATTGAGCTACAAGCAGGGGATCCTGAGCTAGTAGGTTTTCTCAATAGGTCAGTTACTGAGACAGAAGCTGAGCAAGAATCAAATTGCTACTACACTAGGTCTGGTGTATTAATGCGGAAGTTCCGTCCCTCCAATTCTCCTGCCAATCACCCTTGGTTAGTTCATCATCAAGTTGTTATTCCCAAACCTTTGCGGCAGGACATACTTAGTATCGCTCATGATGGGGTGGGTGGTCATTTAGGAGTTAGGAAGACTTATGCAAAAATTTTATCCCAGTTCTTTTGGCCTAGGATGAAGAAAGACGTCAGCTCTTACTGTCGCACTTGCCATGATTGTCAGGTAGCGGGGAAACCGAACCCCAGTGTTAAACCATTCCCTCTGCAGCCTATCCCAGTCATTGAAGAGCCCTTTAGTAAGGTGGTCATAGATTGTGTCGGTCCCTTACCTAAGACCCCTCGTGGTCATCAGTTCTTGCTAACCATTATTGATTGTGCAACCCGTTATCCTGAAGCCATTCCCTTGCGCCGCATCACAGCGAAGAATGTTATCAAAGCCTTAACCCACTTCTTCACTCAAGTAGGCCTTCCTACAGTGGTGCAGTCAGATCAGGGTTCCAATTTTACTTCCCGGTTGTTTAATCAGGTAATGCAAACCCTGGGAGTCCGGCAGTTGAGGTCTTCGGCCTATCACCCTCAGTCACAGGGGGTGGTAGAGAGGTTTCACCAGACACTAAAACTCATGTTGCGCACCTTCTGTCTGGAGACTGGGAAGGATTGGGACGAGGGAGTTGACCTGCTTTTGTTTGCTGTTCGGGACAGTAAACAAGAGTCGCTAGGATTCTCGCCCTTCCAGCTCGTCTATGGACATGAGGCGCGAGGGCCTCTTAAGGTGTTAAAAGAGTGTTGGTTGAGTGATCAGAGCGCGACGCCCTTAGCTTCATATGTGGTCCAATTCAAGGAGAAGTTGCGTCTGGCTGTAGAACTTGCCCAGTCCAACTTAAGGTGTGCTCAGGTGAAAATGAAACTGCATTTTGATAAGGCCCATAAGGCAAAACCTAGAGAATTCCAAGTGGGGGAGCAGGTGTTGGCCTTCCTGCCCTTACATGATCACCCTTTTAAATCCAAATACAGTGGTCCATATGAAGTACTAGAAAAACAGGGGTCCGTGAATTATGTGATTAGCACCCCTGAACGGCGTAAGAAAAAACGCCTTATCCATGTCAATCTTTTAAAGTCATATCATGTTCGTAACGAAACCCTGGGAAAAGCAGTTGCTTGTGTTGATCAATCCTTGCCAAATTGTATCATTGTGCCAGAGTGTAAGGATGATAAAGATCAGTGTTTTTCTGAAATAATGAATGGGTCTAGTGTAAAAGTTGAAAACTCGACTATCTTGGAGGACCCCAGTGCTAAGTTGTGTCATCTCTCTAGTGACCAAGCCAATAATATAAAGTCTCTATTACAGGAGTATCTTATTATAGTTGGTGATTACCCACTCTCTTGTTCAGTGCTGGAGCATGACGTTGAGACCAGGGGAGCCAAGCCAATCCGACAGCGTCCCTACCGTCTTAATGCCTTCAAGCGGGAGTGTGTGCGAGCCGAGGTACAGCGTCTTCAAGAGCTAGGCCTCGTCGAACCCAGCATCAGTCCATGGGCATCCCCTGTTGTTCTAGTTCCAAAGCCGAATGGGTCAATGCGGCTGTGTGTGGATTATCGCAAGGTGAATGCTGTCACTGAACCCGATGGTTATCCCTTGCCACGCATCGACGACGTGATCGACGATCTTGGACAGGCAAGGTACGTGACCAAGTTGGATCTCCTCCAGGGCTACTACCAGATAAGACTGACTGAACGCTCCAGGGCCATCTCTGCTTTTGTCACTCCTGAGGGGTTGTACCAATTCACAGTCCTTCCGTTTGGTATGCGGAACGCCCCTGCAACCTTTCAACGCCTCATGAATTTCATCACGTCTGGTCTGGAAGGTGTCCGCTGTTACCTAGACGACCTCATCGTCTTCAGCAGTTCCTGGGAAGATCACATGAGTCGTCTACAAGCCCTCTTCTCCGTACTGGCTGCAAGCAAGCTGACGGTGAACCTCGTCAAAACTGAGTTCGGCCATGCCCACGTCACTTTCTTGGGGCATGTGGTCGGACAAGGGGAAGTCCAGCCTATAGCAGCCAAAATTGAGGCAATTCAACAGTATCCAGTGCCAGGCGATAAGAAGAGTGTGATGAGGTTGCTGGGTATGGCGGGGTACTACCGCCGTTTTTGTCCAAACTTCTCCTCCGTTGCCTCTCCCATGACTGACCTGCTGAGTGGCAAGAAAACCTTCAAGTGGACTACGGCTTGCCAGGAATCTTTTGAGAATCTTAAATCCCTGCTGGCAAATGCTCCTGTACTACTTGCACCTGACCTCCAGAAACAGTTCACTCTCCATGTCGACGCCAGTGAAATTGGCGCCGGTGCTGTGCTTCTGCAAGAGGGTGAGAGTGATCAAGTGCTTCATCCGCTGTGCTATTTTTCTAGAAAATTTAACAAATATCAAAGAAACTATGCCACCATTGAAAAGGAGGCTTTATCACTGATCATGGCACTAGAAAACTTCAAAGTATATATTGGCAGCACTGCTTATCCCATTCAAGTGTTCACTGATCATAACCCACTTACTTTTGTTGACAAGATGAAACATACCAACCAAAGACTTTTGAGGTGGGCTCTATCACTTCAGCCCTATAACTTGAACATTTCCCATATCCGCGGAAAAGAGAACGTGTTGGCTGATGCACTTTCTCGAGTCTGATTATTTAGTAACTATGTCTATATGCAAATTATTTTTTTGTTTTATTGTCATTGAGTACCTTGTGTTTATATTATGAATTATTTTGCTTCATATTGATTTAAACCAATTGTGTTAGTTATTACTTTCACTGTGTAGCTGTATATCCATTTTCGCTTCCAGTTAGTTGTAAGCTCACTTTTTTGGGGGAGGTGTCACGTGCCTGTAGCGCTCGGGAACTCGCATAGCGTGAGGCATATGTTCACGCCTACATTTCATACAAGCTATTAATAAATTGTTAATTGTACTTATTATATTATTATTGTTCTTAGTTACTTAGGTTAATTGTATATTTATGTATGTAATTATATGCATCATTGTCTTACTCTGTTAAGTCAACTCAAGAGTAATATTAATTAATTATATAAAATATCCAGCAAATGTCCTGAATCAGGTGATATGAGACGCTCTCCTCCCAGCGTGGGCACGCTTCGGCAGTAGCGAAAATCCGTGGCATAGGTTAGACGTGTCCATTCGTTCTCTAGCCTTGACCCTTGTCTAGTGCTTTATCCAGTCTTCTGCAATGCCCTAGGGGTATCAGGTATTAGTGACACGTTTAGTTAGGCCTAGGAAGGGATCCTGGTGGTAAGGTATCTCCTGTTTGGTAGGGATAACCATTTTGTAGTGATTGTTGTATATATATATTTCGTATGTCTTGTGTAATATAGTAATGTTAAGTAATATTTGTTTGGTCTACTCCTTAAAGTATATTTTCGCCCTTCCGGCATCACTCTTATTTTATTATACAATTACTTATTCCCTTAAATTCATGTTTGCTAATCATTACTCCCTTTAGAACATAAATTGAATTAATTAATTATCTTCCCTTTTGTGATTCACTTATTTCAACTGTTCTTACTTAATCAAGTACATTTAGTTGAGTAGGTTTTTGGTGGGGATAATTATTGCCGTGTTCCCTATTTGTTCCTTTATTTGTTAATAACTTGGGGTAGGATTCACTCCCCAAGTATAAAGGGTAGTGGGATCGCGACACACACCTCCAACAACACCCACACCTCCAACAACACCCACACCTCCAACAACACCCACACCACCACTAACAACACCTACACCTCCAACAACACCCACACCTCCAACACCACCCACACCTCCAACAACACCCACACCTCCAACAACACCCACACCATCACCAACAACACCCACACATCCAACAACACCCACACCTATAACAACACCCACACCACCACGAACAGCACCCACACCTCTAACAACACCCACACCACCACTAACAACACGCACACCTCCAACAACACCCACACCACCACTAAAAACACCCACACCACCACTAACAACACCCACACCTCCAACAACACCCACACCTCCAACAACACCCACACCTCCAACAACACCCACACCACCACTAACAACACCACACCTCCAACAACACCACACCTCCAACAACACCCACACCTCCAACAACACCCACACCTCCAACAACACCCACACCATCACCAACAACACCCACACATCCAACAACACCCACACCACCACCAACAGCACCCACACCTCTAACAACACCCACACCACCACCAACAACACCCACACCTCCAACAACACCCACACCTACAACAACACCCACACCACCACCAACAACACCCACACCTCCAACAACACCCACACCTCCAACAACACCCACACTCCCACCAACAACACCCACACCACCAACAACACCCACACCACCACCAACAACACCCACACCTCCAGCAACACCCACACACCACCAACAACACCCACACCTCCAGCAACACTCACACCTCCAACAACACCCACACCACCACCAACACCCACACCTCCAACAACACCCACACCACCACCAACAACACTCACACCTCCAACAACACCCACACCACCAACAACACCCACACCTCCAACAACACCCACACCACCACCAACAACACTCACACCTCCAGCAACACCCACACCTCAAAGAACACCCACACTACCATCAACAACACCCACACCTCCAACAACACCACACCACCACCAACAACACTCACACCCCCAACAACATCCACACCACCTCCAACAACACCCACACCCCCAACAACATCCACACCACCTCCAACAACACCCACACCTCCAACAACACCCACACCACCACCAATACCCACACCTCCAACAACACCTACACCTCCAACAACACCCACACCTCCAACAACACCCACAAGTCCAAACAACACCCAAAACACCACTAACAACACCCACACCTCCAACAACACCCACACCTCCAACAACACCCACACCACCACCAATACCCACACCAACAACACCGACACCTCCAACAACACCCACACCACCACCAACATCCACACCTCCAACAACACCCACACCACTTCCAACAACACCCACACCTCCATGAACACCCACACCACCACCAACAACACCCACACCACCACCAATACCCACACCTCTAGCAACACCCACACCACCAACAACAACACCCACACCACCACCAACAACACCCACACTACCACCAACAACACCCACACCTCTAACAACACCCACACCACCACTAACAACACCCACACCTCCAACAACACCCACACCACCACCAACACCCACACCTCCAACAACACCCACACCACCACCAACAACACCCACACCTCCCACAACACCCACACCTCCACCAACACCCACACCTCCAACAACACCCACACCTCCAACAACACCCACACCAACACCAACAACACCCACACCTCCAACAACACCCACACCACCACCAACAGCACCCACACCTCTAAGAACACCCACACCTCCAACAACACCCACACCACCACCAACAACACCCACACCTCCAACAACACCCACACCTCCAACAACACCCACACCACCACCAACAACACCCACACCTCCAACAACACCCACACCTCCAACAACACCCACACCACCAACAACACCCACACCACCAACAACACCACACCACCAACAACACCCACACCACCACCAACAACACCCACACCTCCAGCAACACCCACACCTCCAACAACACCCACACCTCCAGCAACACTCACACCTCCAACAACACCCACACCACCACCAACAACACCCACACCTCCAACAACACCACACCACCACCAACAACACTCACACCCCCAACAACACCCACACCACCTCCAACAACACCCACACCTCCAGCAACACCCACACCTCCAACAACACCCACACCACCACCAACAACACCCACACCTCCAACAACACAACACCTCCAGCAACATCCACACCTCCAACAACACCCACACCTCCCACAACACCCACACCACCACCAACGCCCACACCTCTAACAACACCCACACCACCACCAACAACACCACACCTCCCACAACACCCACACCTCCACCAACACCCACACCTCCAACATCACCCACACCTCCAACAACACCCACACCATCACCAACAACACCCACACATCCAACAACACCCACACCACCACCAACAGCACCCACACCTCTAACAACACCCACACCACCACCAACAACACCCACACCTCCAACAACACCCACACCTCCAACAACACCCACACCACCACCAACAACACCCACACCTCCAACAACACCCACACCTCCAATAACACCCACACTCCCACCAACAACACCCACACCACCAACAACACCCACACCACCAACAACACTCACACCACCAACAACACCCACACCACCACCAACAACACCCACACCTCCAGCAACACCCACACCTCCAACAACACCCACACCTCCAGCAACACCCACACCTCCAACAACACCCACACCACCACCAACAACACCCACACCTCCAACAACACCACACCACCACCAACAACACTCACACCTCCAACAACACCCACACCACAACCAACAACACCCACACCTTCAACAACACCCACACCACCACCAACAACACCCACACCTCCAGCAACACCCACACCTCAAACAACACCCACACTACCATCAACAACACCCACACCTCCAACAACACCACACACCACCAACAACACCACACCCCCAACAACATCCACACCACCTCCAACAACACCCACACCTCCAACAACACCCACACCACCACCAATACCCACACCTCCAACAACACCCACACCTCCAACAACACCCACACCTCCAACAACACCCACACCTCCAACAACACCCACACCACCACTAACAACACCCACACCTCCAACAACACCCACACCTCCATCAACACCCACACCACCACCAATACCCACACCAACAACACCCACACCTCCAACAACACCCACACCTCCAACAACACCCACACCACCACCAACACCCACACCTCCAACAACACCCACACCACCACCAACAACACCCACACCTCCAACAACACCCACACCACCACCAACAACACCCACACCACCACCAACACCCACACCTCCAACAACACCCACACCACCACCAACAACACCCACACCACCACCAACAACACCCACACCACCACCAACAACACCCACACCTCCAACAACACCCACACCTCAACAACACCCACACCACCAACAACACCCACACCTCCAACAACACCCACACCTCCAACAACACCCACACCACCACCAACACCCACTCCCCTAACAACACCCACACCACCACCAACAACACCCACACCTCCCACAACACCCACACCTCCACCAACACCCACACCTCCAACATCACCCACACCTCCAACAACCCCCACACCATCACCAACAACACCCACACATCCAACAACACCCACACCACCACCAACAGCACCAACACCTCTAACAACACCCACACTATCACCAACAACACCCACACCTCCAACAACACCCACACCTCCACCAACACCCACACCACCACCAACACCTACACCTCTAACAACACCACACCACCACCAACAACACCCACACCTCCCACAACACCCACACCTCCACCAACACCCACACCTCCAACATCACCCACACCTCCAACAACACCCACACCATCACCAACAACACCCACACCTCCAACAACACCCACACCACCACCAACACACCCACACCTCCAACAACACCCACACCACCACCAACAACACCCACACCTCAACAACACCCACCACCACCAACACCCCACACCTCCAACAACACCCACACCTCCAACAACACCACACCTCCAACAACACCCACACCTCCAACAACACCCACACCACCACCAACACCCACACCTCCAACAACACCCACACCACCACCAACAACATCCACTCCACCACCAACACCCACACCTCCAACATCACCCACACCTCCAACAACACCCACACCATCACCAACAACACCCACACCTCCAACAACACCCACACCACCACCAACAGCACCCACACCTCTAACAACACCCACACCACCACCAACAACACCCACACCTCCAACAACACCCACACCTCCAACAACACCCACACCACCACCAACAACACCCACACCTCCAACAACACCCACACCACCAACAACAACACCACACCACCACCAACAACATCCACACCTCCAACAACACCCACACCTCCCACAACACCCACACCACCACCAACGCCCACACCTCCGACAACACCCACACCACCACCAACAACACCCACACCACCAACAACACCCACACCACCAACAACAACACCCACACCTCCAACAACACCCACACCACCAACAACAACACCCACACCACAAACAACACCTACACCTCCAACAACACCCACACCTCCAACACCACCCACACCTCCAACGACACCCACACCACCACCAACACCCACACCTCCAACAACACCCACACCACAACCAACAACACCCACACCACCACCAACAACACCCACACCACCACCAACAACATCCACACCTCCAACAACACCCACACCTCCAACAACACCCACACCACCACCAACACCCACACCTCCAACAACACCCACACCACCACCAACAACATCACACCACCACCAACAACACCCACACCTCCAACAACACCCACACCACCAACAACAACACACACACCACAACTAACTACACCTACACCTCCAACAACACCCACACCTCCAACACCACCCACACCTCCAACAACAACCACACCACCACTAACAACACCGACACCTCCAACAACACCCACACCTCCAACAACACCCACACCACCAACAACACCCACACCACCACCAACACCCACACCTCCAACAACACCCACACCTCCAACAACACCCACACCTCCAACATCACCCACACCTCCAACAACCCCCACACCATCACCAACAACACGCACACATCCAACAACACCCACACCACTACTAACAACACCCACACCTCCAACAACACCCACACCTCCAACAACACCCACACCTCCAGCCAACACCCACACCACCACCAACACCCACACCTCTAACAACACCCACACCACCACCAACAACACCCACACCTCCCACAACACCCACACCTCCACCAACACCCACACCTCCAACATCACCCACACCTCCAACAACACCCACACCATCACCAACAACACCCACACACCAACAACACCCACACCACCACCAACAGCACCCACACCTCAACAACACCCACACCACCACCAACAACACCCACACCTCCAACAACACCCACACCTCCAACAACACCCACACCTCCAGCAACACTCACACCTCCAACAACATCCACACCACCACTAACAACACCCACACCTCCAACAACACCACACCACCACCAACAACACTCACACCCCCAACAACACCCCCACCGCCTCCAACAACACCCACACCTCCAGCAACACCTACACCTCCAACAACACCCACACCACCACCAACAACACCCACACCTCCAACAACAAAACACCCCCAGCAACATCCACACCTCCAACAACACCCACACCTCTAACAACACCCACACTATCACCAACAACACCCACACCTCCAACAACACCCACACCTCCACCAACACCCACACCACCAACAACACCCACACCTTTAACAACACCCACTCCACCACCACCAACACCCACACCTCCCACAACACCCACACCTCCACCAACACCCACACCTCCAACATCACCCACACCTCCAACAACACCCACACCACCACCAACAACACCCACACCCCCAACAACACCCACACCACCTCCAACAACACCCACACCTCCAGCAACACCCACACCTCCAACAACACCCACACCACCACCAACAACACCCACACCTTCAACAACACAACACCTCCAGCAACATCCACACCTCCAACAACACCCACACCTCCCACAACACCGACACCACCACCAACGCCCACACCTCCAACAACACCCACACCACTACCAACAACATCCACTCCACCACCAACAACACCCACACCTCCAACAACACCCATACCACCAACAACACCTACACCACCACCAACAACAACCACACCTCCAGCAACACCCACACCTCAACAACACCCACACCTCCAGCAACACCCACACCTCCAACAACACCCACACCACCACCAACAACACCCACACCTCCAACAACACAACACCTCCAGCAACATCCACACCTCCAACAACACCCACACCTCCCACAACACCCACACCACCACCAACGCCCACACCTTCAACAACACCCACACCACCACCAACAACATCCACTCCATCACTAACAACACCCACACATCCAACAACACCCACACCACCATCAACACCCACACCACCACCAACAACACCCACACCTCCAACAACACCCACACCTCCACCAACACCCACACCACCACCAACACCCACACCTCTAACAACACCCACACCACCACCAACAACACCCACACCTCCAACAACACCCACACCACCACAACACCCACACCACCAACAACACCCACACCTCCAACAACACCCACACCTCCAACAACACCCACACCTCCACCAACACCCACACCTCCAACATCACCCACACCTCCAACAACACCCACACCATCACCAACAACACCCACACATCCAACAACACCCACACCACCACCAACAGCACCCACACCTCTAACAACACCCACACCACCACCAACAACACCCACACCTCCAACAACACCCACACCTCCAACAACACCCACACCTCCACCAACACCCACACCTCCAACATCACCCACACCTCCAACAACACCCACACCATCACCAACAACACCCACACATCCAACAACACCCACACCACCACCAACAGCACCCACACCTCTAACAACACCCACACACTATCACCAACAACACCCACACCTCCAACAACACCCACACCTCCACCAACACCCACACCACCACCAACACCCACACCTCCAACAACACCCACACCACCACCAACAACACCCACACCTCCAACAACACCCACACCTCCAACAACACCCACACCATCACCAACAACACCCACACCTCCAACAACACCCACACCTCCAACAACACCCACACCCCACCAACAACACCCACACCACCAACAACACCCACACCACCAACAACACCACACCCCAACAACACCCACACCACCAACAACACCCACACCTCCAACAACACCCACACCACCAACAACACCCACACCTCCAGCAACACCCACACCTCCAACAACACCCACACCACCACCAACAACACCCACACCTCCAACAACACCCACACCACCACCAACAACACCCACACCTCCAACAACACCCACACCACCTCCAACAACACCCACACCTCCAACAACACCCACACCTCCAACAACACCCACACCACCACCAACAACACCCACACCTCCAACAACACCCACACCTCCAACAACACCCACACCTCCAACAACACCCACACCACCACCAACAACACCCACACCTCCAACAACACCCACACCTCCAACAACACCCACACCACACCAACAACACCCACACCTCCAACAACACCCACACACCCACCAACAACACCCACACCACCAACAACACCCACACCTCCACCAACACCCACACCACCACCAACAGCACCCACACCTCTAACAACACCCACACCACCACCAACAACACCCACACCTCCCACAACACCCACACCTCCACCAACACCCACACCTCCAACATCACCCACACCTCCAACAACACCCACACCATCACCAACAACACCCACACATCCAACAACACCCACACCACCACCAACAGCACCCACACCTCTAACAACACCCACACCACCACCAACAACACCCACACCTCCAACAACACCCACACCTCCAACAACACCCACACCACCACCAACAACACCCACACCTCCAACAACACCCACACCTCCAATAACACCCACACTCCCACCAACAACACCCACACCACCAACAACACCCACACCACCAACAACACTCACACCCCCAACAACACCCACACCACCACCAACAACACCCACACCTCCAGCAACACCCACACCTCCAACAACACCCACACCTCCAGCAACACTCACACCTCCAACAACACCCACACCACCACCAACAACACCCACACCTCCAACAACACCACACCACCACCAACAACACTCACACCCCCAACAACACCCACACCGCCTCCAACAACACCCACACCTCCAGCAACACCCACACCTCCAACAACACCCACACCACCACCAACAACACCCACACCTCCAACAACACAACACCTCCAGCAACATCCACACCTCCAACAACACCCACACCTCTAACAACACCCACACTATCACCAACAACACCCACACCTCCAACAACACCCACACCTCCACCAACACCCACACCACCACCAACACACACACCTCTAACAACACCCACACCACCACCAACAACACCCACACCTCCCACAACACCCACACCTCCACCAACACCCACACCTCCAACATCACCCACACCACCACGAACAACACCCACACCTCCAACAACACCCACACCTCCAACAACACCCACACCACCACCAACAACACCCACACCTCCAACAACACCCACACTTCCAACAACACCCACACCTCCAGCAACACTCACACCTCCAACAACACCCACACAACCACCAACAACACCCACACCTCCAACAACACCACACCACCACCAACAACACTCACACCCCAACAACACCCACACCGCCTCCAACAACACCCACACCTCCAGCAACACCCACACCTCCAACAACACCCACACCACCACCAACAACACCCACACCTCCAACAACACAACACCTCCAGCAACATCCACACCTCCAACAACACCCACACCTCCCACAACACCCACACCACCACCAACGCCCACACCTCCAACAACACCCACACCACCACCAACAACATCCACTCCACCACCAACAACACCCACACCTCCAACAACACCCACACCACAAACAACAACACCCACACCACCACCAACAACACCCCACACCTCCAACAACATCCACTTCTCCAACAACACCCACACCTCCAACAACACCCACACCTCCAACAACACCCACACCACCACCAACAGCACCCACACCTCTAACAACACCCTCACTATCACCAACAACACCCACACCTCCAACAACACCCACACCTCCCACAACACCCACACCTCCACCAACACCCACACTTCCAACATCACCCACACCTCCAACAACACCCACACCATCACCAACATCACCCACACCTCCAACAACACCCACACCATCACCAACCACACCCACACATCCAACAACACCCACACATCCAACAACACCCACACCACCACCAACAGCACCCACACCTCTAACAACACCCACACCACCACCAACATCACCCACACCTCCAACAACACCCACACCTCCAATAACATCCACACCTCCAACAACACCCACACCTCCCACAACACCCACACCACCACCAACACCCACACCTCCAACAACACCCACACCACCAACAACACCCACACCACCACTAACACCCACACCTCCAACATCACCCACACCTCCAACAACACCCACACCATCACCAACAACACCCACACATCCAACAACACCCACATCACCACCAACAGCACCCACACCTCTAACAACACCCACACCACCACCAACAACACCCACACCTCCAACAACACCCACACCTCCAACAACACCCACACCACCACCAACAACACCCACAACTCCAACAACACCAACACCACCAACAACAACATGCACACCACCACCAACAACATCCACACCTCCAACAACACCCACACCTCCCACAACACCCACACTACCACCAACGCCCACACCTCTGACAACACCCACACCACCACCAACAACATCCACACCACCACTAACAACACCCACACCTCCAACAACACCACACCACCACCAACAACACTCACACCCCCAACAACACCCCACCACCTCCAACAACACCCACACCTCCAACAACACCACACCTCCAACAACACCCACACCACCACCAACAACACCCACACCTCCAACAACAACACACAACACCACACCTCCAACAACACCCACACCTCCAACAACACCCACACCACACCAACAACACCCACACCTCCAACAACACCCACACCTCCACCAACACCCACACCACCAACAACACCCACACCTTTAACAACACCCACTCCACCACCACCAACACCCACACCTCCCACAACACCCACACCTCCACCAACACCCACACCTCCAACAACACCCACACCTCCAACAACACCCACACCACCACCAACAACACCCACACCCCAACAACACCCACACCACCTCCAACAACACCCACACCTCCAGCAACACCCACACCTCCAACAACACCCACACCACCACCAACAACACCCACACCTCAACAACACAACACCTCCAGCAACATCCACACCTCCAACAACACCCACACCTCCCACAACACCCACACCACCACCAACGCCCACACCTCCAACAACACCCACACCACCACCAACAACATCCACTCCACCACCAACAACACCCACACCTCCAACAACACCCACACCACCAACAACACCACACCACCACCAACAACACCCACACCTCCAACAACACCCACACCTCCAACAACACCCACACCTCCAACAACACCCACACCTCCAACAACACCCACACCACCACCAACAACACCCACACCTCCAACAACACCACACCTCCAGCAACATCCACACCTCCAACAACACCCACACCTCCCACAACACCCACACCACCACCAACGCCCACACCTCCAACAACACCCACACCACCACCAACAACACCCACACCATCACAACAACACCCACACATCCAACAACACCCACACCACCAACAACACCCACACCACCACCAACAACACCCACACCTCCAACAACACCCACACCTCCACCAACACCCACACCACCACCAACACCCACACCTCTAGCAACACCCACACCACCACCAACAACACCCACACATCCAACAACACCCACACCACCAACAACACCCACACCACCACCAACAACACCCACACCTCCAACAACACCCACACCTCCAACAACACCCACACCTCCACCAACACCCACACCTCCAACAACACCCACACCTCCAACAACACCCACACCATCACCAACAACACCCACACATCCAACAACACCCACACCACCACCAACAGCACCCACACCTCTAACAACACCCACACCACCACCAACACCACCCACACCTCCAACAACACCCACACCTCCAACAACACCCACACCTCCACCAACACCCACACCTCCAACATCACCCACACCTCCAACAACCCCCACACCATCACCAACAACACCCACACATCCAACAACACCCACACCACCACCAACAGCACCCACACCTCTAACAACACCCACACTATCACCAACAACACCCACACCTCCAACAACACCCACACCTCCACCAACACCCACACCACCACCAACACGCACACCTCTAACAACACCCACACCACCACCAACAACACCCACACCTCCAAAAACACCCACACCTCCAACAACACCCACACCATCACCAACAACACCCACACCTCCAACAACACCCACACCTCCAACAACACCCACACTCCACCAACAACACCCACACCACCAACAACACCCACACCACCAACAACACTCACACCCCCAACAACACCCACACCACCACCAACAACACCCACACCTCCAGCAACACCCACACCACCAACAACACCCACACCTCCAGCAACACTCACACCTCCAACAACACCCACACCACCACCAACAACACCCACACCTCCAACAGCACCACACCACCACCAACAACACTCACACCCCCAACAACACCCACACCACCTCCAACAACACCCACACCTCCAGCAACACCCACACCTCCAACAACACCCACACCACCACCAACAACACCCACACCTCCAACAACACAACACCTCCAGCAACATCCACACCTCCAACAACACCCACACCTCTAACAACACCCACACACCACCAACAACACCCACACCTCCAACAACACACACACCTCCACCAACACCCACACCACCACCAACAGCACCCACACCTCAACAACACCCACACCACCACCAACAACACCCACACCTCCAACAACACCCACACCTCCAACAACACCCACACCACCACCAACAACACCCACACCTCCAACAACACCCACACCTCCAATAACACCCACACTCCCACCAACAACACCCACACCACCAACAACACCCACACCTCCACCAACACCCACACCACCACCAACACACCCACACCTCTAACAACACCCACACCACCACCAACAACACCCACACCTCCCACAACACCCACACCTCCACCAACACCCACACCTCCAACATCACCCACACCTCCAACAACACCCACACCATCACCAACAACACCCACACATCCAACAACACCCACACCACCACCAACAGCACCCACACCTCTAACAACACCCACACCACCACTAGCAACACCCACACCTCCAACAACACCCACACCTCCAACAACACCCACACCACCACCAACAACACCCACACCTCCAACAACACCCACACCTCCAATAACACCCACACTCCCACCAACATCACCCACACCACCAACAACACCCACACCACCAACAACACTCACACCCCCAACAGCACCCACACCACCACCAACAACACCCACACCTCCAGCAACACCCACACCTCCAACAACACCCACACCTCCAGCAAAACTTACACCTCCAACAACACCCACACCACCACCAACAGCACCCACACCTCCAACAACACCACACCACCACCAACAACACTCACACCCCCAACAACACCCACACCGCCTCCAACAACACCCACACCTTTAGCAACACCCTCACCTCCAACAACACCCACACCACCACCAACAACACCCACACCTCCAACACACACACCTCCACAACACCACACCTCCAACAACACCCTCACCCCAACAACACCCTCACCCCAACAACACCCTCACCCCAACAACACCCACACCCCAACAACACCCACACCTCCACACACACACCCACAACACCACACCTCCAACAACACCCACCCCTCTAACAACACCCACACCACCAACACACCACACCCCAACAACACCCACACCTCCAACACCCACACCACCAACACACCCACCTCAACAACACCCACACCACCAACAACACCCACACCCCCCACAACACCCACACCTCCACCAACACCCACACCTCCAACAACACCCACACCACCACGAACAACACCCACACCTCCAACAACACCCACACCTCCAACAACACCCACACCACCACCAACAACACCCACACCTCCAACAACACCCACACCTCCAACAACACCCACACCTCCAGCAACACTCACACCTCCAACAACACCCACACAACCACCAACAACACCCACACCTCCAACAACACCACACCACCACCAACAACACTCACACCCCCAACAACACCCACACCGCCTCCAACAACACCCACACCTCCAGCAACACCCACACCTCCAACAACACCCACACCACCACCAACAACACCCACACCTCCAACAACACACACACCTCCAACAACACCACACCTCCAACAACACCCACACCTCCAACAACACCCACACCACCAACAACACCCACACCTCCAACAACACCCACACCACCAACAACACCACACCACCACCAACAACACCCACACCTCCAACAACACCCACACCACCAACAACACCCACACCACCACCAACAACACCCACACCTCCAACAACACCCACTTCTCCAACAACACCCACACCTCCAACAACACTCACACCTCCAACAACACCCACACCACCACCAACAGCACCCACACCTCTAACAACACCCACACTATCACCAACAACACCCACACCTCCAACAACACCCACACCTCCCACAACACCCACACCTCCACCAACACCCACACTCCAACACACCCACACCTCAAACAACACCCACACCACCACAAAGAAACCCACCTCCAACAACACCACCCACACCTCCAACAACACCCACACCTCCAACAACACCACACCACCACCAACAACACCCACACCTCCAACAACACCCACACCACCACCAACATCACCCACACCTCCAACAACAACACCCACACCTCCAACAACACCCACACCTCCAACAACACCCACACCTCCCACAACACCCACACCACCACCAACACCCACACCTCCAACAACACCCACACCACCACCAACAACATCCACTCCACCACTAACACCCACACCTCCAACATCACCCACACCTCCAACAACACCCACACCATCACCAACAACACCCACACATCCAACAACACCCACACCACCACCAACAACACCCACACCTCCAACAACACCCACACCTCCAACAACACCCACACCTCCAACAACACCCACACCACCAACAACACCCACACCTCCAACAACACCCACACCTCCAACAACACAACACCTCCAGCAACATCCACACCTCCAACAACACCCACACCTCAAACAACACCCACACTATCACCAACAACACCCACACCTCCAACAACACCCACACCTCCACCAACACCCACACCACCAACAACACCCACACCTCCAACAACACCCACACCACCACCACCAACACCCACACCTCCAACAACACCCACACCTCCACCAACACCCACACCTCCAACAACACCCACACCTCCAACAACACCCACACCACCACCAACAACACCCACACCCCCAACAACACCCACACCACCTCCAACAACACCCACACCTCCAGCAACACCCACACCTCCAACAACACCCACACCACCACCAACAACACCCACACCTCCAACAACACAACACCTCCAGCAACATCCACACCTCCAACAACACCCACACCTCCCACAACACCCACACCACCACCAACGCCCACACCTCCAACAACACCCACACCACTACCAACAACATCCACTCCACCACCAACAACACCCACACCTCCAACAACACCCACACCACCAACAACACCCACACCACCACAACAACAACCACACCTCCAACAACACCCACACCTCAACAACACCCACACCTCCAG
This sequence comes from Homarus gammarus, assembly GCA_958450375.1. Classification (NCBI taxonomy): domain Eukaryota; kingdom Metazoa; phylum Arthropoda; class Malacostraca; order Decapoda; family Nephropidae; genus Homarus; species Homarus gammarus. The sequence goes on along the minus strand of CAUDMG010000725.1, from coordinate 65,353 downwards.
CAACACCCACACCTCCAACAACACCCACACCACCACCAACAACACCCACACCTCCAACAACACACACACCTCCAGCAACACCCACACCTCCAACAACACCCACACCTCCCACAACACCCACACCACCACCAACACCCACACCTCCAACAACACCCACACCACCACCAACAACATCCACTCCATCACTAACAACACCCACACATCCAACAACACCCACACCACCACCAACAACACCCACACCTCCAACAACACCCACACCTCCAACAACACCCACACCATCACCAACAACACCCACACCTCCAACAACACCCACACCACCACCAACAGCACCCACACCTCCAACAACACCCACACCTCCACCAACACCCACACCACCACCAACACCCACACCTCCAACAACACCCACACCACCACCAACAACACCCACACCTCCAACAACACCCACACACCACCAACAACACCCACACCTCCAACAACACCCACACCACCACCAACAACACCCACACCTCCAACAACACCCACACCACCAACAACACCACACACCACCACCAACAACACCCACACCTCCAACAACACCCACACCTCCAACAACACCCACACCACCACCAACACCCACACCTCCAACAACACCACACCACCACCAACAACATCCACACCACCACCAACAACACCCACACCTCCAACAACACCCACACCACCAACAACAACACCCACACCACAAAACAACACCTACACCTCCAACAACACCCACACCTCCAACACCACCCACACCTCCAACAACACCCACACCACCACCAACACCCACACCTCCAACAACACCCACACCACCAACAACACCCACACCACCACCAACAACATCCACACCTCCAACAACACCCACACCTCCCACAACACCCACACCACCACCAACACCCACACCTCCGACAACACCCACACCACCAACAACACCACACCACCACCAACAACACCCACACCTCCAACAACACCCACACCACCACAACAACACCCACACCACCAACAACACCCACACCTCCAACAACACCCACACCTCCAACAACACCCACACCTCCAACAACACCCACACCACCAACAACACCCACACCTCCAACAACACCCACACCACCACCAACAACACCCACACCCAACAACACCCACACCACCAACAACACCCACACCTCCAACAACACCACACCACCACCAACAACACCCACACCTCCAACAACACCCACACCTCCAACAACACCCACACCACCAACAACACCCACACCACCACAACACCCACACCTCCAACAACACCCACACCTCCAACAACACCCACACCTCCAACAACACCCACACCTCCAACAACACCCACACCTCCAACAACACCCACACCACCCAACAACACCCACACCTCCAACAACACCCACACCACCAACAACACCCACACCTCCAACAACACCCACACCTCCAACAACACCCACACCACACCAACAACACCCACACCACCACCAACAACACCCACACCTCCAACAACACCCACACCACCACCAACAACACCCACACCTCCAACAACACCCACACCACCAACAACACCCACACCCACCAACAACACCCACACCTCCAACAACACCCACACCTCCAACAACACCCACACCTCCAACAACACCCACACCTCCAACAACACCCACACCTCCAACAACACCCACACCACCACCAACACCCACACCTCCAACAACACCCACACCACCACAACAACACCCACACCTCCAACAACACCCACACCACCACCAACACCCACACCTCCAACAACACCCACACCTCCAACAACACCCACACCACCACCAACAACACCCACACCTCCAACAACACCCACACCACCACCAACAACACCCACACCTCCAACAACACCCACACCATCCAACAACACCCACACCTCCAACAACACCCACACCTCCAACAACACCCACACCACCACCAACACCCACACCTCCAACAACACCCACACCACCACAACAACACCCACACCTCCAACAACACCCACACCTCCAACAACACCCACACCACCAACAACACCCACACCTCCAACAACACCCACACCACCAACAACACCCACACCCACCAACAACACCCACACCACCAACAACACCCACACCTCCAACAACACCCACACCACCACCAACAACACCCACACCTCCAGCAACACCCACACCACCAACAACACCCACACCTCCAGCAACACCCACACCTCCAACAACACCCACACCACCACCAACAACACCCACACCTCCAACAACACCACACCACCACCAACAACACCACACCCCAACAACACCCACACCTCCAACAACACCCACACCTCCACAACACCCACACCTCCAACAACACCCACACCACCACCAACAACACCCACACCTCCAACAACACCACACCTCCAGCAACATCCACACCTCCAACAACACCCACACCTCCAACAACACCACACACCACCAACAACACCCACACCACCAACAACACCCACACCACCACCAACACCCACACCACCACCAACACACCACACCTCCAACAACACCCACACCACCACCAACACACCACACCTCCAACACACCCACACCTCCAACAAAACCCACACCACCACCAACGCCCACACCTCCAACAACACCCACACCACCAACAACACCCACCACCACCAACAACACCCACACCACCAACAACACCCACACCTCCACCAACACCCACACCACCACCAACACACACACCTCTAACAACACCCACACCACCACCAACAACACCCACACCTCCAACAACACCCACACCTCCACCAACACCCACACCTCCAACAACACCCACACCTCCAACAACACCCACACACCACCAACAACACCCACACCTCCAACAACACCCACACCACCACCAACACACCCACACCTCCAACAACACCCACACCACCACCAACAACACCCACACCTCCAACAACACCCACACCTCCAACAACACCCACACCACCACCAACAACACCCACACCTCCAACAACACCCACACCACCACCAACACACCCACACCACCAACAACACCCACACCACCAACAACACCACACCTCCAACAACACCCACACCCCAACAACACCCACACCCCCACAACACCCACACCTCCAACAACACCACACCACCAACAACACCCACACCTCCAACAACACCCACACCTCCAACAACACCCACACCACCAACAACACCCACACCTCCAACAACACCCACACCACCACCAACAACACCCACACCTCCAACAACACCCACACCCACCAACAACACCCACACTTCCAACAACACCCACACCTCCAACAACACCCACACCACCACCACACCACACCCACACACCACACCTCCAACAACACCACACCTCCACAACACCCACACCTCCAACAACACCCACACCTCCAACAACACCCACACCACCAACAACACCCACACCTCCAACAACACCCACACCTCCCACAACACCCACACCACCACCAACACACCCACCTCCAACAACACCCACACCACCACCAACAACACCCACACCTCCAACTACACAACACCTCCAACAACACCCACACTCCAACAACACCCACACCTCCAACAACACCCACACCTCCAACAACACCCACACCACCACCAACAACACCCACACCACCACCAACAACACCCACACCACCACCAACAACACCCACACCACCAACAACACCACACCTCCAGCAACATCCACACCTCCAACAACACCCACACCTCCAACAACACCCACACCACCACCAACACCCACACCTCCAACAACACCCACACCACCACCAACAACACACACCACCACCAACAACACCCACAACTCCAACAACACCCACACCACCAACAACAACATGCACACCACCACCAACAACATCCACACCTCCAACAACACCCACACCTCCCACAACACCCACACCACCACCAACGCCCACACCTCCGACAACACCCACACCACCACCAACAACATCCACACCACCACCAACAACACCCACACCTCCAACAACACCCACACCACCAACAACAACCCACACCACAAAACAACACCTACACCTCCAACAACACCCACACCTCCAACACCACCCACACCTCCAACGACACCCACACCACCACCAACACCCACACCTCCAACAACACCCACACCACAACCAACAACACCCACACCTCCAACAACACCCACAACACCACCAACAACACCCACACCTCCAACAACACCCACACCACCACTAACAACACCGACACCTCCAACAACACCCACACCTCCAACAACACCCACACCACCAACAACACCCACACCTCCAACAACACCCACACCACCAACAACACCCACACCTCCAACAACACCACACCACCACCAACACCCACACCTCCAACAACACCCACACCTCCAACAACACCCACACCACCACCAACAACACCCACACCTCCAACAACACCCACACCTCCAACAACACCCACACCTCCAACAACACCCACACCACAACCAACAACACCCACACCACCACCAACAACACCCACACCACCACCAACAACACCCACACCTCCAACAACACCCACACACCACCAACAACACCCACACCTCCAACAACACCCACACCACCACTAACAACACCCACACCTCCAACAACACCCACACCTCCAACAACACCCACACCACCAACAACACCCACACCACCAACAACACCCACACCTCCAACAACACCCACACCTCCAACAACACCCACACCACCAACAACACCCACACCTCCAACAACACCCACACCTCCAACAACACCCACACCACCACTAACAACCCCATACCTCCAACAACACCCACACCACCACCAATACCCACACCTCCAACAACACCCACACCTCCAACAACACCCACACCTCCAACAACACCCACACCAACAACACCACACACCACCACCAACACCCCCACCCCCAACAACACCCACACACCTCCAACAACACCCACACCACTCCAACAACACCACACCACCACCAACAACACCCACACCTCCAACAACACCCACACCTCCAACAACACCCACACCACCACCAACAACACCCACACCTCCAACAACACCCACACCACCAACAACACCCACACCTCCAGCCAACACCCACACCACCAACAACACCCACACCTCCAACAACACCCACACCACCACCAACAACACCCACACCTCCAACAACACCCACACCTCCACCAACACCCACACCTCCAACAACACCCACACCTCCAACAACACCCACACCACACCAACAACACCCACACCTCCAACAACACCCACACCACACCAACATCACCCACACCTCCAACAACACCCACACCACCAACAACACCCACACCTCCAACAACACCCACACCTCCAACAACACCCACACCACCACCAACACCCACACCTCCAACAACACCCACACCACCACCAACAACACCCACACCTCCAACAACACCCACACCTCCAACAACACCCACACCACCACCAACAACACCCACACCTCCAACAACACCCACACCTCCAACAACACCCACACTCCACCAACAACACCCACACCACCAACAACACCCACACCACCAACAACACCCACACCCCAACAACACCCACACCACCACCAACAACACCCACACCTCCAACAACACCCACACCTCCAACAACACCCACACCTCCAGCAACACCCACACCTCCAACAACACCCACACCACCACCAACAACACCCACACCTCCAACAACACCACACCACCACCAACAACACCACACCCCCAACAACACCCACACCTCCAACAACACCCACACCTCCAGCAACACCCACACCTCCAACAACACCCACACCACCAACAACACCCACACCCCCAACAACACACACCTCCAGCAACATCCACACCTCCAACAACACCCACACCTCCAACAACACCCACACCACCACCAACAACACCCACACCTCCAACAACACCCACACCTCCACCAACACCCACACCACCACCAACACCCACACCTCCAACAACACCCACACCACCACCAACAACACCCACACCTCCACAACACCCACACCTCCAACAACACCCACACCTCCAACAACACCCACACCTCCAACAACACCCACACCACCAACAACAACACCCACACCTCCAACAACACCACACCACCACCAACAACACCCACACCTCCAACAACACCCACACCACCACCAACAACACCCACACCTCCAACAACACCCACACCTCCAACAACACCCACACCACCACCAACAACACCCACACCTCCAACAACACCCACACCTCCAACAACACCCACACCACCACCAACAACACCCACACCACCAACAACACCCACACCACCAACAACACCCACACCCCAACAACACCCACACCACCACCAACAACACCCACACCTCCAACAACACCCACACCTCCAACAACACCCACACCTCAAACAACACCCACACCTCCAACAACACCCACACCACCACCAACAACACCCACACCTCCAACAACACCCACACCACCACCAACAACACCCACACCTCCAACAACACCCACACCTCCAACAACACCACACCACCACAACACCCACACCTCCAACAACACCCACACCTCCAACAACACCCACACCACCAACAACACCCACACCTCCAACAACACCCACACCACCACCAACAACACCCACACCTCCAACAACACCCACACCACCAACAACACCCACACCTCCAACAACACCCACACCTCCAACAACACCCACACCTCCAACAACACCCACACCACCAACAACACCCACACCTCCAACAACACCCACACCACCAACAACACCCACACCTCCAACAACACCCACACCACCACAACAACACCCACACCTCCAACAACACCCACACCTCCAACAACACCCACACCACCAACAACACCCACACCACCAACAACACCCACACCACCACCAACAACACCCACACCACCAACAAACACCCACACCACCAACACCACACCTCCAACAACACCCACACCATCACCAACAACACGCACACATCCAACAACACCCACACCACTATTAACAACTCCCACACCTCCAACAACACCCACACCTCCAACAACACCCACACCACCACCAACACCCACACCACCACCAACACCCACACCTCCAACAACACCCACACCACCACCAACAACACCCACACCTCCACAACACCCACACCACCACAACACCCACACCTCCAACAACACCCACACCTCCAACAACACCCACACCACCACCAACAACACCCACACCACCAACAACACCCACACCACCACCAACAACACCCACACCTCCAACAACACCCACACCACCAACAACACCCACACCTCCAACAACACCCACACCTCCCACAACACCCACACCTCCAACAACACCCACACCTCCAACAACACCCACACCTCCAACAACACCCACACCTCCAACAACACCCACACCACCACCAACAACACCCACACCTCCAACAACACCCACACCTCCAACAACACCCACACCACCAACAACACCCACACCACCAACAACACCCACACCACCACCAACAACACCCACACCTCCAACAACACCCACACCTCCAACAACACCCACACCTCCAACAACACCCACACCTCCAACAACACCCACACCACCAACAACACCCACACCTCCAACAACACCACACCACCACCAACAACACTCACACCCCCAACAACACCCACACCACCTCCAACAACACCCACACCTCCAACAACACCCACACCTCCAACAACACCCACACCACCACCAACAACACCCACACCTCCAACAACACCACACCTCCAACAACACCCACACCTCCAACAACACCCACACCTCCAACAACACCCACACCACCAACAACACCCACACCTCCAACAACACCCACACCACTACCAACAACATCCACTAAACCACCAACAACACCCACACCTCCAACAACACCCATACCACCAACAACACCCACAGCACCACCAACAACACTCACACCTCCAACAACACCCACACCTCCAACAACACCCACACCTCCAACAACACCCACACCTCCAACAACACCCACACCACCACCAACAACACCCACACCTCCAACACCACACACCTCCAACAACACCCACACCTCCAACAACACCCACACCTCCAACAACACCCACACCACCACCAACACCCACACCTCCAACAACACCCACACCACCACCAACAACACCACACACCACCAACAACACCCACACCTCCAACAACACCCACACCACCAACAACACCCACACCACCACCAACAACACCCACACCTCCAACAACACCCACACCTCCAACAACACCCACACCACCACCAACACCCACACCTCTAACAACACCCACACCACCACCAACAACACCCACACCTCCCACAACACCCACACCTCCACCAACACCACACCTCCAACAACACCCACACCTCCAACAACACCCACACCATCACCAACAACACCCACACACCAACAACACCCACACCACCACCAACAGCACCCACACCTCTAACAACACCCACACCACCACCAACAACACCCACACCTCCAACAACACCCACACCTCCAACAACACCCACACCTCCACCAACACCCACACCTCCACCAACAACACCCACAACTCCAACAACACCAACACCACCACCAACAACACCACACCACCACCAACAACACCACACCTCCAACAACACCCACACCTCCAACAACACCCACACCACCACCAACACCCACACCTCCAACAACACCCACACCACCACCAACAACACCCACACCACCAACAACACACCACACCACCAACAACACCCACACCACCAACAACACCCACACCTCCAACAACACCCACACCTCCAACAACACCCACACCTCCAACAACACCCACACCACCACCAACACCCACACCTCCAACAACACCCACACCACAACCAACAACACCCACACCACCAACACCAACACTCACACCACCACCAACAACATCCACACCTCCAACAACACCCACACCTCCAACAACACCCACACCACCAACAACACCCACACCTCCAACAACATCCACACCACCACCAACAACACCACACACCACCAACAACACCCACACCACCAACAACACCCACACCACCAACAACACCACACACCACAACACACACCACACCTCCAACAACACCCACACCTCCAACAACACCCACACCTCCAACAACACCCACACCACCACCAACACCCACACCACCAACAACACCCACACCACCACCAACAACACCCACACCTCCAACAACACCCACACCACCAACAACACCCACACCTCCAACAACAACCCACACCACCACTAACAACACCGACACCACCACCAACACCCACACCTCCAACAACACCCACACCACCAACAACACCCACACCATCACCAACAACACCCACACCTCCAACAACACCACACCTCCAGCAACATCCACACCTCCAACAACACCCACACCTCCCACAACACCCACACCACCACCAACGCCCACACCTCCAACAACACCCACACCACCACCAACAACATCCACACCACCACCAGCAACACCCACACCTCCAACAACACCACACCTCCAACAACACCCACACTTCCAACAACACCCACACCACCACTAACAACACCCACACCTCCAATAACACCCACACCTCCAACAACAACCACACCTCCAACAACACGCACACCTCCAACAACACCCACACCTCCAACAACACCCACACCACCACCAACACCCACACCTGCAACAACACCCATACCTCCAACAACACCCACACCATCACCAACAACACCCACACATCCAACAACACCCACACCACCACCAATAGCACCCACACCTTCAACAACACCCACAACACCACCAACAGCACCCATACCTCCAACAACCCCAGTCGCGCGTCAGGTCAGGTCAGGTCAACACGGCTGGCCAGACATATTCTCCGATCTAAAGTGTTATTGGTGGGGACATACTCGCTGTGTGGGAGCGGGAATTTGACAATGTGTCAGTGAATATCGGATGTCACCTTAAACATTGCCACCCAAGGTTTCTTCTCATCCCCGACGGCATAAATTGTAAATATTCCGTGTGTTCACCGGCGTTCTCCAAGTGAGTGGTGACCCATTGCTGGGTTAGTGGTGGATAATGAGGGGGCTCGGCGCTGAGGTCAGTGTCGTTAGGCCTGCTTTGACAGGGGTGGTCCCGAGACTATCGCCCCTATGGGGCTGAGAGTGCTGCCCATGCGGTCGCCCCCACCCCCACCTCCACCATAGTAACGGACACTTAATGTAGGGTCTCGACGAACCAAGTGAGGATGGTCTGAGGTGTTGTGCCGTCAGAAAAACAGAGTTACTATTAAGAACAAGTGAAGTGTAATAAAAGTGCTTATAAACTGAGAATACACCTGTTACCTTACACCACACTCCCTCCGCTCCCAGGAGGCCCTCCTACCCTCGCACCTCCCAACCACCGCTGACTTCCTAGGAGTGCCAAGCAGTCCTCGGCCCTCTGACGTAGGCATATAAGTCGAGCCCTGTAACTCCACCATGTCTGAGTTGACTGGAGACACAGCTGCTCGCTTTAACTCTCCTGATGCACTGAGTGAGCCAGGCGACTGTGGTGTTGACCTTGACACCAACGGAGAAGATGGCTTTCATCTAGTTCAGTCCAGGAACAAGCGGAAGGCCGAAAAGGCAGAAAGACTCAGAGACAATCAACTACAACCACAACCCCCCAAGAGAGTAAGATTGTACTTCCCTGGAGGCACATCACCTGAAGACAAGTATCTCTGGCTGAACGATGCGGAAGACAAATATCCTGAGGCTGAGTTTCAGTTCAGAGTCGGTACACAAGATCATGTTCTGATTAGAAACGACCCAGCAGTCATACAGGATCTCCTCACCAATAGCATAAGGGGAATAACCATGGAACAATCATCCCAACCATCGAGCAAGAAGACCATAATAATCATTGGGCTCGACCAGTACCAGACCCCTACACTACTAGAAGCCCATCCCTACATCAGAAGGACGAAGCGACTCAGGGGCAAGAATGCAGTCATTGCAGACTGGGTTGGCTCGGAAGACCCACCCAGGACCATTCGAGTCCGTGGTGCCTATCGGACTCTGAAGGTAACTCTCTATCAGCCCCCTAACCGGAGGTGTTACAACTGTCAGCACTGGGGCCATGTGGCCCGGTTATGCCCCTCGACTAAGCCGTGGTGTGGTCTCTGCTCAAGGCAACATGCAACACAGGTTTGCAGAGATACAGTTGCTCAAGGGGGTGTCATCCAACAGAAGTGTATTAACTGCAAAACAGTTGGAGTTCCTGTATGGCACCCTAACTGTTCTAGAGCTCCTACACCCCTTCAGCGCCCAGACCCGCCACCCAGGCAGGTCTCAAGAAACACTAATGCTGCTAGGGTACTCCCTACGGCCAACCCCTGGCCTGCCCTCCCCACCAAAGCTCCAGGATCATCACCAGCAGTCATCGAAAGATCAGCATGGGGCAACACAGACGTACCGACACAACAGGTAGCTGCCAACACACTCCATGCATATCGTGAAGAGATCAATGATGTGAAAAATGAAATTAAAGAACTCAAAGCTCAGGTACAGCTCAAGCTCAAACTGAAATGATTAAGAGCCTCTGTGATACACTAAAGGAAAAAAACACCACCAACACAGTGCAGCAACTTCGGAAAAATTACAGTCAAACTGAAGACATTCAGATGTCAGTACCAGATGTGGAAACTCAAGACCCACCAGGAACTAGTGTCCACGCAGAGGAAAATAGTGATACTGGTAACAGTTCTACTGATGCCTCTGTGGACATGGTCAGTGAAGATGAACAAGCACAAACAGAAAATGGTGGTGATGTCGAGTGTAACCAAAGTGAGTTGTTGTCTGCCACTGAAATACAACAATTGTTGAGCCGTACATGCTCCAGAAATGTTTCCAAAAGGTTAACTGGCCTACTGCCTGCCGAAGGGACAGGCAGCGCAGAAAAGAACAGTATCATACAGTGCCTTTTGCTTCTTTCCAAATACATTTCATAATGGCCAGTGTTAATACCAGACAAAATTCCAAATACATTTCATAATGGCCAATGTTAATACCAGACAAAGATACAGAGCGGTGAAGGTGATGAGTTGGAACATCTCATCCCTTAGAAAACGATACCCTGACCTACACCACAAAGTTGTGACTGAGGACATCGATATTGTGTGTCTGCAGGAGTGTCTCACACCTAATGGTAAGCCCCCACCCAGTCTGCCCAATTATGTGTATTATGATCCTAGTTCTACTCACACATGTTTGATGTATGTTAAGAAGTCACTCCCGCATGTACCTCTTGTATCCAAAAAGACTACCAACCTTCAGTACCATGGGATCACTATCCACCTGGGCAACTCCACACTCAACGTGCTAAACGCCTATGCTCCCTCAGATCAGCTTCAATACACAGATCTCCCAGACTTTTTACACACTGAGCCCACTGTCCTAATGGGTGACCTGAATACTAGACACAAGAAATTAGGTGACTCCACCACTAACACCAATGGTAGGAGACTTATCTCACTTCTCAGCGCATATGAAGATGTTCAAATTATAGGTAATAATGAACCAACACACATCTATGGCGGGGGTCTAGACAAATGTATTGGCTTTAATCTATCATACACAACTCATAGCTCTGATGTTGTCACTGATCTTATGTCTGACCACAGCCCAATCCAAGCTAGTATACATGTAGCCAATGACACCCCCACTGGTGGTAAACTCAACAGACGTAGAATCACAGTCAAGCAAGAACATGAAAGCCAGTTCATAGACTTCATCCATGACTGGTACAAGGACTACAAGCCTGACAATTACCAAAGTTTCCATGACGATCTGATAGATAGGACTTATGTATACTTCACCAACAATGCCTCCACCAAAAAAAGGAGAAAACGTGGTCAGCATAATGGGAACAGGCAACAGCAGTGCTATAATGACCCTGAGCTGAAAAAACTCAGGGCTAGGGTCAGGAGGGTGGGTAAGGGTTACAGACAATTTAGAACACCTCAAATGTTACAATTGTATCAAGCTTCCCTTGCTGCTGTCAGGGAACGTGTAAACGAACTCAGACAAAATGCATGGGAGACATATGTCAACAGCCTGAACCAACACACATCCCTCAGCAAAGCCTGGAAAGACATAAACATAATCAGAGGTAAAAACAGAAGACACGTCTCCCATCCAAACCCTCTGCAAAAGTCGAATGAGCTAATAACAAAGTGGGCTCATGTGTCGAGCTATGACATGTTACCAGCTAGGACTCGGGGACTCCTTGATGCGAAGTCTGTAGAGAGAAGTAATCTTATTAGCTTTATGCTGGGCAAACAGCACGATGAGTGTGATGTTCCATATACTGAGTGGGAGCTTGACGCCGCCCTCGCCAGGGGTAGGTCTACTTCCCCTGGAGAGGACGGGGTCACCTACAACATCATTAGACTACTAAGGCGCGTGCCAGGCAATCCATTGTTGGTATTGTACAATATGAGTCATGCCGAGGGCCAACTACCCACATCATGGACCAGCAGTATTGTTGTACCAATACCGAAACCAGGACAGCCTGATGCCTTTCGTCCCATATCACTAACCAGCTGCCTGTGTAAAACCTTTGAGAGGATGGTTCTTGGCAGACTCTTATATAGAATCAGAGAACACATGTCTCCTAACATAAATGGCTTCACCCATGGTAAAGGTGTACATAATTGCATCACCACATTCCTAACTGTGCATGGTGATGAAAGGCACAGATACACCACATTTCTTGACCTAAAAGCTGCATTTGATATTGCCAATAGGCAACTGATATTGTACGAACTAGCCAAAATGGATATAGGAGGTAGGCTGTTACACTGGATAAGTGGTTACCTAACCAACAGAAGGGCTGCTGCACTGTTTCAGGGATACAAAAGTGAAGTTAAAGATATGCAACTTGGTACCCCTCAAGGTGGAGTACTTAGCCCCACTTTGTTCAATGTTCTTATGAATGCATTATTAAATTTAATACCAGACAACCCCAGCAATATCTCAATCAGCTATGCTGACGATATTCTTATACATACTAAAACTCATCGTGAAATGCAAACCACCCTGAACCATGTATACGCAGCCTGTGAACACCTCGGTCTTATTATCTCCACTGACAAAACTAAGGTGTTCAACAAACAAGCTGGGAACCGCAAACGCGGCCCCGCCAAGTTCAAGATAGGTAACAACACTATTGACTATGTTTCTTCTTTTAAATATCTTGGTGTTTCCGTCCCTTGTACCCTACCTGCCATACAACAGCTAACCCGCCAATGTACTGACAGACTGAGACCTCTTAGAAGTGTAGCGGGGTACAGCCCGCACTATGGTGCTAATATTAGAATTGTTAAAACAATGTACCTAGGCTATATAAGATCTCTGATAGATTACCACGCACCAGCCCTGGTCATTCGTGACGGGAAAGGCGTTGACAAGCTCGAGAAAATGCAAAATAAAGCCCTCAGAATTATCCTAGGATGTCCCATGAGCACTAAAGTACTTAATATGAGGAAAGAACTAGGTATACCCAGTGTTAAAGATAGAATAATTGAAGTCAACCTCATGATAGCCCTGAGGCTTCTGCGTGGTGATCCTGACAACATTGTTTCCTTAAAATTGCTAGAATGTATGAACCATGGGACTACTGAGTCTAAATGGATCCAAACTACAGCTACACATATGAAGATATTTGGACTAGACCACCTGTACAAAGTTGAGACACAACAGCGCTTCCTGCCACCCTGGCGGACAGTTCCCTTCGATATCACAATACCGACGTATCCGCCTAAAAAATTAATTATACAAAGCATTTATCTCCAACACACTGCCAAATTGAGAGCTCTTGAACACATACACACTCTACAGACTGATGATAATATCACACAGACCATCTACACTGATGGGTCTCTAAACACCGCCTGTGGGAGGGCTGGAAGTGCTATTGTTGTGACTCAACCTGACGGTAATATAATTGAGAAAGGAGTTAGAATTAACAACTGGGCATCCACTCTACAAACTGAATTAGTTGCCATACTCACAGCTATTAAATTCATTGAAACCACTGTTACTGACAGTCTCATCATCACTGACTCTCTATCCTCACTACTTGCCCTTGGTACCCTCGACTCAGGTTGTCACGCTCTTGTCTCTGAAGCCAGACACAAATATGCGTGCCTTGTTGACCGGGGTGTCAGGGTCAAACTGTTGTGGATCCCCTCTCACATAGGCCTCATAAAACATGACAGAGTTGATGCCCTCGCCAAACTCGCGTCTAACAAAGACACCGTTGAATACAATTTGGGTCTGTCAAAAAGAACCCTTAAAACTGTAATTAGGAAAGAACTTATTGATGAGTTTGACGCAAGTAGACAAGTGCAAACAGGCACTAGTCAATCCATAGTTTACCATGATGAGATGTATCAAGTGAAACATGTTTATGGAGCAAGTAACAAGATCACTAGATTACAAGATGTTGTAACAGCTAGATTAAGGTTAGGATATAAGT
Source organism: Homarus gammarus (assembly GCA_958450375.1). Taxonomy (NCBI): domain Eukaryota; kingdom Metazoa; phylum Arthropoda; class Malacostraca; order Decapoda; family Nephropidae; genus Homarus; species Homarus gammarus. The sequence goes on along the minus strand of CAUDMG010000725.1, from coordinate 49,775 downwards.
ACCTTTGGCAGTATGTTCCTCAAGCAGATGTAAACAAAACTAAATGTAAAGTGTGTGGCCATACATATGGCCACACACTTGAACACTACGTCCTCGACTGTGTGAAGATAGAACCTTTTAGGGACAGGTCCAAGCACACTGTGTGTGAAATGGCACAACACTTCATCTCTAATGGCAAGATAGCCGACATATTAAGATTGTATCCACTTTTTTGCACTTAGTATCTATGTCAGTTCTCATGTACAGAACCAAATACGCAATGTGCTTGAATACCTCCCACGTAAATGTGAATAACAAAGTGTGAGGCCAGACATACTGCCTCACACGCCTGTTCTCACGCATTTGTGAATAAGTTACCCTTTATGTATAGAACTAAACAAATAATGTAAATGAAATACTGTGTAACTTTCAGTGCCATAATATCCTGACAACCGGGGTTAATTATTATGACCCTTTGTAAACCCTACTCTGTAATCCTTTTGCGCTACCGCTCACAGGATGAGTGTGGGGTGCACAATAAAGTAGCCGCTGCAAGCGGCAAAATCAAAAAAATCAACCTCCAACAATACCCACACCTCCACTAACACCCACACCACCACCAACAACACCCACACCTCCAACAACACCCACACCTCCAATAACACCCACACCACCACCAACAACACCCACACCACCAACAACTCCCACACCTCCAACAACACCCACACCACCACCAACAACACCCACATCACCACCAACACCCACACCACCAACAACACTCACACCCCCAACAACACCCACACGACCATCAACAACACCCACACCTCCATGAACACCCATACCTCCAACAACACCCACACCAACAACACCCACACCACCACCAACAACACCCACACCACCACCAACAACACCCACACCACCACCAACAACACCCACACCACCGCCAACAGCACCCACACCACCACCAACAGCACCCACACCACCACCAACAACATCCACATCACCACCAACAACACCCACACCTCCAACAACACCCACACCACCTCCAACAACATCCACACCTCCAGCAACACCCACACCACCACCAACAACACCCACACCACCACCAATACCCACACCTCTAACAACACCCACACCACCAACAACAACACCCACACCACCAACAACACCCACACCTCCAACAACACCCACATCTCCAACAACACCCACACCTCCAACAACACCCACACCTCCAACAACACCGACACAACCACTAAAAACACCCACACCTCCAACAACACCCACACCTCCAACAACACCCACACCACCACAATACCACACCTCCAACAACACCCACACCTCCAACAACACCCACACCTCCAACAACACCCACACCACCAACAACACCCACACCACCACCAACAACACCTACACCTCCAACAACACCCACACCACCTCCAACAACAACCACACCACCTCCAACAACACCCACACCACCAACAACACCCACACCACCAACAACACCCACACCTCCAACAACACCCACACCTCCAACAACACCCACACCTCCAACAACACCCACACCACTACCAACAACACCCACACCACCAACAACACCCACACCACCAACAACACCACACCTCCAACAACACCCACACCTCCAACAACACCCACACCTCCAACAACACCCACACCACCACCAACAACACCCACACCTCAACAACACCCACACCACTAACAACACCCACACCACCAACAACACCCACACCTCCAACAACACCCACACCACCAACAACACCCACACCTCCAACAACACCCACACCTCCAACAACACCCACACCATCAACAACACCCACACCTCCAACAACACCCACACCTCCAACAACACCCACACCACCACCAACAACACCCACACCACCAACAACACCACACCACCACCAACAACACTCACACCCCCAACAACACCCACACCACCACCAACAACACCCACACCTCCAGCAACACCCACACCTCCAACAACACCCACACCCCACAACACCCACACCCCACAACACCCACACCTCCAACAACACCCACACCTCCAACAACACCACACACCACCAACAACACCCACACCTCCAACAACACCCACACCACCACCAACAACACCCACACCACCAACAACACCCACACCTCCAACAACACCCACACCACAACAACAACACCCACACCACACCAACAACACCCACACCTCCAACAACACCCACACCTCCAACAACACCCACACCACCACCAACAACACCACACCACCACCAACAACACCCACACCTCCAACAACACCCACACCACCAACAACACCCACACCTCCAACAACACCCACACCACTCCAACAACACCCACACCACCAACAACACCCACACCTCCAACAACACCCACACCACCAACAACACCCACACCTCCAACAACACCCACACCTCCAACAACACCCACACCACCACCAACACCCACACCTCCAACAACACCCACACCTCCAACAACACCCACACCTCCAACAACACCCACACCTCCAACAACACCCACACCTCCAACAACACCCACACCTCCAACAACACCACACCACCACCAACACCCACACCTCCAACAACACCCACACCTCCAACAACACCCACACCACCAACAACACCCACACCTCCAACAACACCCACACCACCACTAACAACACCCACACCTCCAACAACACCCACACCTCCAACAACACCCACACCACCAACAACACCCACACCTCCAACAACACCCACACCTCCAACAACACCCACACCTCCAACAACACCCACACCACCAACAACACCCACACCTCCAACAACACCCACACCACCAACAACACCCACACCTCCAACAACACCCACACCACCAACAACACCCACACCACCACCAACAACACCCACACCACCACCAACACACCACACCACCACCAACAACACCCACACCTCCAACAACACCCACACCTCCAACAACACCCACACCTCCAACAACACCCACACCTCCAACAACACCCACACCTCCAACAACACCCACACCACCAACAACACCCACACCTCCAACAACACCCACACCTCCAACAACACCCACACCACCACCAACAACACCCACACCTCCAACAACACCCACACCACCACACAACACCCACACCACCAACAACACCCACACCTCCAACAACACCCACACCACCACCAACAACACCACACCACCACCAACAACACCCACACCTCCAACAACACCCACACCTCCAACAACACCCACACCACCAACAACACCCACACCACCAACAACACCCACACCACCACCAACAACACCCACACCACCACCAACAACACCCACACCTCCAACAACACCCACACCTCCAACAACACCCACACCTCCAACAACACCCACACCTCCATCAACAACACCCACACCTCCAACAACACCACACCACCACCAACAACACACACACCCCCAACAACACCCACACCACCTCCAACAACACCCACACCTCCAGCAACACCCACACCACCAACAACACCCACACCACCACCAACACCCACACCTCCAACAACACCCACACCTCCAACAACATCCACACCTCCAACAACACCCACACCTCCAACAACACCCACACCACCAACAACACCCACACCACCACAACACCCACACCTCCAACAACACCCACACCACCAACAACACCCACACCTCCAACAACACCCACACCACCAACAACACCCACACCACCAACAACACCCACACCTCCAATAACACCCACACCTCCAACAACACCCACACCTCCAACAACACGCACACCTCCAACAACACCCACACCTCCAACAACACCCACACCACCACCAACACCCACACCTGCAACAACACCCATACCTCCAACAACACCCACACCATCACCAACAACACCCACACCTCCCACAACACCCACACCACCACCAACGCCCACATCTCCAACAACACCCACACCACCACCAACAACATCCACTCCACCACCAACAACACCCACACCTCCAACAACACCCACACCTCCAACAACACCCACACCACAACCAACAACACCCACACCACCACCAACAACACCCACACCTCCAACAACACCCACACCTCCAACAACACCCACACCACCAACAACAACACCCACACCACCACCAACAACACCCACACCTCCAACAACACCCACATCTCCAACAACACCCACACCTCCAACAACACCCACACCACAACCAACAACACCCACACCACCACCAACAACACCCACACCACCACCAACAACACCCACACCACCACCAACAACACCCACACCACCACCAACAACACCCAAACCTCCAACAACACCCACATCTCCAACAACACCCACACCTCTAACAACACCCACACCTCCATCAACACGCACACCACCACCAACACCCACACCTCCAACAACACCCACACCTCCAACAACACCCACACCATCACCAACAATACCCACACCTCCAACAACACCACACCTCCAGCAACATCCACACCTCCAACAACACCCACACCTCCCACAACACCCACACCACCACCAACGCCCACACCTCCAACAACACCCACACCACCACCAACAACATCCACACCACCACCAACAACACCCACACCTCCAACAACACCCACACCACCAACAACAACACCCACACCACCACCAACGCCCACACCTCCAACAACACCCACACCACCACCAACAACATCCACACCACCACCAGCAACACCCACACCTCCAACAACACCCACACCTCCAGCAACACCCACACCTCCAACAACACCCACACCTCCATCAACAACACCCACACCTCCAACAACACCACACCACCACCAACAACACTCACACCCCCAACAACACCCACACCACCTCCAACAACACCCACACCTCCAGCAACACCCACACCTCCAACAACACCCACACCACCACCAACAACACCCACACCTCCAACAACACCACACCTCCAGCAACATCCACACCTCCACAACACCCACACCTCCCACAACACCCACACCACCACCAACGCCCACACCTCCAGCAACACCCACACCACCACAACAACATCCACTCCACCACCAACAACACCCACACCTCCAACAACACCCACACCACCAACAACACCCACACCTCCAACAACACCCACACCACAACCAACAACACCCACACCTCCAACAACACCCACACCACCAACAACACCCACACAACCACCAACACCCACACAACCACCAACAACACCCAAACCTCCAACAACACCCACATCTCCAACAACACCCACACCTCCAACAACACCCACACCTCCAACAACACGCACACCACCACCAACACCCACACCTCCAACAACACCCACACCTCCAACAACACCCACACCATCACCAACAACACCCACACCTCCAACAACACCACACCTCCAGCAACATCCACACCTCCAACAACACCCACACCTCCCACAACACCCACACCACCACCAACGCCACACCTCCTACAATACCCACACCACCAGCAACAACACCCAAACCTCCAACAACACCCACACCACCAACAACAACACCCACACCTCCAACAACACCCACACCACCACCAATATCCACACCTCCAACACCACCCATACTACAACCAACAACACCCACACCTCCAACAACACCCACACCCTCACCAACAACACCCACACTTCCAACAACACCCACACCACCACAACAACACCCACACCTCCAACAACACCCACACCTCCAACAACACCCACACCTCCAACAACACCCACACCTCCAACAACACCCACACCTCCAACAACACCCACACCACCACCAACACCCACACCTCCAACAACACCCACACCTCCAACAACACCCACACCATCACCAACAACACCCACACATCCAACAACACCCACACCACCACCAACAACACCCACACCTCCAACAACACCCACACCTCCAACAACACCCACACCTCCAACAACACCCACACCTCCACTAACACCCACACCACCACCAACAACACCCACACCTCCAACAACACCCACACCTCCACTAACACCCACACCACCACCAACAACACCCACACCTCCAACAACACCCACACCTCCAACAACACCCACACCACCACCAACAACACCCACATCACCACCAACACCCACACCACCAACAACACTCACACCCCCAACAACACCCACACGACCATCAACAACACCCACACCTCCATGAACACCCATACCTCCAACAACACCCACACCAACAACACCCACACCACCACCAACAACACCCACACCACCAACAACACCCACACCACCACCAACACACCACACCACCACCAACAACACCCACACCACCACCAACAACACCCACATCACCACCAACAACACCCACACCTCCAACAACACCCACACCACCTCCAACAACACCCACACCTCCAACAACACCCACACACCACCAACAACACCCACACCACCACCAATACCCACACCTCTAACAACACCCACACCACCAACAACAACACCACACCACCACCAACAACACCCACAACTCCGACAACACCCACATCTCCAACAACACCCACACCTCGAACAACACCCACACCTCCAACAACACCCACACAACCACTAAAAACACCGACACCTCCAACAACACCCACACCTCCAACAACACCCACACCACCACCAATACCCACATCTCCAACAACACCCACACCTCCAACAACACCCACACCTCCAACAACACCCACACCACTACCAACAACACCCACACCACCACCAACAACACCTACACCTCCAACAACACCCACACCACCTCCAACAACAACCACACCACCTCCAACAACACTCACACCACCACCAATACCCACACCTCCAACAACACTCACACCTCCAACAACACCCACACCTCCAACAACACCCACACCATCATCAACAACACCCACACATCCAACAACACCCACACCTCTAACAACATCCACACCACCACCAACAGCACCCACACCTCTAACAACACCCACACCACCACTAGCAACACCCACACCTCCAACAACACCCACACATCCAACAACAACCACACCACCACCAACAACACCTCACACCTCCAACAACACCCACATCTCCAATAACACCTACACCACCACCAACAACACCCACACCACCAACAACACCACACACCACCAACAACACTCACACCCCTAACAACACCCATACCACCACCAACAACACCACACCTCCAGCAACATCCACACTTCCAACAACACCCACACCTCCCACAACACCCACACCACCACCAACGCCCACACCACCAACAACACCCACACCTCCAACAACACCCACACCACCACCAACAACACCCACACCTCCAACAACACCCACACCTCCAACAACACCCACACCACAACCAACAACACCCACACCACCACCAACAACACCTACACCTCCAACAACACCCACACCACCTCCAACAACAACCACACCACCTCCAACAACACTCACACCACCACCAATACCCACACCTCCAACAACACCCACACCTCCAACAACACCCACACCTCCAACAACACCCACACCACCACCAACAACACCACACCACCACCAACAACACCCACACCTCCATCAACACCCACACACCACTAACAACACCCACACCTCCAACAACACCCACACCTCCAACAACACCCACACCTCCAACAACACCCACACCACTACCAATACCCACACCTCCAACAACACCCACACCTCCAACAACACCCACACCTCCAACAACACCCACACCACTACCAACAACACCCACACCACCACCAACAACACCCACACCTCCAACAACACCCACACCACCTCCAACAACACCCACACCACCAACAACACCCACACCACTACCAACAACACCCACACCTCCAACAACACCCACACCACCAACAACAACACCCACACCACCACCAACACCCACACCTCCAACAACACCCACACCACCACCAACAACATCCACACCACCACCAGCAACACCCACACCTCCAACACCCACACCTCCAGCAACACCCACACCTCCAACAACACCCACACCTCCAACAACACCCACACCTCCAACAACACCACACCACCACCAACAACACTCACACCCCAACAACACCCACACCACCTCCAACAACACCCACACCTCCACAACACCCACACCTCCAACAACACCCACACCACCACCAACAACACCCACACCTCCAACAACACCACACCTCCAGCAACACCACACCTCCAACAACACCCACACCTCCAACAACACCCACACCACCACAACAACACCCACACCACCAACAACACCCACACCTCCAACAACACCCACACACACCAACAACACCCACACCACCACCAACAACACCCACACCTCCAACAACACCCACACCTCCAACAACACCCACACCACCACCAACAACACCCACACCACCACCAACAACACCCACACCTCCAACAACACCCACACCACCACCAACAACACCCACACCTCCAACAACACCCACACCACCACCAACAACACCCACACACCACCAACAACACCCACACCTCCAACAACAACCACAACACCCATACCACCACCAACACCCACACCTCCAACAACACCCACACCACCACCAACAACACCCACACCTCCAACAACACCCACACCTCCAACAACACCCACACCACCAACAACACCCACACCACCACCAACACCCACACCTCCAACAACACCCACACCTCCAACAACACCCACACCTCAAACAACACCCACACCTCCAACAACACCCACACCACCACAACAACACCCACACCTCCAACAACACCCACACCTCCAACAACACCCACACCACACCAACACCCACACCTCCAACAACACCCACACCTACAACAACACCACACCTCCAACAACACCCACACCACTACAACAACACCCACACCACCACCAACAACACCCACACCTCCAACAACACCCACACCACACCAACAACACCCACACCACCTCCAACAACACCCACACCACACCAACAACACCCACACCACCAACAACACCCACACCTCCAACAACACCCACACCTCCAACAACACCCACACCTCCAACAACACCCACACCTCCAACAACACCCACACCTCCACAACACCCACACCACCACCAACGCCCACACCTCCAACAACACCCACACCACCACCAACAACACCCACACCACCAACAACACCCACACCTCCAACAACACCCACACCACCAACAACACCCACACCACCACCAACACCCACACCTCCAACAACACCCACACTACCACCAACACCCACACCACCACCAGCATCACCCACACCTCCAACACCACCCACACCACCAACAACAACACCACACCACCACCAACAACACTCACACCCCCAACAACACCCACACCACCTCCAACAACACCCACACCTCCAGCAACACCCACACCTCCAACAACACCCACACCTCCAACAACACCACACCACCACCAACACCCACACCTACAACAACACCCACACCACCAACAACACCCACACCACCACCAACAACACCCACACCTCCAACAACACCCACACCACCACCAACACCCACACCTCCAACAACACCCACACCTCCAACAACACCCACACCACCAACAACACCCACACCACCACAACAACACCCACACCTCCAACAACACCACACCTCCAACAACACCCACACCACCAACAACACCCACACCTCCAACAACACCCACACCACCACCAACACCCACACCTCCAACAACACCCACACCTCCAACAACACCCACACCACCACCAACACCCACACCTCCAACAACACCCACACCACCAACAACACCCACACCACCAACAACACCCACACCACCAACAACACCCACACCACCACCAACACCCACACCTCCAACAACACCCACACCTCCAACAACACCCACACCTCCAACAACACCCACACCTCCAACAACACCCACACCTCCAACAACACCCACACCACCACTAACAACACCCACACCACCAACAACACCCACACCTCCAACAACACCCACACCTCCAACAACACCCACACCTCCAACAACACCCACACCTCCAACAACACCCACACCTCCAACAACACCCACACCTCCAACAACACCCACACCACACAACAACACCCACACCACCAACAACACCCACACCTCCAACAACACCCACACCACCAACAACACCCACACCACCACCAACACCCACACCTCCAACAACACCCACACCTCCAACAACACCCACACCTCCAACAACACCCACACCTCCAACAACACCCACACCACCAACAACACCCACACCACCAACAACACCCACACCTCCAACAACACCCACACCACCAACAACACCCACACCACCACCAACAACACCCACACCTCCAACAACACCCACACCACCAACAACACCCACACCTCCAACAACACCCACACCTCCAACAACACCCACACCACCACCAACAACACCCACACCTCCAACAACACCCACACCATCACAACAACACCCACACCTCCAACAACACCCACACCTCCAACAACACCCACACCACCAACAACACCCACACCTTCAACAACACCCACACCACCACCAACAACACCCACACCTCCCACAACACCCACACCTCCACCAACACCCACACCTCCAACAACACCCACACCTCCAACAACACCCACACCACCACCAACAACACCCACACCTCCAACAACACCACACCACCACCAACAACACTCACACCCCCAACAACACCCACACCACCTCCAACAACACCCACACCTCCAACAACACCCACACCTCCAACAACACCCACACCACCACAACACCCACACCTCCAACAACACCCACACCACCACCAACAACACCCACACCTCCAACAACACCCACACCTCCAACAACACCCACACCACCACCAACAACACCCACACCTCCAACAACACCCACACCTCCAACAACACCCACACCACCACCAACAACACCCACACCACCAACAACACCCACACCACCAACAACACCACACCACCAACAACACCCACACCACCACCAACAACACCCACACCTCCAGCAACACCCACACCTCCAACAACACCCACACCTCCAGCAACACCACACCTCCAACAACACCCACACCACCACCAACAACACCCACACCTCCAACAACACCACACCACCACCAACAACACCACACCCCAACAACACCCACCACCTCCAACAACACCCACACCTCCAACAACACCCACACCTCCAACAACACCCACACCACCAACAACACCCACACCTCCAACAACACCCACACCTCCAACAACACCCACACCACCCAACAACACCCACACCACCACCAACACCCACACCTCCAACAACACCCACACCACCACCAACAACACCACACCACCACCAACAACACCCACACCTCCAACAACACCCACACCTCCAACAACACCCACACCACAACCAACAACACCCACACCACCAACAACACCCACACCTCCAACAACACCCACACCACCACACAACACCCACACCACCAACAACACCCACACCACCAACAACACCCACACCACCAACAACACCCACACCTCCAACAACACCCACACCTCCAACAACACCCACACCTCCAACAACACCCACACCTCCAACAACACCCACACCACCACCAACAACACCCACACCCCCAACAACACCCACACCACCACCAACAACACCCACACCTCCAACAACACCCACACCACCAACAACACCCACACCTCCAACAACACCCACACCTCCAACAACACCCACACCTCCAACAACACCCACACCTCCAACAACACCCACACCACCACCAACAACACCCACACCTCCAACAACACCCACACCACCACACAACACCCACACCACCAACAACACCCACACCTCCAACAACACCCACACCACCAACAACACCCACACCACCACCAATACCCACACCTCCAACAACACCCACACCTCCAACAACACCCACACCTCCAACAACACCCACACCTCCAACAACACCCACACCACCAACAACACCCACACCACAACCAACAACACCCACACCACCACCAACACCACACCACCACCAACAACACCCACACCTCCAACAACACCCACCACCTCCAACAACACCCACACCTCCAACAACACCCACACCACCACCAACAACACCCACACCCCAACAACACCCACACCTCCAACAACACCCACACCACCAACAACACCCACACCACACCACAACACCCACACTCCAACAACACCCACACCTCCAACAACACCCACACCTCCAACAACACCCACACCTCCAACAACACCCACACCACCACCAACACCCACACCTCCAACAACACCCACACCTCCAACAACACCCACACCACCAACACACACCTCCAACAACACCCACACCTCCAACAACACCCACACCACCAACAACACCCACACCACCAACAACACCACACCTCCAACAACACCCACACCTCCAACAACACCCACACCTCCAACAACACCCACACCTCCAACAACACCCACACCACCACAACACCCACACCTCCAACAACACCCACACCTCCAACAACACCCACACCTCCAACAACACCCACACCACCAACAACACCCACACCACCACCAACAACACCCACACCTCCAACAACACCCACACCACCACAACAACACCCACACCACCAACAACACCACACACCTCCAACAACACCCACACCACCACCAACACCCACACCTCCAACAACACCCACACCTCCAACAACACCCACACCTCCAACAACACCCACACCACACCAACAACACCCACACCTCCAACAACACCCACACCTCCAACAACACCCACACCACCACCAACAACACCCACACCTCCAACAACACCCACACCACCACAACAACACCCACACCTCCAACAACACCCACACCTCCAACAACACCCACACCACCACCAACAACACCCACACCTCCAACAACACCCACACCTCCAACAACACCCACACCCCTACAACACCCACACCTCCAACAACACCCACACCACCAACAACACCCACACCCCCAACAACACCCACACCACCACCAACAACACCACACCTCCAACAACACCCACACCTCCAACAACACCCACACCTCCACAACACCCACACCACCACCAACTCCCACACCACCACCAACGCCCACACCTCCAACAACACCCACACCACCACCAACAACACCCACACCTCCAACAACACCCACACCTCCAACAACACCCACACCACCACCAACAACACCCACACCTCCAACAACACCCACACCACCACCAACACCCACACCTCCAACAACACCCACACCACCAACAACACCCACACCACCACCAACAACACCCACACCTCCAACAACACCACACCACCACCAACAACACCCACACCTCCAACAACACCACACCTCCAACAACACCCACACCACCACCAACACCCACACCTCCAACAACACCCACACCTCCAACAACACCCACACCTCCAACAACACCCACACCACCAACAACACCCACACCACCACCAACAACACCCACACCTCCAACAACACCCACACCTCCAACAACACCCACACCTCCAACAACACCCACACCACACCAACAACACCCACACCACCACCAACAACACCCACACCTCCAACAACACCCACACCACCACCAACAACACCCACACCACCACCAACGCCCACACCTCCAACAACACCCACACCACCACCACAACACCCACACCACCACAACACCACACCTCCAACACCCACACCTCCAACAACACCCACACCCCAACAACACCCACACCTCCAACAACATCCACACCTCCAACAACACCCACACCACCACCAACACACCCACACCTCCAACAACACCCACACCTCCAACAACACCCACACCACCAACAACACCCACACCTCCAACAACACCCACACCACCACAACAACACCCACACCACCAACAACACCCACACCTCCAACAACACCCACACCACCAACAACACACCCACACCACCAACAACACCCACACCACCAACACACCCACACCTCCAACACCCACACCACAACCAACAACACCCACACCACCAACAACACCCACACCTCCAACAACACCCACACCACCACCAACAACACCCACACCTCCAACAACAACACCTACACCACCACCAACAACACCCACACAACCACCAACAACACCCAAACCTCCAACAACACCCACATCTCCAACAACACCCACACCTCCAACAACACCCACACCTCCAACAACACGCACACCACCATCAACACCCACACCTCCAACAACACCCACACCTCCAACAACACCCACACCTCCAACAACACCCACACCATCACCAACAACACCCACATCTCCAACAACACCACACTTCCAGCAACATCCACACCTCCAACAACACCCACACCTCCCACAACACCCATACCACCACCAACACCCACACCTCCAACAACACCCACACCACCACTAACAACACCGACACCTCCAACAACACCCAACCTCCAACAACACCCACACCACCATTAACAACACCCACACCACCACCAATACCCACACCTCCAACAACACCCACACCTCCAACAACACCCACACCTCAAACAACACCCACACCTCCAACAACACCCACACCACCACTAACAACACCCACACCTCCAACAACACCCACACCTCCAACAACACCCACACCACTACCAATACCCACACCTCCAACAACACCCACACCTCCAACAACACCTACACCTCCAACAACACCCACACCACTACGAACAACACCCACACCACCACCAACAACACCCACACCTCCAACAACACCCACACCAGCACCAACAACACCCACACCACCTCCAACAACACCCACACCACACCAACAACACCCACACCACCACCAACAACACCCACACCTCCAACAACACCCACACCACCACTAACAACACCCACACCTCCAACAACACCCACACCTCCAACAACACCCACACCACCACCAACAACTCCCACACCACCACCAACACCCACTCCTCTAACAACACCCACACCTCCACCAACAACACCCACACCTCCCACAACACCCACACCTCCAACAACCCCCACACCATCACCAACAACACCCACACATCCAACAACACCCACACCACTACCAACAGCACCCACACCTCTAACAACACCCACACCATCACCAACAACACCCACACCTCCAACAACACCCACACCTCCACCAACACCCACACCACCAACAACACCCACACATCTAACAACACCCACACCACTACCAACAGCACCCACACCTCTACCAACACCCACACCATCACCAACAACACCCACACCTCCAACAACACCCACACCACCACCAACAACTACCACACCTCCAACAACACCACACCACCACCAACAACACTCACACCCCCACCAACAACACTCACACCCCCAACAACACCCATACAACCTCCAACAACACCCACACCTCCAGCAACACCCACACCTCCAACAACACCCACACCACCACCAACAGCACCCACACCTCTAACAACACCCACACCACCATCAACAACACCCACACCTCCAACAACACCCACACCTCCAACAACACCCACACCACCACCAACAACACCCACACCTCCAACAACACCCACACCTCCAATAACACCCACACTACCACCAACAACACCCACACCACCAACATCACCCACACCACCAACAACACTCACACCCCCAACAACACCCACACCACCACCAACAACACCCACACCTACAGCAACACCCACACCTCCAACAACACCCACACCTCCAGCAACACTCACACCTCCAACAACACCCACACCACCACCAACAACACCCACACCTCCAACAACACCACACCACCGCCAACAACACTCACACCCCCAACAACACCCACACCACCTCCAACAACACCCACACCTCCAGCAACACCCACACCTCCAACAACAACCACACCACCACCACCAACACCCACACCTCCAACAACACCACACCTCCAGCAACATCCACACCTCCAACAACACCCACACCTCCCACAACACCCACACCACCACCAACGCCCACATCTCCAACAACACCCACACCACCACCAACAACATCCACTCCACCACCAACAACATCCACTCCACCACCAACAACACCCACACCTCCAACAACACCCACACCTCCAACAACACCCACACCACAACCAACAACACCCACACCACCACCAACAACACCCACACCTCCAACAACACCCACACCACCACCAACAACACCCACACTAGGGTGTGTCAATTTTGTCAACATGTTAAAAATCAAATTTGGTAGTCAAAATATTGTGCCTCTTTATGTCTAAACTTGAGATTAGCAAACAAAAATGAATTGAAATAACCCTCACCTACATCAATTATACCTTAAAGTTTCAAATATCAGTATATCAACAAATTAATGAGACTTGATTAGAATTATTCACTTGATATTAACTAATCTCATGTAAGCATATGGATTATGGAGTATTTTATGGTTCTATAGCTTGTGTACAATATGCATGTCAGAACATGAACATGAACAGGCTCTCCGTGTGGGACAGTTTAATTCTTGTTTTGACTTGTACCAAGCGTGAGGATAAGGCGCCCGGCTCACTCTCCTTCTAGATATCATAGACGGTGGTTTGCTCTCATTGCACTTGCACCTACTCTACCAGACGAATTCTACATTTTAATTATTGTAAGTAGGGCATATTGATTGTCGCAGTTACTTATATCATTGTATAAAACATTATGTTCTAAGAAATTATTATGTTATTTCTGTTACAGCATTTTTGATAAACAAATTGATATTTTTTGAAACAACAATTGAATTATGAAACATTGAAATATTTTTCTATTTGTCAAATAGTGTGAAGATGTCAAAATTGAAGACAAGAAGTCAGTTGTCAACCCACTTGAGCCTGCTAGTTGGTAAAGGGAAGGAGCTTCCTGTATCAGAACTTCCAACAGTGAGAGACATGCTAAGATTAGGGTTACTCCTTCGAGAAAAAAATGCAAAGGACAGAAGGAACTATACAGATAAAGAACTCATAAATGACATGATAGTCCCTCTTCTGCATCAATGGACAAAAGCTAATGCACTATTCAAACCACCTGTGATTAATCAGTGTCGAACTATTGAGCTAAAACTAACGAAATTATGGCACAAAGCAGTTGAAACATCACTTGGTAAAGGAAACTTGGCCAGGAAAAATGAATTTCTGCACACACTTGATACTCTGTTTGACATTTTGACCTGCAAGTGCTCCATACAATTATGTTCTGAATCCAACTGTTCTCACTCAGGTAAGAGAGAAAATAATTCCCACATTGATTGTGGTTGTCCTCGTGAAAAGAAGATCCCTGTTTTAGAGCTTGAATTTATAAAGGCACAGAGGACAAAGGCAGAAGGCCAAGGAAGTATGCAAATGGGTTCAATAGATTATTCAGAAACAAAGAAGCAGATTGCTAATGCCAAGAAGAGAGAACAAATCCGAGAGAGGGAACAAAAGAAGAAAATGAAGAGTGAAGAAGCCATCCAAAGAGAGGAAGAGCTGTGTCAAGATGTTTATCACTTCTTTGATAGTTCTTCTGATGAACAGGAAGCAACATCAGATGATAGTTCCAAAGAGCCATCTGAACCTTTACCAAAGAAAATGAAATACAACACAAGAAATATTTCAAACATTGCTTTAGCTAGTATTCGCCACCATGCTGGACTTCGTGAGGCTGCAGAAATTGCAACTGCCGCTTGGATAGATGCAGGCCTCATCAGCCGAGAGGATGTATCTTTGGTGATAGATCATAATAAAATTAGAAGAGCACAAGAAAAAATAATGAAGGAAATATCTGATCAGCATGAAAAAGATTTAAGCGAGGGAGGGCTCTCCTGTCTTTTGTTTGATGGAAGAATAGATGACACAAAAGTTTTGCTAGAAGTAGAGGGAGTGAACAGAAAGTTTCCAGGTCTCATCAAAGAAGAACACTACTCTGTCTGTTCTGAGCCTGGTGGTCGGTTTTTGTTTCACTTTGCTCCCGAAACTGAAGTAGAAGGGAAGAAACATGCAGAGGTCATTGCTGATCATATTTTATGTTGGGTTCAGGAGAGAGGACTTGGCAGTTCACTGCAGGCTGTTGGTGGAGATTCAACTGCAGTGAACACCGGATGGCAGGGGGGTGTAATGACGCATTTAGAGAAAAAACTAGGAAGAAGAATTGTTTGGATTGTATGTGATTTACATACAGGCGAGCTACCTCTTCGTCATCTCATCCAGGAACTTGATGGTCCTACAAAGAGCAACAACAAGTGGTCAGGTCCCCTTGGCATCATGCTGGATGAAGCAACACAACTAGAAATAAATACAACCTTTCCAAAGGTCGAAGTTGGCCCTCCCCTTCCGGCGTTGTCTGAAGGAGTCATCAAAGATCTCAGCACAGATCAATCCTATGCTTATCGTATTGCCCAAGCAATAAGATCAGGAGAAGTGCCTCAGTCATTGGCTCTCTTGGAGATTGGACCTGTCAGTCACAGCCGTTGGTTAACTACAGCTCTTCGTTTCTGCAGGATTTGGATTTCCAAACACGAATTGAAGGGCAAAGTGCTGAAGAATTTGAGGTTAATTGTTGAATTTATTATTGGAGTTTATCTTCCCCAGTGGTTTAGTGTGAAACTTAATCCTATGTGGGTGGATGGGCCCAATCACCTTTTGTTTCAATTGCAGCTAGTAAGAACACAGAGGAAGGTAGTGAGGGACATCGTGTTACCTGTGGCAAGAAGGTCCGCTTGGTATGCTCGATCAGAAGCAGTTTTGCAAGCAATGCTTTGCAGTCAATGTACCAATCTCCGAACCGAGGCTGTAGAAGTCATTCTAAAGATTAGAGGAACGCTAATAGATGACGACCAGTTGGGAGACTGTTCGTTTCATTCAAGAAAAGTTCCCCCAATAAACGTCAATGCCACCAAATTGTCAGAATTGGTTGACTTGAGTTTGGAAGTCTTAGAGCCACCATTGACAACAAGTCTAACTAGCCAAGAATTGAGAAACCTTAAAGAGACTCCAATGCAGGTGCCGAAGTGGCCTTCCCACACTCAAAGTGTGGAGAGATGTGTGAAAATGGTCACAGAAGCAGCGGGCCATGTTTACAGCCACGAGAGGCGAGAAGGTTACATCAAAGCACAAATAGCAAGCAGACTACTGATGACAAGAAACCAAAGCAAAGAGAGTATGAAGGCATTGGTTACTTTCAAATAGACTACGGATAATAAAATATAATAATTTGAAACTTGAAACAGTAACATGTGTGCAAACGCTGGTTATGTTATAAATTCACAAATATGTACATTTAAAAATCCATTTGATGTAGGTAGGACTTATTATAAAAAAAAATTTATGCCAGAATATTGTTTTGCATGCTTAAAGACTACAATAAATTGCTACCAAATTACTCGATTTTCAATTTAGCCAGTTCACCCCCTAAATTGACACACCCTAACCCACACCACCACCAACAACACCCACACCACCACCAACAACACCCACACCACCACCAACAACACCCAAACCTCCAACAACACCCACACCTCCAGCAACACCCACACCTCCAACAACACCCACACCACCACCAACAACACCCACACCTCCAACAACACCACACCTCCAGCAACATCCACACCTCCAACAACACCCACACCTCCCACAACACCCACACCACCACAACAACATCCACTCCACCACCAACAACACCCACACCTCCAACAACACCCATACCAACAACAACAACACCCACACCACCACCAACAACACCCACACCTCCAACAACACCCACACCTCCAACAACACCCACACCACAACCAACAACACCCACACCACCACCAACAACACCCACACCTCCAACAACACCCACACCACCACCAACAACACCCACACCTCCAACAACACCCACACCACCACCAACACACCACACACCACCAACAACACCCAAACCTCAACAACACCCACACCTCCAACAACACCCACACCTCCAACAACACCCACACCTCCAACAACACGCACACCACCACCAACACCCACACCTCCAACAACACCCACACCTCCAACAACACCCACACCATCACCAACAACACCCACATCTCCAACAACACCACACTTCCAGCAACATCCACACCTCCAACAACACCCACACCTCCCACAACACCCATACCACCACCAACACCCACACCTCCAACAACACCCACACCACCACTAACAACACCGACACCTCCAACAACACCCACACCTCCAACAACACCCACACCACCATTAACAACACCCACACCACCACCAATACCCACACCTCCAACAACACCCACACCTCCAACAACACCCACACCTCAAACAACACCCACACCTCCAACAACACCCACACCACCACTAACAACACCCACACCTCCAACAACACCCACACCTCCAACAACACCCACACCACCACACAACACCCACACCTCCAACAACACCCACACCTCCAACAACACCCACACCTCCAACAACACCCACACCACTACGAACAACACCCACACCACCACCAACAACACCCACACCTCCAACAACACCCACACCAGCACCAACAACACCCACACCACCTCCAACAACACCCACACCAGCACCAACAACACCCACACCACCACCAACAACACCCACACCTCCAACAACACCCACACCACCACAAACAACACCCACACCTCCAACAACACCCACACCTCCAACAACACCCACACCACCACCAACAACACCCACACCACCACCAACACCCACTCCTCTAACAACACCCACACCTCCACCAACAACACCCACACCTCCAACAACACCCACACCTCCAACAACACCCACACCATCACCAACAACACCCACACATCCAACAACACCCACACCACTACCAACAGCACCCACACAAACATCTCCAACAACACCCACACCTCCAACAACACCCACACCACTACCAACAACACCCACACCACCACCAACAACACTCACACCTCTAACAACACCCACACCACCACTATCAACACCCACACCTCCAACAACACCCACACATCCAACAACAACCACACCACCACCAACAACACCCACACCTCCAACAACACCCACACCTCCAATAACACCCACATCACCACCAACAACACCCACACAACCAACAACACCACACACCACCAACAATACTCACACCCCCCAACAACACCCATACCACCACCAACAACACCACACCTCCAGCAACATCCACACCTCCAACATCACCCACACCTCCCACAACACCCACACCACCACCAACGCCCACACCTCCAACAACACCCACACCATGACCAACAACATCCACACCACCACCAACAACACCCACAACTCCAACAACACCCACACCACCAACAACAATACCCACACCACCACCAACAACATCCACACCTCTAACAACACCCACACCTCCACAACACCCACACCACCACCAACACCCACACCTCCAACAACACCCACACCACCACCAACAACATCCACACCACCACCAACAACACCCACACCTCCAACAACACCCACACCACCAACAACACCCACACCACAAAACAACACCTACACCTCCAACAACACCCACACCTCCAACACCACCCACACCTCCAACGACACCCACACCACCACCAACACCCACACCTCCAACAACACCCACACCACAACCAACAACACCCACACCTCCAACAACACCCACACCACACCAACAACACCCACACCTCCAACAACACCCACACCACCACAACAACACCACACCTCCAACAACACCCACACCTCCAACAACACCCACACCACCAACAACACCCACACCACCACCAACACCCACACCTCCAACAACACCCACACCTCCAACAACACCCACACCTCACAACAACACCCACACCTCCAACAACACCCACACCACCACTAACAACACCCACACCTCCAACAACACCCACACCTCCAACAACACCCACACCACCACCAACACCCACACCTCCAACAACACCCACACCTCCAACAACACCCACACCTCCAACAACACCCACACCAACCAACAACACCCACACCACCAACAACACCCACACCTCCAACAACACCCACACCATCCAACAACACCCACACCTCCAACAACACCCACACCACCACCAACAACACCCACACCTCCAACAACACCCACACCCCCAACAACACCCACACCACCACAACAACACCCACACCTCCAACAACACCCACACCTCCAACAACACCCACACCTCCACCAACACCCACACCACCAACAACACCCACACCTCCAACAACACCCACACCACCACCAACAACACCCACACCTCCAACAACACCCACACCTCCACCAACACCCACACCTCCAACAACACCCACACCTCCAACAACACCCACACCATCCAACAACACCCACACACCAACAACACCCACACCACCAACAACACCCACACCTCCAACAACACCCACACCACCAACAACACCCACACATCCAACAACACCCACACCACCAACAACACCCACACCTCCAACAACACCCACACCACCACAACAACACCCACACCTCCAACAACACCCACACCTCCAACAACACCCACACCTCCAACAACACCCACACCTCCAACAACACCCACACCACCACCAACACCCACACCTCCAACAACACCCACACCTCCAACAACACCCACACCTCCAACAACACCCACACCATCATCAACAACACCCACACCACCACCAACAACACCACACCTCCAACAACACCCACACCTCCAACAACAACCACACCACCTCCAACAACACCCACACCACCACCAATACCCACACCTCCAACAACACCCACACCTCCAACAACACCCACACCTCCAACAACACCCACACCACAACCAACAACACCCACACCACCACAACAACACCCACACCTCCATCAACACCCACACCACCACTAACAACACCCACACCTCCAACAACACCCACACCTCCAACAACACCCACACCATCATCAACAACACCCACACATCCAACAACACCCACACCTCCAACAACACCCACACCACCAACAACACCCACACCTCCAACAACACCCACACCACCACAACCAACACCCACACCTCCAACAACACCCACACATCCAACAACACCACACCACCAACAACACCCACACCTCCAACAACACCCACACCTCCAACAACACCCACACCACCACCAACAACACCCACACCACCAACAACACCCACACCACCAACAACACCCACACCCCAACAACACCCACACCACCAACAACACCCACACCTCCACAACACCCACACCTCCAACAACACCCACACCTCCCACAACACCCACACCTCCAACAACACCCACACCTCCAACAACACCCACACCTCCAACAACACCCACACCACCACCAACAACACCCACACCTCCAACAACACCCACACCACCAACAACACCCACACCACCAACAACACCCACACCTCCAACAACACCCACACCTCCAACAACACCCACACCTCCAACAACACCCACACCACCAACAACACCCACACCTCCAACAACACCCACACCACACCAACAACACCCACACCTCCAACAACACCCACACCACCAACAACACCCACACCTCCAACAACACCCACACCTCCAACAACACCCACACCTCCAACAACACCCACACCTCCAACAACACCCACACCACCACCAACAACACCCACACCTCCAACAACACCCACACCTCCAACAACACCCACACCACCAACAACACCCACACCTCCAACAACACCCACACCTCCAACAACACCCACACCACCACCAACAACACCCACACCACAACCAACAGCACCCACACCTCCAACAACACCCACACATCCAATAACACCACACCACCACCAACAACACTCACACCCCCAACAACACCACACCACCACCAACAACACCCACACCTCCAACAACACCCACACCACCAACAACACCCACACCACCACCAACAACACCCACACCTCCAACAACACCACACCTCCAGCAACACCACACCTCCAACAACACCCACACCTCCAACAACACCCACACCACCACAACAACACCCACACCTCCAACAACACCCACACCTCCAACAACACCCACACCACCAACAACACCCACACCACCAACAACACCCACACCTCCAACAACACCCACACCTCCAACAACACCCACACCTCCAACAACACCCACACCACCAACAACACCCACACCTCCAACAACACCCACACCACCACCAACAACACCCACACCTCCAACAACACCCACACCACCAACAACACCCACACCACCAACAACACCCACACCTCCAACAACACCCACACCTCCAACAACACCCACACCTCCAACAACACCCACACCTCCAACAACACCACACCACCCAACAACACCCACACCTCCAACAACACCCACACCTCCAACAACACCCACACCATCACCAACAACACCCACACCTCCAACAACACCACACCCCAGCAACATCCACACCTCCAACAACACCCACACCTCCCACAACACCCACACCACCACCAACACCCACACCTCCAACAACACCCACACCACCACAACAACACCACACCTCCAACAACACCCACACCTCCAACAACACCCACACCTCCAACAACACCCACACCACCACCAATACCCACACCTCCAACAACACCCACACCTCCAACAACACCCACACCTCCAACAACACCCACACCTCCAACAACACCCACACCACCACTAACAACACCCACACCTCCAACAACACCCACACCTCCAACAACACCCACACCACTACCAATACCCACACCTCCAACAACACCCACACCTCCAACAACACCACACCTCCAACAACACCCACACCACTACCAACAACACCCACACCACCACCAACAACACCCACACCTCCAACAACACCCACACCACCACCAACAACACCCACACCACCTCCAACAACACCCACACCAGCACCAACAACACCCACACCACCACCAACAACACCCACACCTCCAACAACACCCACACCACCACTAACAACACCCACACCTCCAACAACACCCACACCTCCAACAACACCCACACCACCACCAACAACCCCACACCACCACCAACACCCACACCTCTAACAACACCCACACCACCACCAACAACACCCACACCTCCCACAACACCCACACCTCCAACAACACCCACACCACCACCAACAACACCCACACATCCAACAACACCCACACCACTACCAACAGCACCCACACCTCTAACAACACCCACACCATCACCAACAACACCCACACCTCCAACAACACCCACACCTCCACCAACACCCACACCACCAACAACACCCACACATCTAACAACACCCACACCACCACCAACAACACCCACACCTCCCACAACACCCACACCTCCACCAACACCCACACCTCCAACATCACCCACACCTCCAACAACACCCACACCACCACCAACAACACCCACACCTCCAACAACACCACACCACCACCAACAACACTCACACCCCCAACAACACTCACACCCCCAACAACACCCACACCTCCAACAACACCCACACCTCCAGCAACACCCACACCTCCAACAACACCCACACCACCACCAACAGCACCCACACCTCTAACAACACCCACACCACCATCAACAACACCCACACCTCCAACAACACCCACACCTCCAACAACACCCACACCACCACCAACAACACCCACACCTCCAACAACACCCACACCTCCAATAACACCCACACTACCACCAACAACACCCACACCACCAACAACACCCACACCACCAACAACACTCACACCCCCAACAACACCCACACCACCACCAACAACACCCACACCTCCAGCAACACCCACACCTCCAACAACACCCACACCTCCAGCAACACTCACACCTCCAACAACACCCACACCACCACCAACAACACCCACACCTCCAACAACACCACACCACCGCCAACAACACTCACACCCCCAACAACACCCACACCACCTCCAACAACACCCACACCTCCAGCAACACCCACACCTCCAACAACACCCACACCACCACCAACAACACCCACACCTCCAACAACACCACACCTCCAGCAACATCCACACCTCCAACAACACCCACACCTCCCACAACACCCACACCACCACCAACGCCCACACCTCCAACAACACCCACACCACCACCAACAACATCCACTCCACCACCAACAACACCCACACCTCCAACAACACCCACACCTCCAACAACACCCACACCACCAACAACACCCACACCACCAACAACACCCACACCACCAACAACACCCACACCTCCAACAACACCCACACCACCACCAACAACACCCACACCACCACCAACAACACCCACACCACCACCAACAACACCCAAACCTCCAACAACACCCACATCTCCAACAACACCCACACCTCTAACAACACCCACACCTCCATCAACACGCACACCACCACCAACACCCACACCTCCAACAACACCCACACCTCCAACAACACCCACACCATCACCAACAACACCCACACCTCCAACAACACCCACACCTCCAACAACACCCACACCTCCAACAACACCCACACCACCACCAACACCCACACCTCCAACAACACCCACACCACCACCAACAACACCCACACCACCAACAACACCCACACCTCCAACAACACCCACACCACCAACAACACCCACACCACCACCAACACCCACACCTCCAACAACACCCACACCACCAACAACATCCACACCACCACCAGCAACACCCACACCTCCAACAACACCCACACCTCCAGCAACACCCACACCTCCAACAACACCCACACCTCCACACAACACCCACACCTCCAACAACACCCACACCACCAACAACACCCACACCACCACCAACAACACCACACCCCAACAACACCCACACCACCTCCAACAACACCCACACCTCCAGCAACACCCACACCTCCAACAACACCCACACCTCCAACAACACCACACCACCACCAACACCCACACCTCCAACAACACCCACACCACCAACAACACCCACACCATCACCAACAACACCCACATCTCCAACAACACCACAACAACAGCAACAACCACACCTCCAACAACACCCACACCTCCACAACACCCACCACCACCAACACCCACACCTCCAACAACACCCACACACCACAACAACACCGACACCTCCAACAACACCCACACCTCCAACAACACCCACACCACCAACAACACCCACACCACCACCAATACCCACACCTCCAACAACACCCACACCTCCAACAACACCCACACCTCCAACAACACCCACACCTCCAACAACACCCACACCACCACAACAACACCCACACCTCCAACAACACCCACACCTCCAACAACACCCACACCACACCAAAACCCACACCTCCAACAACACCCACACCTCCAACAACACCCACACCTCAAACAACACCCACACCTCCAACAACACCCACACCACCACTAACAACACCCACACCTCCAACAACACCGACACCACCAACAACACCCACACCTCCAACAACACCACACCTCCAACAACACCCACACCACACAACAACACCCACACCACCACCAACAACACCCACACCTCCAACAACACCCACACCACCACCAACAACACCCACACCTCCAACAACACCCACACCACACCAACAACACCCACACCACCACCAACAACACCCACACCTCCAACAACACCCACACCACCACTAACAACACCCACACCTCCAACAACACCCACACCTCCAACAACACCCACACCACCACCAACAACACCCACACCACCACCAACACCCACACCTCAACAACACCCACACCACCACCAACAACACCCACACCTCCAACAACACCCACACCTCCACCAACACCCACACCTCCAACATCACCCACACCTCCAACAACCCCCACACCATCAACAACAACACCCACACATCCAACAACACCCACACCACTACCAACAGCACCCACACCTCTAACAACACCCACACCATCACCAACAACACCCACACCTCCAACAACACCCACACCTCCACCAACACCCACACCACCAACAACACCCACACATCTAACAACACCCACACCACCAACAACACCCACACCTCCCACAACACCCACACCTCCACCAACACCCACACCTCCAACAACACCCACACCTCCAACAACACCCACACCACCACCAACAACACCCACACCTCCAACAACACCACACCACCACCAACAACACTCACACCCCAACAACACCCACACCACCTCCAACAACACCCACACCTCCAGCAACACCCACACCTCCAACAACACCCACACCACCACCAACAGCACCCACACCTCAAACAACACCCACACCACCACAACAACACCCACACCTCCAACAACACCCACACCTCCAACAACACCCACACCACCACCAACACACCCACACCTCCAACAACACCCACACCTCCAAACACCCACACCACCAACAACACCCACACCACCAACATCACCCACACCACCAACAACACTCACACCCCCAACAACACCCACACCACCACCAACAACACCCACACCTCCAGCAACACCCACACCTCCAACAACACCCACACCTCCAGCAACACCCACACCTCCAACAACACCCACACCACCACCAACAACACCCACACCTCCAACAACACCACACCACCACCAACAACACTCACACCCCCAACAACACCCACACCACCTCCAACAACACCCACACCTCCAACAACACCCACACCTCCAACAACACCCACACCACCACCAACAACACCCACACCTCCAACAACACCACACCTCCAGCAACATCCACACCTCCAACAACACCCACACCTCCAACAACACCCACACCACCAACAACACCCACACCTCCAACAACACCCACACCACCACCAACAACACCACACCACCACCAACAACACCCACACCTCCAACAACACCCACACCTCCAACAACACCCACACCACACCAACAACACCCACACCACCAACAACACCCACACCACCAACAACACCCACACCTCCAACAACACCCACACCACCACCAACAACACCCACACCTCCAACAACACCCACACCACCACTAACAACACCCACACCTCCAACAACACCCACACCTCCAACAACACCCACACCACCAACAACACCCACACCACCACCAACAACACCCACACCTCCAACAACACCCACACCTCCAACAACACCCACACCTCCAACAACACCCACACCACCACCAACAACACCCACACCTCCAACAACACCCACACCTCCACAACACCCACACCTCCAACAACACCCACACCACCACAACACCCACACCACCACCAACACCCACACCTCCAACAACACCCACACCACCAACAACACCCACACCACCAACAACACCCACACCTCCAACAACACCCACACCTCCACAACACCCACACCACACCAACAACACCCACACCACCAACAACACCCACACCACCAACAACACCCACACCACCACCAACAACACCCACACCACCACCAACAACACCCACACCTCCAACAACACCCACACCACCACTAACAACACCCACACCTCCAACAACACCCACACCTCCAACAACACCCACACCACCACCAACACCCACACCACCACCAACACCCACACCTCCAACAACACCCACACCACCACCAACAACACCCACACCTCCAACAACACCCACACCTCCACCAACACCCACACCTCCAACAACACCCACACCTCCAACAACACCCACACCATCACCAACAACACCCACACATCCAACAACACCCACACCACCACCAACAACACCCACACCTCCAACAACACCCACACCACCAACAACACCCACACCTCCAACAACACCCACACCTCCACAACACCCACACCACCAACAACACCCACACCTCCAACAACACCCACCACCACCAACAACACCCACACCTCCAACAACACCCACACCTCCAACAACACCCACACCTCCAACAACACCCACACCTCCAACAACACCCACACCACCAACAACACCCACACCTCCAACAACACCCACACCACCACCAACAACACCCACACCACCAACAACACCCACACCTCCAACAACACCCACACCTCCAACAACACCCACACCTCCAACAACACCCACACCTCCAACAACACCCACACCTCCAACAACACCCACACCTCCAACAACACCCACACCACCACCAACAACACCCACACCTCCAACAACACCCACACCACCACCAACAACACCCACACCTCCAACAACACCCACACCTCCAACAACACCCACACCTCCAACAACACCACACCTCCAGCAACACCCACACCTCCAACAACACCCACACCCCAACAACACCCACACCACCACCAACACCCACACCTCCAACAACACCCACACCACCACAACACACCACACCTCCAACAACACCCACACCTCCAACAACACCCACACCACCAACAACACCCACACCACCACCAATACCCACACCTCCAACAACACCCACACCTCCAACAACACCCACACCTCCAACAACACCCACACCTCCAACAACACCCACACCACCACCAACAACACCCACACCTCCAACAACACCCACACCTCCAACAACACCCACACCACCACCAACACCCACACCTCCAACAACACCCACACCTCCAACAACACCTACACCTGCAACAACACCCACACCTACCAACAACACCCACACCACCACCAACAACACCCACACCTCCAACAACACCCACACCACCAACAACACCCACACCTCCAACAACACCCACACCACACCAACAACACCCACACCACCAACAACACCCACACCTCCAACAACACCCACACCACCACAACAACACCCACACCTCCAACAACACCCACACCTCCAACAACACCCACACCACCAACAACACCCACACCACCACCAACACCCACACCACAACAACACCCACACCCACCAACAACACCCACACCTCCACAACACCCACACCTCCAACAACACCCACACCATCACCAACAACACCCACACATCCAACAACACCCACACCACCACCAACAACACCCACACCTCCAACAACACCCACACCATCACCAACAACACCCACACCTCCAACAACACCCACACCTCCACCAACACCCACACCACCAACAACACCCACACATCTAACAACACCCACACCACCAACAACACCCACACCTCCCACAACACCCACACCTCCACCAACACCCACACCTCCAACAACACCCACACCTCCAACAACACCCACACCACCAACAACACCCACACCTCCAACAACACCACACCACCACCAACAACACCACACCACCACCAACAACACTCACACCCCCAACAACACCCACACCACCTCCAACAACACCCACACCTCCAGCAACACCCACACCTCCAACAACACCCACACCACCACCAACAGCACCCACACCTCTAACAACACCCACACCACCATCAACAACACCCACACCTCCAACAACACCCACACCTCCAACAACACCCACACCACCACCAACAACACCCACACCTCCAACAACACCCACACCTCCAAAACACCCACACTACCACCAACAACACCCACACCACCAACAACACCCACACCACCAACAACACTCACACCCCCAACAACACCCACACCACCACCAACAACACCCACACCTACAGCAACACCCACACCTCCAACAACACCCACACCTCCAGCAACACCCACACCTCCAACAACACCCACACCACCACCAACAACACCCACACCTCCAACAACACCACACCACCGCCAACAACACTCACACCCCCAACAACACCCACACCACCTCCAACAACACCCACACCTCCAGCAACACCCACACCTCCAACAACACCCACACCACCACCAACAACACCCACACCTCCAACAACACCACACCTCCAGCAACATCCACACCTCCAACAACACCCACACCTCCCACAACACCCACACCACCACCAACGCCCACATCTCCAACAACACCCACACCACCAACAACACCACCCACACCAACAACACCACACCACCAACAACACCCACACCTCCAACAACACCCACACCTCCAACAACACCCACACCACAACCAACAACACCCACACCACCACCAACAACACCCACACCTCCAACAACACCCACACCACCACCAACAACACCCACACCACCACCAACAACACCCACACCACCACCAACAACACCCACACCACCACCAACAACACCCACACCTCCAACAACACCCACATCTCCAACAACACCCACACCTCTAACAACACCCACACCTCCATCAACACGCACACCACCACCAACACCCACACCTCCAACAACACCCACACCTCCAACAACACCCACACCTCCAACAACACCCACACCTCCAACAACACCCACACCTCCAACAACACCCACACCTCCAACAACACCCACACCACCACCAACGCCCACACCTCCAACAACACCCACACCACCACAACAACATCCACACCACCACCAACAACACCCACACCTCCAACAACACCCACACCACCAACAACAACACCCACACCACCACCAACGCCCACACCTCCAACAACACCCACACCACCACCAACAACATCCACACCACCACCAGCAACACCCACACCTCCAACAACACCCACACCTCCAGCAACACCCACACCTCCAACAACACCCACACCTCCATCAACAACACCCACACCTCCAACAACACCCACACCACCAACAACAACACCACACCACCACCAACAACACTCACACCCCCAACAACACCCACACCACCTCCAACAACACCCACACCTCCAGCAACACCCACACCTCCAACAACACCCACACCTCCAACAACACGCACACCACCACCAACACCCACACCTCCAACAACACCCACACCACCAACAACACCCACACCATCACCAACAACACCCACATCTCTAACAACACCACACTTCCAGCAACATCCACACCTCCAACAACACCCACACCTCCCACAACACCCACACCACCACCAACACCCACACCTCCAACAACACCCACACCACCACTAACAACACCGACACCTCCAACAACACCCACACCTCCAACAACACCCACACCACCATTAACAACACCCACACCACCACCAATACCCACACCTCCAACAACACCCACACCTCCAACAACACCCACACCTCCAACAACACCCACACCTCCAACAACACCCACACCACCACAACAACACCCACACCTCCAACAACACCCACACCTCCAACAACACCCACACCACAACCAACACCCACACCTCCAACAACACCCACACCTCCAACAACACCCACACCTCCAACAACACCCACACCTCCAACAACACCCACACCACCACTAACAACACCCACACCTCCAACAACACCGACACCACCAACAACACCCACACCTCCAACAACACCTACACCTCCAACAACACCCACACCACTACGAACAACACCCACACCACCACCAACAACACCCACACCTCCAACAACACCCACACCACCACCAACAACACCCACACCACCTCCAACAACACCCACACCAGCACCAACAACACCCACACCACCACCAACAACACCCACACCTCCAACAACACCCACACCACCACTAACAACACCCACACCTCCAACAACACCCACACCTCCAACAACACCCACACCACCACCAACAACTCCCACACCACCACCAACACCCACTCCTCTAACAACACCCACACCTCCACCAACAACACCCACACCTCCCACAACACCCACACCTCCACCAACACCCACACCTCCAACATCACCCACACCTCCAACAACCCCCACACCATCACCAACAACACCCACACATCCAACAACACCCACACCACTACCAACAGCACCCACACCTCTAACAACACCCACACCATCACCAACAACACCCACACCTCCAACAACACCCACACCTCCACCAACACCCACACCACCAACAACACCCACACATCTAACAACACCCACACCACCACCAACAACACCCACACCTCCCACAACACCCACACCTCCACCAACACCCACACCTCCAACATCACCCACACCTCCAACAACACCCACACCACCACCAACAACACCCACACCTCCAACAACACCACACCACCACCAACAACACTCACACCCCCAACAACACCCACACCTCCAACAACACCCACACCTCCAGCAACACCCACACCTCCAACAACACCCACACCACCACCAACAGCACCCACACCTCTAACAACACCCACACCACCATCAACAACACCCACACCTCCAACAACACCCACACCTCCAACAACACCCACACCACCACCAACAACACCCACACCTCCAACAACACCCACACCTCCAACAACACCCACACCACCAACAACACCCACACCACCAACAACACCCACACCTCCAACAACACCACACCCCAACAACACCCACACCACCACCAACAACACCCACACCTCCAGCAACACCCACACCTCCAACAACACCCACACCTCCAGCAACACCCACACCTCCAACAACACCCACACCACCACCAACAACACCCACACCTCCAACAACACCCACACCACCACCAACAACACCCACACCCCCAACAACACCCACACACCTCCAACAACACCCACACCTCCAACAACACCCACACCTCCAACAACACCACACCACCACCAACAACACCCACACCTCCAACAACACCCACACCTCCAACAACACCCACACCTCCAACAACACCCACACCTCCAACAACACCCACACCACCACCAACACCCACACCTCCAACAACACCCACACCACCAACAACACCCACACCACCACAACAACACCCACACCTCCAACAACACCCACACCTCCAACAACACCCACACCACCCACAACACCCACACCACCAACAACACCCACACCTCCAACAACACCCACACCACCACCAACAACACCACACCACCACCAACAACACCCACACCTCCAACAACACCCACACCACCACAACAACACCCACACCTCCAACAACACCCACACCTCCAACAACACCCACACCACCAACAACACCCACACCACCACCACAACACCCACACCTCCAACAACACCCACACCTCCAACAACACCCACACCTCCAACAACACCCACACCTCCAACAACACCCACACCTCCAACAACACCCACACCTCCAACAACACCCACACCACCACACAACACCCACACCTCCAACAACACCCACACCACCAACAACACCCACACCACCACCAACAACACCCACACCTCCAACAACACCACACCTCCAGCAACATCCACACCTCCAACAACACCCACACCTCCACACAACACCCACACCACCAACAACACCCACACCTCCAACAACACCCACACCACCACCAACAACACCCACACCACCAACAACACCCACACCTCCAACAACACCCACACCTCCAACAACACCCACACCTCCAACAACACCCACACCTCCAACAACACCCACACCTCCAACAACACCCACACCACCACCAACACCCACACCTCCAACAACACCCACACCTCCAACAACACCCACACCACCAACAACACCCACACCTCCACAACACCCACACCTCCAACAACACCCACACCTCCAACAACACCCACACCTCCAACAACACCCACACCACCAACAACACCCACACCTCCAACAACACCCACACCTCCAACAACACCCACACCACCAACAACACCCACACCTCCAACAACACCCACACCTCCAACAACACCCACACCTCCAACAACACCCACACCACCACAACAACACCCACACCACCACCAACACCCACACCTCCAACAACACCCACACCTCCAACAACACCCACACCTCCAACAACACCCACACCTCCAACAACACCCACACCACCACCAACAACACCCACACCACCAACAACACCCACACCACCAACAACACCCACACCACCAACAACACCCACACCTCCAACAACACCCACACCTCCAACAACACCCACACCTCCAACAACACCCACACCTCCACAACACCCACACCACCAACAACACCCACACCTCCAACAACACCCACACCTCCAACAACACCCACACCACACCAACAACACCCACACCTCCAACAACACCCACACCCCAACAACACCCACACCTCCAACAACACCCACACCTCCAACAACACCCACACCACCAACAACACCCACACCTCCAACAACACCCACACCACCACCAACAACACCCACACCATCCAACAACACCCACACCTCCAACAACACCCACACCACCAACAACACCCACACCACCAACCAACACCCACACCACCAACAACACCCACACCACCACCAACAACACCCACACCACCACAACACCCACACCTCCAACAACACCCACACCTCCAGCAACACCCACACCTCCAACAACACCCACACCTCCAACAACACCCACACCTCCAACAACACCACACCACCACAACAACACCACACCTCCAACAACACCCACACCTCCAACAACACCCACACCACCAACAACACCCACACCTCCAACAACACCCACACCACCACCAACAACACCCACACCTCCAACAACACCCACACCTCCAACAACACCCACACCTCCAACAACACCCACACCACCAACAACACCCACACCTCCAACAACACCCACACCACCACCAACAACACCCACACCACCAACAACACCCACACCTCCAACAACACCCACACCACCAACAACACCCACACCACCCACACACCAACAACACCCACACCTCCAACAACACCCACACCTCCAACAACACCCACACCTCCAACAACACCCACACCACCACCAACAACACCCACACCACCAACAACACCCACACCACCACCAACAACACCCACACCACCACAACACACCCACACCACCAACAACACCCACACCACCAACAACACCCACACCTCCAACAACACCCACACCACCACCAACACCCCACACCTCCAACAACACCCACACCACCAACAACACCACACCACCACCAACACCCACACCTCCAACAACACCCACACCACCACCAACAACACCCACACCTCCAACAACACCCACACCTCCAACAACACCCACACCTCCAACAACACCCACACCACCAACAACACCCACACCACCAACAACACCACACACCACCAACAACACCCACACCCACCAACAACACCCACACCTCCAACAACACCCACACCTCCAACAACACCCACACCTCCAACAACACCCACACCTCCAACAACACCCACACCACCACAACACCCACACCACCCACACCCAACAACACCCACACCACCAACAACACCCACACCTCCAACAACACCCACACCTCCAACAACACCCACACCACCAACAACACCCACACCACCACCAACAACACCCACACCTCCAACAACACCCACACCACCAACAACACCCACACCACCAACAACACCCACACCACCAACAACACCCACACCTCCAACAACACCCACACCTCCAACAACACCCACACCTCCAACAACACCCACACCACCAACAACACCCACACCACCAACAACACCCACACCTCCAACAACACCCACACCACCAACAACACCCACACCTCCAACAACACCCACACCTCCAACAACACCCACACCTCCAACAACACCCACACCACCAACAACACCCACACCTCCAACAACACCCACATCTCCAACACCCACACCTCCAGCAACACCCACACCTCCAACAACACCCACACCTCCAACAACACCCACACCTCCAACAACACCACACCACCACCAACAACACTCACACCCCAACAACACCCACACCACCTCCAACAACACCCACACCTCCAACAACACCCACACCTCCAACAACACCCACACCACCACCAACAACACCCACACCTCCAACAACACCACACCTCCAGCAACATCCACACCTCCAACAACACCCACACCTCCCACAACACCCACCACCACACAACACCCACACCACCAACAACAACACCCACACCTCCAACAACACCCACACCACAACCAACAACACCCACACCACCAACAACACCCACACCTCCAACAACACCCACACCTCCAACAACACCCACACCACCAACAACACCCACACCACCAACAACACCCACACCTCCAACAACACCCACACCACCACCAACAACACCCACACCTCCAACAACACCCACACCTCCAACAACACCCACACCACCAACAACACCCACACCTCCAACAACACCCACACCTCCAACAACACCCACACCTCCAACAACACCCACACCTCCAACAACACCCACACCACCAACAACACCCACACCTCCAACAACACCCACACCTCCAACAACACCCACACCACCACCAACAACACCCACACCTCCAACAACACCACACCTCCAGCAACACCCACACCACCAACAACACCCACACCTCCACAACACCCACACCACCACCAACACCCACACCTCCAACAACACCCACACCACCACAACAACACCCACACCTCCAACAACACCCACACCTCCAACAACACCCACACCACCAACAACACCCACACCACCAACAACACCCACACCTCCAACAACACCCACACCTCCAACAACACCCACACCACCAACAACACCCACACCTCCAACAACACCCACACCACCAACAACACCCACACCTCCAACAACACCCACACCTCCAACAACACCCACACCACCACCAACAACACCCACACCTCCAACAACACCCACACCACCACCAACAACACCCACACCTCCAACAACACCCACACCTCCAACAACACCCACACCACCACAACACCCACACCTCCAACAACACCCACACCTCCAACAACACCCACACCTCCAACAACACCCACACCACCAACAACACCCACACCACCAACAACACCCACACCTCCAACAACACCCACACCACCAACAACACCCACACCTCCAACAACACCCACACCACCACCAACAACACCCACACCTCCAACAACACCCACACCTCCAACAACACCCACACCTCCAACAACACCCACACCTCCAACAACACCCACACCACCAACAACACCCACACCTCCAACAACACCCACACCACCACCAACAACACCCACACCCCAACAACACCCACACCCTCCAACAACACCCACACCTTCAGCAACACCCACACCTGCAACAACACCCACACCACCACCAACAACACCCACACCTCCAACAACACAACACCTCCAGCAACATCCACACCTCCAACAACACCCACACCTCAAACAACACCCACACACACCAACAACACCCACACCTCCAACAACACCCACACCTCCACCAACACCCACACCACCACCAACACACACACCTCAACAACACCCACACCACCACCAACAACACCCACACCTCCACAACACCCACACCTCCACCAACACCCACACCTCCAACAACACCCACACCTCCAACAACACCCACACCACACAACAACACCCACACATCCAACAACACCCACACCACCACCAACAGCACCCACACCTCTAACAACACCCACACCACCACTAACAACACCCACACCTCCAACAACACCCAAACCTCCACCAACACCCACACCTCCAACATCACCCACACCTCTAACAACACCCACACTACCACCAACAACACCCACACCTCCAACAACACCCACACCTCCACCAACACCCAAACCACCACCAACACACACACCTCTAACAACACCCACACCACCACCAACAACACCCACACCTCCCACAACACCCACACCTCCACCAACACCCACACCTCCAACATCACCCACACCTCCAACAACACCCACACCATCACCAACAACACCCACACATATAACAACACCCACACCACCACCAACAGCACCCACACCTCAACAACACCAACACCACCACCAACAACACCCACACCTCCAACAACACCCACACCTCCAACAACACCCACACCACCACCAACAACACCCACACCTCCAACAACACCCACACCTCCAATAACACCCACATTCCCACCAACAAAACCCACACCACCAACAACACCCACGCCACCAACAACACTCACACCCCCAACAACACCCACACCACCACCAACAACACCCACACCTCCAGCAACACCCACACCTCCAACAACACCCACACCTCCAGCAACACTCACACCTCCAACAACACCCACACCACCACCAACAACACCCACACCTCCAACAACACCACACCACCACCAACAACACTCACACCCCCAACAACACCCCCACCGCCTCCAACAACACCCACACCTCCAGCAACACCTACACCTCCAACAACACCCACACCACCACCAACAACACCCACACCTCCAACAACACAACACTTCTAGCAACATCCACACCTCCAACAACACCCACACCTCTAACAACACCCACACTATCACCAACAACACCCACACCTCCAACAACACCCACACCTTTAACAACACCCACACCACCACCAACAACACCCACACCTCCAACATCACCCACACCTCCAACAACACCCACACCACCACCAACAACACCCACAGCCCCAACAACACCCACACCACCTCCAACAACACTCACACCTCCAGCAACACCCACACCTCCAACAACACCCACACCACCACCAACAACACCCACACCTCCAACAACACAACACCTCCAGCAACATCCACACCTCCAACAACACCCACACCTCCCACAACACCCACACCACCACCAACGCCCACACCTCCAACAACACCCACACCACTACCAACAACATCCACTCCACCACCAACAACACCCACACCTCCAACAACACCCATACCACCAACAACACCTACACCACCACCAACAACACCCACACCTCCAGCAACACCGACACCTCCAACAACACCCACACCTCCAGCAACACCCACACCTCCAACAACACCCACACCTCCAGCAACACCCACACCTCCAACAACACCCACACCACCACCAACAACACCCACACCTCCAACAACACCCACACCTCCCACAACACCCACACCACCACCAACGCCCACACCTTCAACAACACCCACACCACCACCAACAACATCCACTCCACCACCAACAACACCCACACCTCCAACAACACCCACACCACCAACAACACCCACACCACCACCAACAACACCCACACCTCCAACAACACCCACACCTCCACCAACACCCACACCACCACCAACACCCACACCTCTAACAACACCCACACCACCACCAACAACACCCACACCTCCCACAACACCCACACCTCCACCAACACCCACACCTCCAACATCACCCACACCTCTAACAACACCCACACCATCACCAACAACACCCACACATCCAACAACACCCACACCACCACCAACAGCACCCACACCTCTAACAACACCCACACCACCACCAACAACACCCACACCTCCAACAACACCCACACCTCCAACAACACCCACACCTCCACCAGCAACACCCACACCTCCAACAACACCCACACCTCCAATAACACCCACACTCCCACCAACAACACCCACACCACCAACAACACCCACACCACCAACAACACTCACACCCCCAACAACACCCACACCACCACCAACAACACCCACACCTCCAGCAACACCCACACCTCCAAAAACACCCACACCTTCAGCAACACTCACACCTCCAACAACACCCACACCACCACCAACAACACCCACACCTCCAACAACACCACACCACCACCAACAACATTCACACCCCCAACAACACCCACACCGTCTCCAACAACACCCACACCTTCAGCAACACCCTCACCTGCAACAACACCCACACCACCACCAACAACACCCACACCGCCAACAACACAACACCTCCAGCAACATCCACACCTCCAACAACACCCACACCTCTAACAACACCCACACTATCACCAACAACACCCACACCTCCAACAACACCCACACCTCCACCAACACCCACACCACCACCAATACCCACACCTCCAACAACACCCACACCTCCAACAACACCTACACCTCCAACAACACCCACACCACTACCAACAACACCCACACCACCACCAACAACACCCACACCTCCAACAACACCCACACCACCTCCAACAACACCCACACCACCTCCAACAATACCCACAAAAGCACCAAAAACACCCACACCACCACCAACAACACCCAGACCTCCAACAACACCCACATCACCACTAACAACACCCACACCTCCAACAACACCCACACCACCAACAACACCCACACCCACAACAACACCCACACCACCTCTAACAACACTCACACCTCCAGCAACACTCACACCTCCAACAACACCCACACCACCACCAACAACACCCACACCTTCAACAACACAACACCTCCAGCAACATCCATACCTCCAACAACACCCACACCTCCCACAACACCCACCCCACCACCAACGCCCACACCTCCAACAACACCCACACCTCCAACAACACCTACACCTCCAAAAACACCCACACCACTACCAACAACACCCACACCACCACCAACAACACCCACACCTCCAACAACACCCACACCACCTCCAACAACACCCACACCACCTCCAAGAATACCCACAAAAGCACCAAAAACACCCACACCACCACCAACAACACCCAGACCTCCAACAACACCCACATCACCACTAACAACACCCACACCTCCAACAACACCCACACCACCAACAACACCCACACTCACAACAACACCCACACCACCTCTAACAACACTCACACCTCCAGCAACACTCACACCTCCAACAACACCCACACCACCACCAACAACACCCACACCTTCAACAACACAACACCTCCAGCAACATCCATACCTCCAACAACACCCACACCTCCCACAACACCCACCCCACCACCAACGCCCACACCTCCAACAACACCCACACCACAACCAACAACATCCACTCCACCACCAACAACACCCATACCACCAACAACACCTACACCACCACCAACAACACCCACACCACCAACAACACCCACACCTTTAACAACACCCACACCACCACCAACAACACCCACACCTCCCACAACACCCACACCTCCACCAACACCCACACCTCCAACATCACCCACACCTCCAACAACACCCACACCATCACCAACAACACCCACACATCCAACAACACCCACACCACCACCAACAGCACCCACACC
Organism: Homarus gammarus; assembly: GCA_958450375.1. NCBI lineage: Eukaryota > Metazoa > Arthropoda > Malacostraca > Decapoda > Nephropidae > Homarus > Homarus gammarus. The sequence continues at coordinate 6,671 of CAUDMG010000725.1, read as the reverse complement.
TCTAACAACACCCACACCACCACGAACAACACCCACACCTCCAACAACACCCACACCTCCAACAACACCCACACCACCACTAACAACACCCACACCTCCAACAACACCCACACCTCCAACAACACCCACACCACTACCAATACCCACACCTCCAACAACACCCACACCTCCAACAACACCTACACCTCCAGCAACACCCACACCACTACCAACAACACCCACACCACCAACAACACCCACACCTCCAACAACACCCACACCTCCAACAACACCCACACCTCCAACAACACCCACACCTCCAACAACACCCACACCACCACCAACAACACCCACACCTCCAACAACACCCACACCACCAACAACACCACACCCCAACAACACCCACACCGCCAACAACACCCACACCTCAACACACCCACCCCCAACAACACCCACACCACCAACAACACCCACACCCCAACAACACCACACCTCCACACACCACACCCAACAACACCCACAAGTCCAAACAACACCCACACCACCAACAACACCCACACCTCCAACAACACCCACACCTCCAACAACACCCACACCACCACCAACACCCACACCTCCAACAACACCCACACCACCAACAACACCCACACCTCCAACAACACCCACACCACCACCAACAACACCCACACCACCAACAACACCCACACCTCCAACAACACCCACACCTCCAACAACACCCACACCACCACCAACACCCACACCCACAACACCACACCCCAACAACACCCACACCACCAACAACACCCACACCTCCAACAACACCCACACCACCAACAACACCCACACCTCCAACAACACCCACACCACCAACAACACCCACACCCACCAACAACACCCACACCAAACAACAACACCCACACCTCCAACAACACCCACACCTCCAACAACACCCACACCCCAACAACACCCACACCACAACAACACCACACCACAACACCCACACCTCCAACAACACCCACACCTCCAACAACACCCACACCACCACCAACACCCACACCTCCAACAACACCCACACCTCCAACAACACCCACACCTCCAACAACACCACACCACCAACAACACCCACACCACCAACAACACCCACACCTCCAACAACACCCACACCACCTCCAACAACACCCACCACCTCCAACAACACCCACACCACCAACAACACCCACACCACCACCAACAACACCCACACCTCCAACAACACCCACATCACCACTAACAACACCCACACCTCCAACAACACCCACACCTCCAACAACACCCACACCACCAACAACACCCACACCACCAACAACACCCACACCTCCAACAACACCCACACCTCCAACAACACCCACACCACCAACAACACCCACACCTCCAACAACACAACACCTCCACAACACCACACCTCCAACAACACCCACACCTCCAACAACACCCACACCACCAACAACACCCACACCTCCAACAACACCCACACCACACCAACAACACCCACACCACACCAACAACACCCACACCTCCAACAACACCACACCACCACCAACAACACCCACACCACCAACAACACCCACACCTCCAACAACACCCACACCACCAACAACACCCACACCTCCAACAACACCCACACCTCCACCAACACCCACACCTCCAACAACACCCACACCTCCAACAACACCCACACCACACCAACAACACCCACACCTCCAACAACACCCACACCACCAACAACACCCACACCCCCAACAACACCCACACCTCCAACAACACCCACACCACCACTAACAACACCCACACCTCCAACAACACCCACACCTCCAACAACACCCACACCACCACCAATACCCACACCTCCAACAACACCCACACCTCCAACAACACCCACACCTCCAACAACACCCACACCACAACCAACAACACCCACACCACCACCAACAACACCCACACCTCCAACAACACCCACACCACCACCAACAACACCCACACCTCCAACAACACCCACACCTCCAACAACACCCACACCTCCAACAACACCCACACCACCACCAACAACACCCACACCTCCAACAACACCCACACCACCAACAACACCCACACCACCACCAACAACACCCACACCTCCAACAACACCCACACCTCCAACAACACCCACACCCACCAACAACACCCACACCACCAACAACACCCACACCACCAACAACACCCACACCTCCAACAACACCCACACCACCACCAACAACACCCACACCTCCAACAACACCCACACCTCCAACAACACCCACACCTCCAACAACACCACACCTCCAACAACACCCACACCACACCAACAACACCCACACCTCCAACAACACCCACACCACCACCAACAACACCCACACCCCAACAACACCCACACCTCCAACAACACCCACACCTCCAACAACACCCACACCACCACAACAACACCCACACCTCCAACAACACCCACACCTCCAACAACACCCACACCTCCAACAACACCCACACCTCAACAACACCCACACCATCACCAACAACACCCACACCTCCAACAACACCCTCACCCCAACAACACCCTCACCCCAACAACACCCTCACCCCAACAACACCCTCACCCCAACAACACCCACACCCCAACAACACCCACACCCCAACAACACCCACACCACCACCAACAACACCCACACCTCCAACAACACCCACACCTCCAACAACACCCACACCACCACCAACACCCACACCTCCAACAACACCCACACCTCCAACAACACCACACCTCCAACAACACCCACACCACCAACAACACCCACACCACCACCAACAACACCCACACCTCCAACAACACCCACACCTCCAACAACACCCACACCTCCAACAACACCCACACCACCAACAACACCCACACCACCACCAACAACACCCACACCTCCAACAACACCCACACCATCACCAACAATACCCACACCTCCAACAACACCACACCTCCAGCAACATCCACACCTCCAACAACACCCACACCTCCCACAACACCCACACCACCACCAACGCCCACACCTCCAACAACACCCACACCACCACCAACAACATCCACACCACCACCAGCAACACCCACACCTCCAACAACACCACCCCCACCAACAACACCCACACTTCCAAGAACACCCACACCACCACTAACAACACCCACACCTCCAATAACACCGACACCTCCAACAACACCCACACCTCCAACAACACGCACACCTCCAACAACACCCACACCTCCAACAACACCCACACCACCACCACACCCACACCTGCAACAACACCATACCTCCAACACACCCACACCATCACCAAAACACCCACACATCAACAACACCCACACCACCACCAATAGCACCCACACCTTCAACAACACCCACAACACCACCAACAGCACCCATACCTCCAACAACCCCAGTCGCGCGTCAGGTCAGGTCAGGTCAACACGGCTGGCCAGACATATTCTCCGATCTAAAGTGTTATTGGTGGGGACATACTCGCTGTGTGGGAGCGGGAATTTGACAATGTGTCAGTGAATATCGGATGTCACCTTAAACATTGCCACCCAAGGTTTCTTCTCATCCCCGACGGCATAAATTGTAAATATTCCGTGTGTTCACCGGCGTTCTCCAAGTGAGTGGTGACCCATTGCTGGTTAGTGGTGGAATAATGAGGGGGCTCGGCGCTGAGGTCAGTGTCGTTAGGCCTGCTTTGACAGGGGTGGTCCCGAGACTATCGCCCCTATGGGGCTGAGAGTGCTGCCCATGCGGTCGCCCCCACCCCCACCTCCACCATAGTAACGGACACTTAATGTAGGGTCTCGACGAACCAAGTGAGGATGGTCTGAGGTGTTGTGCCGTCAGAAAAACAGAGTTACTATTAAGAACAAGTGAAGTGTAATAAAAGTGCTTATAAACTGAGAATACACCTGTTACCTTACACCACACTCCCTCCGCTCCCAGGAGGCCCTCCTACCCTCGCACCTCCCAACCACCGCTGACTTCCTAGGAGTGCCAAGCAGTCCTCGGCCCTCTGACGTAGGCATATAAGTCGAGCCCTGTAACTCCACCATGTCTGAGTTGACTGGAGACACAGCTGCTCGCTTTAACTCTCCTGATGCACTGAGTGAGCCAGGCGACTGTGGTGTTGACCTTGACACCAACGGAGAAGATGGCTTTCATCTAGTTCAGTCCAGGAACAAGCGGAAGGCCGAAAAGGCAGAAAGACTCAGAGACAATCAACTACAACCACAACCCCCCAAGAGAGTAAGATTGTACTTCCCTGGAGGCACATCACCTGAAGACAAGTATCTCTGGCTGAACGATGCGGAAGACAAATATCCTGAGGCTGAGTTTCAGTTCAGAGTCGGTACACAAGATCATGTTCTGATTAGAAACGACCCAGCAGTCATACAGGATCTCCTCACCAATAGCATAAGGGGAATAACCATGGAACAATCATCCCAACCATCGAGCAAGAAGACCATAATAATCATTGGGCTCGACCAGTACCAGACCCCTACACTACTAGAAGCCCATCCCTACATCAGAAGGACGAAGCGACTCAGGGGCAAGAATGCAGTCATTGCAGACTGGGTTGGCTCGGAAGACCCACCCAGGACCATTCGAGTCCGTGGTGCCTATCGGACTCTGAAGGTAACTCTCTATCAGCCCCCTAACCGGAGGTGTTACAACTGTCAGCACTGGGGCCATGTGGCCCGGTTATGCCCCTCGACTAAGCCGTGGTGTGGTCTCTGCTCAAGGCAACATGCAACACAGGTTTGCAGAGATACAGTTGCTCAAGGGGGTGTCATCCAACAGAAGTGTATTAACTGCAAAACAGTTGGAGTTCCTGTATGGCACCCTAACTGTTCTAGAGCTCCTACACCCCTTCAGCGCCCAGACCCGCCACCCAGGCAGGTCTCAAGAAACACTAATGCTGCTAGGGTACTCCCTACGGCCAACCCCTGGCCTGCCCTCCCCACCAAAGCTCCAGGATCATCACCAGCAGTCATCGAAAGATCAGCATGGGGCAACACAGACGTACCGACACAACAGGTAGCTGCCAACACACTCCATGCATATCGTGAAGAGATCAATGATGTGAAAAATGAAATTAAAGAACTCAAAGCTCAGGTTACAGCTCAAGCTCAAGCTCAAACTGAAATGTTTAAGAGCCTCTGTGATACACTAAAGGAAAAAAACACCACCAACACAGTGCAGCAACTTCGGAAAAATTACAGTCAAACTGAAGACATTCAGATGTCAGTACCAGATGTGGAAACTCAAGACCCACCAGGAACTAGTGTCCACGCAGAGGAAAATAGTGATACTGGTAACAGTTCTACTGATGCCTCTGTGGACATGGTCAGTGAAGATGAACAAGCACAAACAGAAAATGGTGGTGATGTCGAGTGTAACCAAAGTGAGTTGTTGTCTGCCACTGAAATACAACAATTGTTGAGCCGTACATGCTCCAGAAATGTTTCCAAAAGGTTAACTGGCCTACTGCCTGCCGAAGGGACAGGCAGCGCAGAAAAGAACAGTATCATACAGTGCCTTTTGCTTCTTTCCAAATACATTTCATAATGGCCAGTGTTAATACCAGACAAAATTCCAAATACATTTCATAATGGCCAATGTTAATACCAGACAAAGATACAGAGCGGTGAAGGTGATGAGTTGGAACATCTCATCCCTTAGAAAACGATACCCTGACCTACACCACAAAGTTGTGACTGAGGACATCGATATTGTGTGTCTGCAGGAGTGTCTCACACCTAATGGTAAGCCCCCACCCAGTCTGCCCAATTATGTGTATTATGATCCTAGTTCTACTCACACATGTTTGATGTATGTTAAGAAGTCACTCCCGCATGTACCTCTTGTATCCAAAAAGACTACCAACCTTCAGTACCATGGGATCACTATCCACCTGGGCAACTCCACACTCAACGTGCTAAACGCCTATGCTCCCTCAGATCAGCTTCAATACACAGATCTCCCAGACTTTTTACACACTGAGCCCACTGTCCTAATGGGTGACCTGAATACTAGACACAAGAAATTAGGTGACTCCACCACTAACACCAATGGTAGGAGACTTATCTCACTTCTCAGCGCATATGAAGATGTTCAAATTATAGGTAATAATGAACCAACACACATCTATGGCGGGGGTCTAGACAAATGTATTGGCTTTAATCTATCATACACAACTCATAGCTCTGATGTTGTCACTGATCTTATGTCTGACCACAGCCCAATCCAAGCTAGTATACATGTAGCCAATGACACCCCCACTGGTGGTAAACTCAACAGACGTAGAATCACAGTCAAGCAAGAACATGAAAGCCAGTTCATAGACTTCATCCATGACTGGTACAAGGACTACAAGCCTGACAATTACCAAAGTTTCCATGACGATCTGATAGATAGGACTTATGTATACTTCACCAACAATGCCTCCACCAAAAAAGGAGAAAACGTGGTCAGCATAATGGGAACAGGCAACAGCAGTGCTATAATGACCCTGAGCTGAAAAAACTCAGGGCTAGGGTCAGGAGGGTGGGTAAGGGTTACAGACAATTTAGAACACCTCAAATGTTACAATTGTATCAAGCTTCCCTTGCTGCTGTC